>JAHWFO010052524.1:1090205-1133884 GCA_023313115.1 Rhysida immarginata | reverse complement strand
CTCGACGAACTGACCTGATACCAAACTTTCAGGATATGTTACAGGTAACAAAACAATCAGAAAATGTCATATGAACATGGGGTCGAAAACGCTTCTTTCTAGAGTTATAACGGTTTGAACGTGTCCGGCAGTAGACGAAATCAATATTAAAGCGTATAGAAGTTCCAAACTGTGTGATGTATTTCTATGGTAATAACAAGGCAATGCGCTTGCAAATGCCCAAAATGGCCTCCGTTAAGATTCTAAGGACGCCTATGCCATGGATTGGCGAACCCTTTGGAAAATAGATGTAAGCTTATGACGGATGATGTCTCAGCCATCCAGGATCCGTTGACGAAGAATTACAACATCTGGTACTGGGGCAGAATAAACAAGAGTTTTCAAAATATACCCTCAGAAGAAGTCCAATGGATTCATTTCAGATGAGCGTGCTGGCCACTATATTGGTTCTTTGAATTGTCGTAACTGTTTTTCTACTACCTAACACCTTCAAACCGTTATAACTATAGAAAGGAGCGTTTTCGAGCCCATATTCATGTGACATTTTCTGCTTGTTTTGGTTCCTGGAACATATCCTGAAAGTTTGTACAGACCATTCAAAAATACCCTGTTTTTCTTACTGGTATTAAAATTGTAACTGTCATGTGGTAAATGTTACCAATCGAGGGTCGTGACATGTTCCAGCCTCCGTGATAAAGTGGATCAGCATCATCGGAAGTCTGTCAATCCGAGGCAATCACGTGTGAGACAAAATAGACTGAGACACGAAGCCAGACGGAAGTGTGGAAAAAGTCGGCGAACTGAGAAGAGGAATTTCGCCACAATACGACCAAAGGTTCGGCTGAATGGAAAAAGCTGAAGGGAGCGACTGACGTTAAGTCAAACAAGCGTGAGACGCAGGAATTTGTCTTTTCGCACGAAATTCCCGACACGGAGAAGGACGCGCGAATTGTGGTAAGGTAGGAGCCGGAACGTTAAATTCTCAACGACGAAGTGGAGGTGAACTCTCAACTGATTGAGGCACCATCCATGAATTTGCAGCTGATAGTACTCGTAGAGCAACGTACTATCAAAATACGTCGTTAGTGACGGCGGAGACAAGCGGAACCCCGGACGATATTTGCTACCTAAGCTATGGTAACGATCCTTCCCCGGCAGGAGATGAGACCGTCTAAGCTCCGAGGTACGACGAAGCTCGGTAAATGAAACTCGGGCAGGTTTCCCGCTTTACGCCGAGGTAGGCTCCTGTTCTTTTATTCAAGTGACTGTGCTGCATTGTCAATATATCCCAGCGGCCGGAAAACTCTTCCAGGCATCTTTTAGCGAGTTGACCTCATTTATACGAACTATCGTAAAGTGTGGGTGTCAGCGTGGTTATCTGTCAGTCGTCAGTTTTTCTGTGGTGCTCCGGTATAAATGGTGCAACGGAAAGCTACTGAATGTTATTAGAGGTGTAGTGCTTCAGTAGTTTAATTGTGCCAAATTCTACTAAAGTGTGTTTGTGTGTGTTCGGCATTCAGCCAGCTTGACGCAACAAGAAGCCCCAGCTAGGGGTAGTGTTAGTTTGTGTTTGTGCGTGCATAAATCATGTGCTCAGAGAAGTTTGTGGTGTGCTATGTTACTGGTTACACGGTGTGTAACATAAGCTGCGAATTTCCATCAGAATTGACGAAATTCTCCGGCAGGAGTTTTCCTGTGAAATCCTCATCGGAGGTGTTGGGCTGGACAAGTGTTAGCAATGGTTAATAGCTTCGACCTTTGTTTGTTTGCTTCGGCACCTGCTTCTACTGTATGTTTCAGCAAATAAAGTTTACTCTGCTTTTATTAATTCTTGCCTTGCGTTCTGTCTCCGTTCACTTTACCACGTGACAGTAACTTTCCGGTTCATTAACTTTGGCATTATCTAAAAATAAAGACATATATTGCAAATAACAAAAGAAAAGTGTCAATAACTGGAGTTTGTTGTGACTTGGCCCCTTGGTTTCCATGACTGGAAGTGTAAAAGATTTGAGCGGATTCTTTCTTCTTTCAGGACAAGGCATCTGCTCACTAAGCGAAATCCTAATTTCGTGATTTAAAACATGAAAGAGCTCACCTGTCTGGTTGAAAGTCCGACCTCAACTCCAATGATTATCCTTGGGATGAGCTGGAGGTCGACTTTACGACAAACCTACACGATCAGCTTCTACTCGCTAAGTATTTCAGCAACTTGTAGAGAGAGATTTTTTCCAAAAGATTAGTAGAGCTTAGTAGAGAGCTTAGTAGGGATCATATTCCAAAAGATAACGGCTGTAATAAAAGCGAAGGGAGTCAGATTTCTTAATCTTAGCACTACTTTAACCTCATAGAACAACAACAGTGCTAATTCCGGAAATTTACGACTATACAGAGTTGATGCAAGAGAAACTTCTTCTGCCAGAGTTTAGGACTTTTTACCAAAGAAATGGCTATTTGTGGATGAAAGGCTTCAACTTCTTGTCGTAGAATATAAAATGGAGTTTTATTTCTTTTTTTTTACCATTTTTGGGCAGTATGTATACAAAATTCATTATCAAAATGACAGAGGTTGCTTATCTTAAGCTTATCAGATAAGTGTTATATCCGGAAGAGGTTTGGATATAGCTTCTGTACATTTTTCTGAAACAGGAAAAACATGATAAACAACATAAATGAAATGGAGCATTACACGATAGTCAATAATTAAATACACCAGCAAAATTTAGAAGCACTCACGATTTACTCAAGTATTCTGAAAGAAATAATGTAAAATCAGAAAATATTTTTTGTGTATAGAGTTACGAAGGGCTGGAGGATACACTACAGTCCAAAATAAGTTGCCGTCAAATATTTAATATGCAAATACTAAGGAGCCAATCACAGGCTTACTACTCTAGTTATGTGCGTTTTTGCGCAGGCTATACTTCATTTAACTTGTCCTGCATTAGTTTATCACTTTATTGATTGGAATGAAGATGTCTGTGGACGCAGCACCAGGTCGCGGAAAAGATGTCACCGAGTTTCAGAAGGGATAAATTGTTGGCCTATTTCAGCAAGAGAAACAAGCAAAGAGCTTGCGATAATTATCAGAACTGAAGTAAGATCTGAACTGAAGTAAGATTGCGGTAATTACCAGAACTGTGTGTATCCGAAACACTTGCACTTGGACCTGCATTGTATCGGGCTGTCAGCTGAGCCACTGTCTGGCGCCGATCTTGCTTTATTAAGCGTGACAGTCTCCGACGTCCTTTTTCTTTAATGACGCGTGGGCGTCCAACACCTTGGCGTCTACTGCTGGTTTCATCGTCATTTATCCACTTTGCATAAATACTAACAACGGCAGATCGTGAACAACCTATCAGTCGTGCAGTTTCGGAGATACTCGTTCCGAGTTTTCGGGCCATTACAATCTGCCCTCTATCAAATTCGCTTAGATCAGCAGCCTTTCCCTCACTCGCAAAATTAAGTGCAAGACTGATACCTTACCTTCTCCAGCAGCAGTTAAATATCATTCCCACTTAATTAACTGCCCTCCACGTGACCCAGACGAGTTCATTCACCAATGTGGTGATGGTCATTAATATTTTGGGTCTTCAGTGTATTCCATCTCTGATGGCATTAAAATATTCCAGGACGATAACGCCAGGATTCACCGAACTCGAATTGTAACTTACTGATTCTGGTCCATGAAAAGACCTAATCTTAATCTTAGAGAAAGCCTTTGGGATGTATTGGAGAGGGCACATACGGAGAGGTTCTGGGTAAAATATTTACTAGACCACTCTACCCGCATCAATGCAGGATCTCGGTAAAAAAAAAATTACTAGACCACTGGAAAAAAAGTACACGTAGAGAAGATCCACGAACTTGCTGAATCCATGGTACAGAGAATAAGCACCGTCATCAAAGCGAAAGACGATCCAAATAAATACCAAACTGAGCGACTTTAATCAGTTTAATCGCGTCAAGTACGTACATCAATAGTGTGACGAATGGCGACCCAGAGCACGAAAACTGTTGAGATGACGAAATTGAATCAATTTGCGAAGGTATAACAGCTTTAAAAGTAAGAAATGGAACATGGTAGATATCCAGGAATAGTTGGATGATTCATGTTACGTGTGGTCGTGCATTTTTGCGTTGGTAATTGGTCTCAGGCAGACCCTGAGGGGCATCAACAAGCTCCAACACCTCATCGATACAATGCTGGCGGGTTAAAACGATAATGCCATGTAGGCGCGAGCGAGAGTGGCACCCTTTACATAATGCCAGGTGCGATGCATAACGCAGGACTCTATCAATCTGCCATGGCATTCGTCTCTCCATGCGCGACATTCCGCGTACAATTACAGGCACAGACGCCAACTTGAACAGTCATAGATATTCGCATGAAATGTACGCCTTGCAAAAATTCATTGATAACGCAAGAATGTCGAACGGTACATGGGAAACTGATTGCTGCTTAATGTACACTAATTCTTGAGCTAAGAACCGTGATGTGGCTGTACGATTGTAATAACCATGCGCACTAAATGCCTGTCTTCTCTTTCGGTGGTGTGACGATGTTAACCCCTTTCATGCTGTTTCCACGAGGCATTACTAGCGCACTTGATTTGTGTATATCCTGCTCTGCAAGTTTCGAATCGATCGGATGGCTCCTTCTTGGTATTGCAATTTTCAATGACTAAGCAAAGCTTCTGTGGCAAATTTTAAATGAATACAAGCATATTATTATATGATTTTGGAGTTTCTTCGACATTACTAAATATACAAAAAATAGTCATAAATCATACATTAAGCGAGATAAAAGAATGGGCAATTTTTTTAGCAGTTTACAAGTACAGTATTTAGATCAGACAGGTATTGCGAAAATGATAATTGCTTTTAATCAATAAATATTTTTTTAAAGTAATCCATACTTAAATATTTACTAAACGCCTTCAACTTTAACTTTGAGCGGAGAAATGTACGTTATTTTGCTAGCTTCGTGTTTCGCTTAGCTCTTCGAACTATGAATTAGCAACGACAAATAAAACAAAAACAAAAGAGGAGAAGAGAAGCGGAAAATAGAAACCTTTATCCTGCTTTAAAAATGCATGAAGTAAACAAGCAGAAAGTAGAAAACGCTGCCTTCCAGTAGAGATGTTGGCATTGTATCCGGGAAATTTTTCTATTAATGGCAATACCCTAAGATTGGCTATTGATGTTTCACAAATTGCACCTAAGTAACTCCACTTAGATAAGAAAAAACCGAAGCAATTATTTTTCTTAATGGCCAGAAAAATTGTTTTTAAAGTTGCATAATAATATAAAGTTTCTTTTTCCTTCAGTAGCTGGCTTATTAAATATTTTGAAAATAAATTGCTCGGCTAATTATGCCTTTGAATGCGGGCAAACTTTCTTAAGCAACCCGATTAATTGGGCTCCTTGAAAAAAACATTTTAAATGGTTTCGTACCATCTTGATAATTAATTTCATCTGATGATTATAAAAGTTCATCTTCTAGAAAGAAATGAATGACTTTCAGCTCTAATTTGTGGCTCCCCTTCTTTCAATAAATTTTTTCATAACTGAAAATGAAATACTCATTGGCTATTTTCGCATCCTATACGATTATTGGCTGCTAATCACGTGGTGTGATGAAAAATGAACCTAGGCGACTAATTCTCGAGCCCTTTAGATTTAGAAGCTTATATAAAATATATTAAAATTTATTTATACTTCCTGTTTACAAAAAGTACACTTAGCGGTCATTCACGAAATACATTCGCTACAATGACAAAATTTTAACCCCTACCTTCCTTTGTAACATTGCTCATATCCCCCTCTCTTAATGAACGTTTGTAATGATTCGGAACTTTTGGTTCCGAAACTTTTTCATGTGCTAACGCCAAACAGAGGTAAAAGAATGATAGGGAACATTGCTTTAGAGAGTTCCACATCGAGACGTCATAAAGGGTTCTACAGTGAATACAATCAGCCGTCTCTCTCAATCAACTACTTTACTTAGAACGTTAGTATATTAAAAATAACGTGGATGATATGAAGATATAAGGATGAGTTTAAGGAAAAGGAATTTGTACCTTCAATTTATGAAGCCAGATATATGGGACATTGTAAACCAAAGAGTCATATCCAGTATTCATTATGCCTATATCAAAGGTCTCGATGCACAGTGAAGTATTTGACACTAAAAGCTGGCCATAACCTTGATTTCTTGAATTCACAATTCAACAATTGTAATGACATGAGGGTACAGTACAATAGATGATACATCAAATATTGGCTCTTTAAGACGTCATTGTACCTGGTTCAATTGTTTTGCCAGTCGGAATCTCGTCTTATTTTTCGTTGCACGTTGCAAATCTCGGCGCCCTGAAAACCGCAAAATTTTAATCGACGACTAAGTGGAGTAATTCTGTCTTTAGGAAAAATTTTCATAATGGGACATGTTGGGAAATGTATGTACTGTATTATTCACTTGTTACAATGTCCTAAGAATCATTTTTTTTTTGTCTTCTTTGAGGTGTAATTTGAAGTGAAAAAAAAATTCAGTCAATAAATTTTACAAATTAGTGTTTTTGTTATGTTTCCGGGTTCGTCCGAGCAGAAAATAAAATGGAATTTTGTTATATAACATCTTAACATGTTAGCTGAAAAGAAAAAAGTAGCGGAAGTTCAGCGTTTTATTTTTTATGAATTTTTTTTAAATTGCGCGCGCACGCGTCTCCTACCATCTACAGGCTCTGGCTCTGTAGAAGCTCTGAGGACGAATCTGAGTAATTTTTTTACCTAATTGTGTAATCGCATCCCTCCTCACGGGATAATTCAACGAACAGTTATTTCTTGTAAAGTTTAAATTTGTTTCCTTTTTTTATTGTAAAATTTCATGGTCCTAAGGACTGATAATAAATTACATAATACAACAGAATATAATAAAATACCATTCTTTCATACAATCAGTTAAGAACAGTTATTACAATCGTTTCATAAAATCAGTTAAGATCATTTACAATCGGTTAAGATCATAGATATAATAAAAAACGTAAAACAAAGATAAATAAACATAAAAAAGTGTTTTTCAGGAAAAATAATTAATAAAATAAAATAAAAAAATAAAAAAAAACGGGACAAAAATCGTAGAAAAACGTTGAAATAATATTTTTATATGGCATAAAGACTAAAAAAATGTGTATTTTGTAAATATTTTTAATTTTGGTCGTTTCAACTTTTTGTTTTTAGTCCTCAAAATTCAATGTTTTGCACGTTTTCTTTTATGAAAAAATAAAAAACGTAAAAAAACGTGGAAAAAACGAAAAAAACGTAAAAATAGTTCTTTACATTAATCGGTTGGTTTGGTTTGTTTGGTATTAACGTCCTTTTCAACTGCTATGGTCATTTCAGGACGGCGTTATAGGGGCCGCAAATTTTGCCTCGCAAGGGTTCTTTAACGTGCAGCCGGCAAACCACTACACGGGACCAACGGCTTTACTTCCCTTCCGAAGGAAGTGCGTGATCTCAGGATTTCCCCCTGAAAAATCCTCGTCGTCCTCGGCCGGGATCGAACCATCTTACATTAATCGTTAAGACATAATAACGGTTTTTTTCTTATCAGTTACTTACAATCGCGATTGTCACATATTAATAGGAAAAAAACAGTTATGACCAGCTTTTAGTGTCAAATACTCCACTGGGCGATGTAAAATTATTACTCAAGTAGATTTTGAAAGAAGCTAATCTATAATTAAAATTTTTTGATAATTGCTTTTTTATTCAGCTTTTAAGATTTGCACAAGATTCTACCTTACACGTGAAATTAATAGTCACAAACTTAAGCTGAAGGAAAATTGAATAATGTCTCAGCTTGGGACTTATTCAAGAAATGTCACAAGTATTCAGTAGTTTATTTATAAGCCTCGTAATTACGCTTAAATCAGCTAATATGTTTGAGGAAAATAAATAAAGGGTCTTTGAATAGCAAAATGGTAGAAGTTTTAATAACCTACCCTGAAGTTGAAATGTAATTCGAAACGCGTAGGTTATTAAAACTTCTACCATTTTGCTATTCAAAGACCCTTTATTTATTTTTCTTAAGCACTAGCAAAATAGACCGAGATGCAACTAGTGGATCTAATATGTTTGATTTGAAATGTTAAAATTGATAAAAGTAATACATGGAGTGGTGATGGAGTTTGAATTTCCTATTCACACCGTTCAGAATGAAACATACCCGGATCCAATTCATACAAGAAACAGGGGGACATGTAAGGTTCTCACAAGGGCTTCCACGAGCATGCATAAATAATGTATGTATCTTTGCGAGTTTGACTGGAGGCGTCATGTCGGCGTAAGTACATGTAGATACCAAAACCCCATACGCGATTAATGACCAAGGAAGCCGTATGCTATAGAAACTTAAACAGACCGCTCTGAAGGCAGATCACATCAAGGCTTAATATCGTAATCTCAAACAAAGTCAGCGAATGAATAATGTGGCACACGAATCCGATGCTTTCTCGTGGACCCCGTTGACTGCTGATCGGATATTGGCCTGACGTCTAGAATATCAAAGTTTGACTGCTGAATGGCGCCGAATCGTGTGGTCAGATGAGTTCAATTTTCAATTGTACCGAGCTCACGGTAGAGGTTAGAGTGTGGCGTACACAGCATGAGGCCATGGCTCTATCCTGCGAGATCGACACTGAATAACGATGTTTGGCTTTATGGTGGGACACTTTAGGTCTATTAATAGCGCCTAAACGCTGCTTTCTGACAGAAAATGCTGGCTGATTACTTACATCCCGTCAATGGCTTTGGCGCAGCTGCGAAGAAAATTTGTTTCAACAAAAAAATGCATCTTCCTACTGAGTTACTACCACTCAGATATAGCTTGAGGAATTTTTAGTGGTTCTGAGTCCACAGATTTATATTCTAGTGATTTTGTGTGAGATACTGCCGTTGAGCGAAACATTAGAGTCATCAATCTGGGATCAACGTCTAGGGTGGAATCATCAACAAGAGTTTGACACCATCTACGGAAAGAATTCGACTTCTAGTCCATAAAATAGCAGTCAACCCATCTTACGAATTTCCCTCTTCCTTTATGTTAAGTAGGCCACTCAGGACATGGAGATTGACAGGGAAGAAGAAATTCAGGTCGAGTTTCAGGCAGTCTTGAATTTCCTCAAACAAATTAATTAGATCCTTAAGACTGCCCTTTAAGATTGGCGGAAACTTTAAAGGGGACAATTAGCTGTTTGGAAAAAAATTACTTATCTTACCAGCTATAATCCCGAAACTTTTTCCTGTATATATCATATAGGACATCTTTTTTTAAAACTGTCTTACATCAATGTTACAGCGGCATAGGTAGGAAAAGAACTCACGAATTTTGATATTCAAGTTAACGCTACGAAGACAGTTGCTTTGTAGTTGCCAGAAGGAAAACGGGAAAATGTCTAGCATTCTCGTTCAGTAGAATATTTTATCAAATGAATATATTAAATTTAGGCTTTAGCGACAATATTAAGATCATACATAACTTAAAAAATCTGGTTCATATAATATATCAAGACAATATGTCAACTGATACCATTGCTTGCTACTAACTTATCGAGTTATCCGTATGTATGTACATAGTGTGCACATCTCTAGATTACATTCAATTTTAAAAATATTTGTAATTCACTTTTATTTTGAAATCCATGTCAAAATGCCAAATGTCAAATGTCAAAAGAAACTTGTTAATTTAATAAAATTCTTTCGAATTCTTTATTGTACTAAAAGTTGAATGCGTTTTTTCTTAAGTTAAACAAGGATAAGTTAAAGTTAAAAAAGTCTAGTGTAGAGGACGAAAAGCCGTTGTTGTTGAACTCCTGAAAAGAGTTTAATTGCCTTCAATGAACAGAATAATATCCATTGTAGTCGAGAATATAAAGATGTGTATACAGTTCTAAAGAATTGTTAATTCTATTATCTAATAACAGATAAGAAACTAAAAATCAGATGGGAATAAAATCACGATCTCCTTAAGAGCTGCTTTGTTGTTGATTCAAAGAAACAAGTAAACAAGTAACTCTAAAAGACAGACCAAGAGATAACCTTTTATCAATCACAGACTTCAAAACAAACATTCATATACACATCTTTCAACAAACAATTTATACATCTTTTATTTTTTTAAACATGCTATTACATGTACTGTCATTGGAAATGCGCATAAATTTCAGAGCTCTAAGAAGTCAGAAAGTGAATTAAATATCAATTACAAAATTTGTGGACACATACACGAACGAACTTAAGAAAAAATATGTAAAAAAATAGATTCGATCTGGAAGACCAAAAGCAAAGTCCTGAAATGAAGACAACCTGAAGAGATGTCTCTATCCGTTATCTGAGATGCAAATTAGATGAAAAAGCTATAACCCATGAATTTTGAAGCTTCTTATACTGGATTGTATTGTCATCGGAAATAAATCAGTGTACCAAATTTGTAGTCGTTTGAACAACAAGAAGTAGACGAAATATTAATTACAAAATTTACAGGCAGAAAGACAAGTGAAGTTAAATAAACATATGTAAAAACTTCCATTTATTATGTTCGGCTTAGCAATTTTTTTTTCATTTAAAGAGAGAACATGAAAATTCATGCGAAAATTATCAGCCTAGAACGAAATTCGAAACCTAAAATTTCACGCTGATAATAAATATGCATTTCATTTTTCAAAACTTCAAAGAGTTTCAACTTTAATTGACTTATTATTCTAATAGTGCTGCCAGTATATTTAAAATGACAAAATATTCTGTTTTTATATTAAAAGATAACTTGATGCCTAACAGGCCAATATTAACAATTTATGTATTCCATATTAAATACTGTATCGGATTAATGAGCAAGTCTATTAATGAAATCAAGTGATTAATAATTGGGGGGGGGGTCTAATATTTTAGAAGACCGGCTACTACACACTTAATTAAGGAAATCATCTCGGTAAGCTTACCTTTGCCGAGAATCGAAGTTCGTCACCATAAATTTTCGAAGATTCGGCACTTCTGGTCGAGCTCGTTCATTACCAGACATATTTTCCCCAGCACTCAATGTGTTTCACAGGATATTCTTTTCTAATCTTTATTCATCGAGGTACCAACAATGAGGATGGCAAATTCATAAAAAAGCGAGTTCAAACCAGCACCTAGCCATCCATTTAAAGAACGAGACATCTCCCTGCCTTCTTCTCCATCGAATGGTTCCGACTGATCGGACCCAACGTAATTATCAAGGAAAGGAATGAACAGATAATAGAAAAAACAATTGCTGCCAGCAGCAACCGATTTCTGGTCGTAAGGGTTTTATTTTGTCGATATAGTTCTTGTTTTAATTTGGCAGCTCTAAGCTCTGAAGATTAGAGACGTAGAACAGCCCGCTCACCCGCTCGGATGTATGGATTCGACCGAAGTAGTCGTTCCCGCCGTTTATTTAAGGTAATTTCGACTATAGAAGTCTTTTCGCTCTAAGAGAATTTACTGAGGAAAAGGAGATTACCAACGACTCAGAACAAGTGCCTCTATTTAAAAGAAGAACAAAGTTGGAGCCATGTTTTTATTTCACGAAACGGTTAAGGGTGTATCAATGGTTTATTGTGTTTAGTACATTAACCCTTAATCGGGTATTGGGAAATATCTTCCCACTTGTTAAAAAATTCATTGCAAGGCAATGGAAACATATTTCCCAGTGAACTGCAGGCTGATTGGTTGCTGATCGTGTCTAGTTCAAGAAACAGTCACTAGGTTTAAGTTGGCGGCAATAGAAATTAATTGAGAGAGAGCACATGTTTGAAATCGTGTTTTAGGCTTGCCCAAATCTTGCACTTCGTAAATTTTGGGTCGTATCTTCACCAAAAAATCGTGTAAGTAACTTTGAACTATTGAAAATGATGCTTTAGAATGTTCTTGTTATTCTAAACTTAAAAGAATTTCTAATTCATATGGGTTTATTTTATGTAAAATTTGTCAGAAAAAAGTCATTTGCTATGGGAATTATCTTCCCAGTGCCCGTTTAGGTATACTTTTTGAGCTATAAGGTAATGTGTTTTTTATTTCATTCAATTTGTAATTATGGTTATAATCAGTTATAATGTAAAAGCTAATGTTTTTAAATAAATTTTAAGTTGTATACTTATATACTGTTATACATAGATATCATGAATAAATCAACAGAATTAACTGCTGAAGAAATTTTTGAGCCTTTGCAAGCTCCACCTGAAGAGAAGAATCTGAGGATGAAGACCACGTTGAAGATGATTTGGATAAATCATGGCCTGCTAGTAAAACTTCCAGTGTGTCTCAATATACACCTGTAGAAACAGATGATGACATTATTGATCATCAACTTACTCTATTTCAAAACTTCGAAACATACACAACCAGGCAACGGGAATATATTTCCCATCAACTGATGTATCCAAACGGGCATTGGGAATATAATTCCCATTTTAATAATATTTATAAAATTATAAATAATTTTAAAATACAATATTTTTATACTTTTTTATGTGCCATATAGAATCAATAAACGAAATATAGAAGAAATATGTCTTTTAGTTTTTACGTGCCTGATTAAGGGTTAAGCTCCTTTCCCATTTTCATCCCCTTTTATAAATTGCTTATTGTATGAGTTGTGTTATCAATCTATAAGGGCATACTGAAAAGTAATGTTAAAATAAACCTTACTGTCCATAACCGTATAATTATTTTTTCCACTTAATAGCGCTGGCGATGAATACATTTCTCACAACGGGTGATCAGATTCCTGATACCGTCAGTGTAGAATGTTTCACTTTGATTGCGAAACATTGTTTCTTTGGTTGATGAAAATACCCCGTCCCGGCATCTTTGTGAAGATAATGAATATTTCGCGACTTTATAGAGTCATTGAGGTAAATCCAGCCTTCATCTAGGTGACCTTTGACATTTGCTATATGCAAGGAGTTCGTAGAGTTCTCTGGCATTGTTGAAGCGTTCGCGGATGTGCCATTCTATCTTATGACCACGAGCCATATGTCGACACTACATGTTCAGGTTTACTTGAAAGATGCGTCAGACACCTCTTTGAGACATTTTCAGCTTCTTAGTCATATAGTCTGCGTATGTGGGATTTCTAAGGACGTTATAGTTCGAACTCCCTTCACGATGGCAATATTACGGGTAGGCTGGATTCTGCTTTTGGTTCGTTTCACTATATACCCCTATCCTGAACTGAAAGCTGAATATCATTACTGATGGTACCGTTTGTTACGACGAGACTTGATCCTTGCACTTTCCAATTATTAGGGGATAACTGAAGGGGACCAATCGGAAGGGGACCACGTGTACCTTTCCCAAAACTTGATGAATTTTGCCTTCTTTTTAGGCTTAAGCTTGTCAGCTAAAAGCGTAGAAGTATTGACAGTAATCGTCACGCTTGATGTAGTCACGTGGAATCGTTTAAAAATTTCCGCTAAGGCTATTTCCGACTATTAATTTAGGAGCGCTAATGTCGCTTTAAACTGCATATTGGATAGGTCTTCAAATAAATGCGGACATTAAAAAAAACAAACCGTAAAGATTTATTTGCAATTTCATGTGACAAAAGCAGATGCCGTAAGATTAGAAATGTTACACGCATTCATTGATTTGTGCAAGTAACCAATACGTAGAGCAAAATGGCTTAGAGTTTACAGTGAGTGCCCTCCATGCTGTAAAGCTTACATTCGATGAACAACGCTCTTGGTGGTAAAACGGTACTGACTTGGATGCAATTGTCGCACATTTAACATAATTCGTTCTTTTAAAGCAGCTAAGTTGGGAAATCGCCTTAATAAACAAGCCTTTAAGTATCCCCATGACCAGAAATCGCAGGGTGTCAAGTCAGTGATCGTAGTCGGAAATGATCGGCTAATTGTCCTCTCATCGGTGAAGTGTCCAATTTGAGGAGGTGCTCCATCTTTCATAAGTATTGTGGTATCCAAATAATTTCTCTACTGAAGTGCGGGGATGACAAAGCTTTCAAGAAACGTTAGAGAGTAAGTCTTTGGCCCAAATGAGCGTTTTCTTCAAAAAAGTAAGATCCTATGATATATCCCACAGTTGTCATTGGATAAGCTACATTAATGCCAAATGTCACCCATTTTTGAACCAAACTGGGAATTTTTGAACTAAACGATTTTAATTAAGAAATCGAAAACCTATGATCAGGAATGTATGCACACCAAATTTGGCTGCATTTTGCCATAGTTATTTGAACACAGAGTCCTAATCACCATCCTGTTTTTTAAATTCTTAGAGCTAATTTAAGCTAAAATTTGTTATTCTTTAGCTCTCCATTCTCGAGGTTGGGTTCAAAATGTCAAGTAAATGGCTTGTAATTTGGCTTTTCACCCCAGTTAATAAGTTAAGAAAAATCTTGCGCTGTAGCCACTTTACAGATTCTGTCTTGCATTTACGGGTTAATATGTTTGTCTAATAAAAAAATAAAACAGATAAAGATTTTGTATATTTTTTGAGGATTTCTCGCGAAGTCGGAACGCTTTCCTCTTTTGGACTACCGCTCTCCCTCTGTTGACATGTTTGGTGAATTAATCTGAGCGCTGTCCGTCCTCTAATGCGCCGTGAGAACCGTTAACAGGAATTACGGCTGTCAGCGCATCGATCCTGTAACGCTATAGGGGAGGGGTGGTAAAAAAAAAGGAGAGGAGAAGAGAAATAGAGAATAAAAAGAGGGGTAGAGAGAAGAAATGAGGGTGGATAGAAGGGAGGAGGATTCACTCGGAGGATGGAAGGTGAAAAAGAACTTTACCCAACTTCCATCTTCTCTTGTTAAGCGGACGATGTTGGTGGAAGTACGTCATTGCCGAATGACGTCATTAGATCAGAACGCGAACTTCTTAAGGCGAGAAAAATTTCCTTTTTTACAGCTTAGGGGGAGTAATAGGAAAAAAATAATAATCAATAGAAAAAAATAATAACGCTGAAATAAATGAGGTCTCATAAGGTAGAGCTTTACTTTTTCAAGATTGGCATTAGTCATTCCCTTCGAAGAATCGTTCTTTTGAAAGATTTAGATATTTTTTAAGAGAAAAGAAAAAAAAATAAAGACTCTTCTTAGAAAACCCTTTTTGTAAAAAGAGAAAAGGAAATAAAAATCTAAAAGTTATTGACAACCTTTTAATCGATTAAACGTGTAAATGGAATATGAATGGGTGGAAGTAATGATGATGACGCGACAGTGGTCGTGATGATGATAAATGTAACGTTTCATATTTGAATTTAGCTTTAATGAATAATTTTTTTAAGATGCGTAATAATGAATCGTTTACAGTAATGTCATTTTCTTATCAATAATGGCTTTAAAATATAATGAATTAAGTCGAGTTATTGTAAATTTCTTGAATTTATGATGGAAATGTGAAGATTATAAAAATTTTGTCGCAACACTATGCTAATGTTAGGGCGTGTTTAGAGAAACAAGCTATGCAAATTTTTGCAGCTCTCAGTCAATGCTATTATTATATAAAAATGTTAGGAGGAAAAGGTTTTTTTCCAAACCAGAGTTTCAATAAGTTTTATAATATCTCTTGTAGGGAAGATTTTAAATAAAAATTGTTGCTCAGACTACAAGGGTCAGGTGAGTTTTCAGTGCCGTCGCCATCTTTTTCGTTGGCTGCAGACGCGTGCTTCAAGGCGGCACTAACAATGTTTAAATGTGAAACAATAAAAGATGTATTCATTCATCAACAATAATTAGCTCTCAGCAAAATTAACTGTTTGGTGTAGCAATTAAACAATTCTGTATTACAGTCATCCTTCCGCAAGTCGGCATTCCTCAAGTCGGCAAGGCCTTGGAACCGATGTTGCCGACTTGTGGAGGGACGACTGGAATGAATTTGTGCCCTTAGAACACGGTGAAGTTAACCTATTTCAAAGAGTTTTCCTTTACCGTTCACTGTCATCGGTACTGAGTGTGTTTATCAAATTTTAGCTCTCTAGCTTTCGAGAAGTTAGTTTAATATTGATGGCAAGATTTGTACCAGATAGATAAGGAGAAAGACAGATAAACTTGTTGGGTGAGTTAATTGAAAGTGTGGGGGGGGAAAAGGATGGGAAGGAAGTGAAAATGTTAAGTTAACTCCTAGGAGTTTCATAAAGCCACGGTTGTTTGTACTGTTATTCGCGTAAGAATGAAGCTTAAGGAGTGAATATGCCTGCGATCCTATGAGTGATCCTATAGTTGAAAGTTTCTTCTTACAGGCGACTTTACTCAAGGTTTAATTATAATTTACGTACAGCTGGTTGGTTTTTGCGTCCTTTGCAACAGAAACTGGACAGGATGCAAGAACCGTTAGTCGAATTTGGAGACGGTGGTCTGAAGAACGAAATGCTAATTTAGCGAAACTGGAGCATGTAGACGAGAGTCACAACGCACGAGTCATTGCACAAACACGTCAGCCGTAATGGTGCCATAATCCAAGCAGGTGAGATTGTTGGATGCTCCAATATCGAAGGAGATTGGCTGAAGTAAGTTGCGGCCAATATAATCTTAACACTGCCTCAACTGCGCCATCGTCTAATACGCATAACGGGCGTGTTTAGAGAGCAATTGATGAGGTCCTGCAGCCCGTTGCATTATCCTACATTTATGGTATATTTAATGCCGTTTTTCAGAAGATAGCGCACGCCTGTCCAGTTAGGCATGCTTTACAAAGTAACCCGATGATTTCCTTGACCAAAATCGTTTCAAGACCTCTCTCCAATTGAGAATGAACTCTGCACTTTCATTATAAATACCCCATGCACCGAAGAAAAATATTCGGGCATTCATTGATTAAATTCCATGCCTTTCAATGAATGTAACGCTCACCATGATGAATCTATTACTATTTAAAAAGCTTTGTATATTCGGCCACTGGATATATATATTTCTTGGAAATTAAACCATCTTTTCAGAACTTACTTCTAATCTGTGCCAAATATTGTCTCATTTGAAGCATTTTTGTCACTGAATTGCATTTTCTCTGTGGAATAAAGTCGATTCATAATTCTGCAAGCGCTTTCGAATTTTTTCTGAAGTAACGGATAACCGACAAATTATCTCTCCTCCTTCTTCGAAAGCAAGCGAAATCTTAATTATCACTAAGTATCTGTTTTATATTTTTCATATTAACTTCTTACGGTCCAGGTCGTAGTATTTTTCAGTTGGACAGCACCAGTATCTTACTCTTCATATCACGCATGAAACAACAGAATACATTCACTCTTTGGCAATTGAATGAATAAACTTCTATAATCATTAATAACAAGTTACTTTATTTACCTTTTACTATCTGAATGAAAATAAAATGAAAATGAAAAATTGCACCTAGAGTTAGCCATTTAGACAAATAAAGTATTTCCCATCCCCCATCTACTCACTCAATTTAACATAACAATCAATTAGCCTATATTCTATTTTCAAGCTTGTAATTTATTCAGTGATGAGAATGTAAGTGAATATCAATTGTAGGGTTGCTTCTGAGAGAATTTCTAATAGACAACTCTTGCATTCCAAATTTAATCAACACTTCACTTTGGTTATTTTCCAAAGTTTCATGAATTCTAAGCTGCATGAAAAGTTTTGGAATTAAGATTTCATATATAGCAAACAAGACACGTATTTTTGGAACTGTATAACCCAAACCTAAACATCGAATAATTCTCGATAATCGAAGGTATCAAATAATTCTCTTATTACGAATCATTTGATTCTGTAATATATTAGATTTAAATCTCTACTATAGTGTCATTTAAATGACTCAACAAACAAGACGTTTGGAATCGTGTTCTGCAGATATAAACTAGCTTCTTTCGCAATAAAAAAAAACTATTTTCTATAGTAACCTTACAGCCATCTCATTTTTGTCCGAGACAATTTGAAAAGGCGACTACAATTCTAAGTAGCTCAACTTTTTGGCGCTCTGTCAAGTTTCAAAATCTGCTTCCTTCCTTCTTTAAAATTTTCTACAACTCAAGTAATAAGTTATTCAAATGATAAAGTTTTTCATTTTTTTGAGAATAAGTGGACTGCGTTGTCAACGAAGGGATGACTATGACCTTTGTCCTCTTGAATTTCACACGCATCTACTTTCATTTTATTAAACATTTGTTTGTCCCTTTTTCATAGGAAAATTAGATTCATGTAAAAAATTTCATTATATTCAGTCGACGTTAATCGGAATATGTTAATCAATTTCTTAGTATTAGTTTTACCGAATTCTCATACTCTAGGTTTACCGAAAGTCGAGGGAACGCTCTTATCTGTAATGCTCTCAATTTAAGAGTAGGCTTCAAATATGATATGTAAACCTATTGCATACAGAGAGCCACGATCAGAAATTCCTGTATTATCGAATACATCATCAAATGATTCGTCAAATACGTCCCCTCTTGTTATGTTTGTTTGTTTGTTTGTTTTTATCATTTGGCGATTTCTATTACAATGAACAATTATCTCAAGTATCATTCAGGAATGAGTACAGTTTAGTTTAAAATGCCAACTCGCTCTAAATTAATGAAATGAACCCAAGCATAATCCCCATGCTACTGTAACCTAGTTTAATATTGCGTCATATTTAGCTCGCTTCATGTAGTAACCTTATAATAAACCTTGCAACAGACCGGGTGGATTGTTCATATGTAATATCGATAACACTGGTAAACAAGAATTTGCTTTACGTTGTATTTAAATGAATACTTACCAGGTTCGTTCGTATTTTTAACCATAATGAAAAATTCAAACAGATCATTAGCAAAACAGAGTTGATTCATCGACGTATATTCCATTGGAATCTATAGATTATTGCTATCTTTGCACCAAAAACTCAATTCCGCGCTGGTCCTATTCGGTGATCTTAAAGCAAAAAAGCTCTCAACACCTATTCTCGACATCCTCCACATTATTGGATCGCCATCCGCGCAGGAAATAGGCCATGGATTGTAGGAATGGTATTCTGATGACACAAAGTCTGGATGGCGAATTTGGCCTTGGTCCGATTGGGGATGTGTGCTAAGACTTTGTCATGCTGTAGAGTTCACATCTTCGATTGACCAGCGTTTGGTAGCGAGCTTTTAGGACGTCATAAACGCAGAGCAGATGTCGGACATAGAGATCACTGTTTACAGCGTGCCCATCTGTATCAAGCTGAACTCGCAACATCTCGATTTCAACTAAAGAACATAGCATGGCCTGTTGTTCCAAAAACTGTCCGGGATAGATCCACTGATCTTCCTTGCCATTTTTCTTATGGAGAAAAGGTGTTATAGCAGCCCTTCTTACTATAATTTCACTTCCGAGAATAATATACGTATATACATGTATATTGCCTTCAAAAGAATAGATTACTTTTATGTTTATACAATTCCAAATTATCCTTGTCTATGAAATCAACAAAAATCAATTTTCAAGTAAAAGAACTACAACTTTGATTATCAAGATCTATTGATTCATATAAATGTCTCAGATCTTAGGCGATCCAAGTTTCTATAAGTTTAGCTGGAAAAGAAATCATAGTAATCAGATGCCACTCATTACATTTGTTTTCACTATTGATAAATAAAAACGTTTTTTCATTGAGAAGGATAAATTTCAGTTGATAGATAAAGATTAGGTTGGAGATTTTCTGACCTTAAATTTCAGTCAACAAAGTTAAGATGGTAAAAAGTGACCCACACGAAATGGCGTGCTTCATAGCTCTCCACCCCTGCCACTATACAACCGAAAATGTAAATTGTTACCATTTTAATTTATTTAATCATATTCTTGTTTTTACAAATATGCTAATATAAACGATATTTACATGTTACAAAACTAATATTTTTTTTTTGCAAATTCAAATTAAAATATTTATTGAAAATTTCAAGAAAAAAAATCAACAACTTCTAATAGAGTTGTAATCTTGAATATGTTCCCAAATTTAAGTCCCTATTCGTCAGATTAGGTCAGAATTTTTTCATAATTTTGGAATGGTTCGCCATATTGAAAAAAACTTCAAACTACCGATATCCTAGATAAACTATTTTTAATTCTTGTGTGCCGATAAGCGGCTAACTTAACGATAAAGCCTGATTCCGCGACAGCAGATGTAGAAGACAAACCGACTTTCCGTCACGAAGCCGCTGTGATCATTATTACTGTACAAGCGCGGAGAACGCTGCTGCGCGCCGTCGCAGAAAGAATGGTGGAATATGTGTTTTTCTTTCGTCTCGTGTGTCGAACATCGAATTCGGACGTGGATTTTTTTTTCACCAGGTTTGTCCCAATGACATTGTCATAATCTATTTCTTATATAAGTAAAATATTTAATATTTATTAGGGCTTCGCTATCGAAACGAATGGACATATAGCAATTATTCTTGATATTAATGCTGGAAATGTGTCAGGAACTTAATTACACCGTATACATTTTTTGACAATTAATGAACGTTCGCGAATTCTGATGCGTATGATGCGCAGAACTGTCAATCAAGCTAGTAGGCATTGTTTATTAGTGCAAATTTTGTTCGCATAGTTAATATTAGTCAACGGGGAAAAAAAAGTTTCTAATAGTAGCTTTAAACTAAGAAACCTTAACGTTTCTTGGCATTATCAAAACAATAATGAATTTTGGCATTGTTATTATTGGGGCTTTTCTAATTTCATAAAGCGCTGTCAGTAATATTGTATGTCGCGTTACTGACTTTTTTGTTAATTAAACCGCTTACTTTAGAGGCGCATTAGGGTAGGTTTTTATACGGTAATTTTTTCAGTATGGCGCACAATTCCAAAAATTATGCAAAATCTACGACATATTTCCTATGGATAAGTGGCTTAATTTGAGAATGATTTCAAGTTCCAACTCCATTAGAAAATGATGAAATATTCAAAAAAATTTAATATTTTCATTGGGGACCAAAACTGCAAAAAAAAAAAATAATAATAATTTTTGAACATAAAAACACCTTTTATACAGAAAAAATTTTTAAAACAAGAGTCCATAACATAACCCGGCCAAAAAAATTAAACTGACAAAAACGCGTTTTAGGCTATATAGGAAATGGGGAGGGGTTGGGGACTATGAACCGTAAAAAAAACTTTTTTTTTAGTGTTTAGAAACATTATACAAATTCTTTTAAGTAATTTCATGCGGGGCACTTTTTACCATCTTACTCGATTAGAGCCTTTAAATTGGCAAATCAGTTAATAGTTACAAATCTGCAAAACTATTATTATAACTGCAGTTTAAATGTTCAACTCTGCTCCAAGGTAAGAAATATTTCTTGGTCGAAATATTTTCGTAACTTCAAATAAGATACAAATTTAGCATTGCATAATAAAATTATCACGTTTTTAGTATAAGGAGCGTTTATTCAAGTATGCCAAAGCATAGGCAACGTATATCACGATTAAGCATGTCAAAAGACAGATTTCTCGATGGCTTTATTGGAAAGCGAAGCTACATATGGAGCCAACGAAGGAGACAAGTGAAAGAATGCCTCGAGTGTTATCAGTGAAGAAGTGCCTCCAAAAACCGCCTTGGCAATCACAATTCCCAGACCAGAAACCTATCAGAATCCCTCGTGCAACTGTTGTTTTAGGGCGATTTAAGGAAACCGCGGTAAAAAGACGTGTACCTACCTCCATCTTTCACTCTTTCATTCCTTCTTTCTATTATTTACGAGGTAAGTAGTTGGGAAAAGTGTTCCCAGAATCCCCTAGAAGGAGAGCGCCGCAGCACACTCGGTCGACTCTTTTGCGGCAGCTTTTTTAAAGGCCAGGGATCGACTCAGCTCCTTATTGATCATAATTTCCACAGTTGCAGCTCTGTCTCGGGAAAGAGATGTGGAAACGATATTTTTGGAGGCTTCTGCTCTTCCTTCTACTGAAAATTCTTTCAGGAATAAGAAAGTAAAGGAAAATACATAAAACGTCTTATTCTTGTAAAACTATAAAATCGGCACGAAATTATTTGAAAAACAGACATTTTATTTATTTGTACACATAAAATTCTATAGTCATAAATAATAAAAAAAATTCTCCCTTTTTTCTAAATGTCTTTTGAATGTTTTAAAAAGCCGCAAGTGCCTTAGATTATCAGACGCACTTGCGGCTTTTAATATATCCCAAAACGCATTTAGAATATCCCATTAATTCTGTCAAATTTTGCTTTCTGTATGTTTAAATTCTCTTAATATATATTACGTAGGTAAAATTACACAAAAGCTTATCTTACATTTCAATTTAGGAACTAACTTAAAAGTTAGATTTAAAAAGAGTCGTTTCAAAATTTAAGAAGGGAAGATGCAGTAAGATATATAGAACATTATTTTCATAGGAATGAATTCTTTATTGCGTGCCTAGAGGACTTGTGCCTGTATAAATACTGGTCACCGGATTTCTTTCCGTGCATATGAATACAATCTTAGCACTGTGTCAGATTAAATAGATAGAGATTAGAAACTATTGCAATAGAACAACAAAATTTTATTAAGTTGCAGAAAGTACAATAATGCTTGATGACATTTCCAACTGCTACAGTATTTGCCTAAACATGTTGCAGATATCATAAAGTGGAAACTACCTTTAGGGTTTTAAAGAAAGCTGGCGAATGTATATTAATACAACACACGAACATTGCCTAAAATTGTATTCTTTAATATCAGACAGTAAATTCAATCAAAGACGGGATAAATAGAAAGAGAGGGTTTAGCCTTCATTCATGAGTCACAAACAGCCATGCTCTAATGTAATTCACAAAAGAAAATTTAAAGCGTTCTTGTATACTGGTTTTGTAGAGATCTGTTGAAATAAATTATTGAAATAGCTACTATGGCATTTATACAGGCCTTATATTTTTATAAAATTTTTATGTTTACTTACAGCTATGTACTCATGCGCAAAAAAATAATCCCTCTAAATTTTTATAATTTGACGCTATACATTTATATAAAAGTGTATTTGTTTTAATGATTTTTTCCATGGACTTGATTAAGTTATAACGTCAAATTATAAAAATTTTAGCGGGACTATTCTTTTAGCTGTAATAGATTCTTCAGTCTCAAGTTGATCTTGCCGCGAGTATAATACAAATATAATGCAGCATATATTAAGGAAAGAGAAGGTTACATAAGTTTTCGTTTCCCTTAAAGTACATATTGCATTAATATCTTCGAATTGTTTAACTGAAATTTTTATAATGTGTTCTATATAAACATACGAAATATATCCGAGTTCTATAGACAAGGAGCGCAATATGCATATTCGACGCATTACATTTTCCTTTACTTTATATGAAATGAATCTTTAAAGAAAGGTAAACTACAGTAGCAGTTCATCGTTAATCTCGATCTAAGCCTCGCCAAATAGTTCAGTCTCCACCGCTAAATTGCTGCGAAACGTACGAAAAATGTAAATATTTTTAATTATTCAGCCTTGCGCACATGGAACCGCCGCAGCTTCATTAAAAAGAACTTTTAATATTCCTCGGACTGTTTAATTTGTTGCAACTTTCCCACCGTATTTGTAGAAAACTTTAAGAGCGACAATTTAACTTTCAAAATTCCACTACCACAAAAGGATTATGAAATATCTCTCCACCGTTGGCTTAATTAGGAAACAAATGAGTCGCGAATTTAACCTTTACGCTAAAGACAAGAAAAGGTGCAGCCCGTTTGGAAAACTATATTCTCCATTATCTAAGAATTTATTCATCCGTTGAAAACATTTGATTTCAAAATCAAAGCTGAGCTCAAATTCAATTTTGATTATGCCAATATGTTTAGTAGATTTGGTAAAATCCGAAACACTTGACGGACTCTCTACAGGAATAAGGAGAAAAGGGATTCCTGCTATGAATAAAATATTATTATCGTCAATGTTATTTTAGTCTCGATGAAGAAAAGCCATCGTGCTAGAAAGTTGGCTATGATCCCAAAACATGCACATAATAAAAAGCAAGCTGAATTTTTCCCTTGATATTGTCCCTTCATCAAATCTACATAGTCTTCCAATTTCCAGAAACTGAATTTGAGATCTTAGTCATGGCTTATTTCCATTCCTATCATTTGGATTTTGTATAAAACTTTATATGCTGCTCTTTCTATTTTTACGAAAATGCCCCTGTAGATGCAAAAGAAGGCATTACGTAAATGGCAGTTGTCCATTTGTCTGCCAGGCTATCCAAACGTCCATCTGTCCATTACTTAACAAGGAAGCGGAAAGAGCTTTAAAACCCTGGGTTCTCCAAACAAATAAATCAATCAATACTTGAGACATTTTATATACAGAAAGAAGCCATGTGCTCATGATGTGTATGCATCCTCTTTCATTTGCTATTTCTTTCTGAAGATAGTCAATATTTTAAAGAGATATCTAGTGTGCGATCTGGCAAAATCTAATTGTGTGTTTATAAATTTAGGAAAAAAGAGAAGAAAAAATTTCTGGATCGACAGTAAAATATAAACGGCATCATTTTTTATTCTGTAAAACCTCGATATCCTGTTCATATATCAAAATAGAAAGTGCCTAGCCATTTCCCTTGGAATTAGTTCTTCATTCTTCACTTCCATTTTGGTTAAGAAGTCTTCAATTTTTCAATATCTCACTGCAGATCGTTAATGGTAGTTTTGCTCACAACATCAATATTTAATGAAATGGAAGTGCTTTCACGTTTTTTATAAAATAAATAAATAAGCTGAGTTTTCATTTACTTTATGATAAGCATTTTCATGTTTATCTTCATTGAGGTTGCACAAAAACACAGCGCAACTCAGAATTTTTAAAAGAGCGCTGATTATAGGTAAAAATATAATGAGGAGTACATTCCAATAAAACGCGAGGTACTGATTTTAGTTAGTATAAAACATGAGGAGCAAATTGAGTTTCAACTTGAAATTTAATTTTTAATTCGCATCTGAATAAACTTGACTTTTAAAATTTTTCTGAAGAATTAGCGTTCACTTAATGAACTTCTTGTACGCCGATTATAAATCTTAAGGTATATGAAGATTTAAAGAAGTCTATGCACACACAACAATGAATTAAATGGCTCCTACCATGAGCGACTCAGACATATAGGGAGAAGAATGTACAAGCTTGCTTGGGGTGATATGGCCAGTCATTTGATCCTAGGATAAAGCCTGACGGTTGAATAAGTCCCCCAACCGATCTAAAAGAGGAAGAGAAAAATCCCTCACTGGCACCCCCGGAAATTAAATCCAACACAGAGTCAGACGTCTTGCTGACTACCTTACATCGACTTACACACGCATTAAGAGACATTAATCAAACCTATTTCGTAATTTCCAAGAAACAGCATCGATGTAAACACGGGGACACATACGGGTTTATATATTCGCTTGATGTAGAAAAATACAAATGGCATAGAAATGATATTTTCATGATGCGAGTTTATTCATAGCAATTATGATGAAGAATTCCCAAATAAACTTCACAAGATTAATGACTTGTGTTTAATATCTTATAACAATGTAACAGTTCAACAGTCGATGTTGGACGTGGCTGCCTGATCCTCACACGACGCTTTAAATCGCCACAAAAATGTTCGATAGGTTTCAGATCAGGGCTTTCTATGGAATCTAGAGAGAGACGTTAGACGTCGATGTCTTTGTGCCCCGACAAGCGGAAACATGACAGTGTGTATTACGGTCTTGAAAAAGACAATCCTCGTTATAAAAAATTCCATAGAACAGGAAAGACTGTCCGTTGCTCCTAAGTTAAGGTTCGACTTTGAAGGAATACGATTAATCTATTGCTAGAATGAGACCGGTATACAATAGCCCTATCGTATATTGAAATAAAACGGGCTGCTTTGACAGTGCGTTACTTGTAGTGAAGAAAACTAGAAAAGAAAAAGCTTTGTAACAATGGAATCTTCAACTTCACTTTGGCTTCAAATGGTCGCTGCCCTACAGTACCCTCAGTCCCGGACTCCCATTTTCGTAGTGGAATAATCGCGCTCCTTCAAAGTCGAACATTTACTTTCGAGCAACGGATTATCCAAAAACTTCATCCAGGCGGCAGAGTTCATCGTTTCATGTAAGGGTCCTAAGCCAAACCAAGAGAAATACCACTATACTATATCTTCACCGCCGACAAACTTCAAAGTGGGAACGATACACTCAGTAAGAAAGGCATTTACCTGACATTAATCAAACGCATGCAAGGGACAGTTGGAGCGTGTAATAGGGCTGGACATTTCATAAGACCCTTTATCATTGTTGTACTGACTAAGTCTGGCGTTCCAAACACTGCTAGGGTTTGGCTGCTTTGTAGGGTGGCGAGATATTTGGTTTGTGCGCGGCCACGTGTCCATGGATGCCGATGGAGGTAGACAGCTCCTTCCATGGGGTATTTTTATTCATCGTGACTCCTGTTGCCTGATGGAACTCACCTACCGTTGATGTGATGTTTTTTGCAGATTTACGCATCACCATTGGGTCATTCATTGTGTAGAATGTGTATTCCGGTGCCTGTGTCTTTTCATTTCTCAGAACATCACCGACAGTCGAAGGCGAATGTGATAAATTGATAGTTTATCCGAAATTTTCCGGATAAGCATACTACCTATATGGCAAAGATAACACCTTTTTCAGGTCTCTAAATCTGGTATTTTTGCGATTTTACATTCGCTGATATCAAATGAATTCAGACGATGACATGCGAGCATCCCACAAAAAGAGCTCATCTGATTTTTTTCGCATTGCAAAAAATGTTTACAAACGGACTTCTACGTATATATCTAAATTCCAAATGGTATACCCTTGTTCATTATTAAGTAGCAGAAGAATAGAGCTACTTATTGGCTTTACAATGTCAAGTACCTTCACTATTTAGTTTGGTTTTGATTGGCCCACTGGGGTCCGAATTACGGGGGTGGGAGTTAGAGGGGACCAAGTGATCTATGTGGCATTTAGGTATGTAAAGGAGTGAAATTCGATATGCAGATTCCTTTAGGCAAAATCTAGATTCCTAAGAAGTTTGGGCCAAATTGTCCCAGTGGGGTCGGAGTTATGGGGGTGACAGTCACTTGGTCTTTAGAACTATGGCAACAAATGGCGTGTGATATATCATCCGATAGAAAATGATGAGAAAGAAAAGAAGATAGTTTTTTTTTATATTTTCTAAATACTAAGTTCGAAAAAAATATTTTTTTATAAAAAAAATTCGGGGTTAAAACGTGCAGATGAAGGGGTAAAAATTGATGAACCGCTAATTTCCTATACCTTCTTGGAAGGCTTAATTTCTTGTTGCATGATGCTATATATCATGACCATGCTACCTCAGGATTTCGTACTGAATTTTATTATGTATGCCATGCACATTCTAGCAGCGAAAAGCGATTGGAAAGAATATCAGAGAGAATGAGCGAATCCTTTCCAAGGGATTGGGAGAATCAGAGATATCGCCGCAAGGTATGCATAGAGCTTTCGTTTTGAATCTGAAGGATGAAAATTTTGCTGACTCCCAAGGAATCAGGTGACGATTTAAATTTTTATCTCGTAGAAAAATCTCTTAGGGGGCAAGCACTAGAGGAGCAAATGATGCATTTTCCTCCCAGAGATTCTCAACTTTGATTGTACTATTTATTAGAGTTACTTCTCCTCGAATGAAAACGATAAACAAGGTGTATAAAAATATAAATAATTCTTCTATCAGTGAGGACTGGTTGCTGGTGTTCTGTTCCTGCAAACAATTTTAGATGGAGTTGATTCAATTTCTTTTATTGATGCAAATCACTGTAGACCTCATTTTGGCTTTTATTTTTTCATCATAATTATCTGCAGTAACCACCAATAATTATAAAACTGTGCTAATAATACTATGTTAAAGTGAATACAAGTTAATAAGTTTAATATTAAGGACTTGAAATCTTTCATTGGTCTATCTCCTTATTATAATTAGCCAAATCAGAAGAATGGTATTTTTGAGAGAAAAAAACTGAATAAATATAAAAAACTCAATTTAAATTTCACGTAATAGTAGGTAAAAACGTTTAAAAATGGAAAGTTTACCTTTTTCATAAAGGTTTATAGATGGTGACAGAATTTTTAAAAAAACGCAGGCTTACATCTTGTCTGATACGCAGTAAAGTTTCTTCTAGATGGAAGCAAAACCATCGCAGTCTATCGGCTATAAAATTGGCTTCGGTCGAGAGTAAAAAATTTTAGGGTTTTGGGGTGAGATTTGGAATTTGTATTTGAAAATTTGATGTGTCTTCGATGATAGCGTCATTCGATACAAGAGGAAAGTAACGGTGTCAACGTTTTTCGATTTGTTCATCACCCCTGCGGAAGGTGATGTGAATTTCGATTGAGGTCATTTCTAACGATAACTGCTACTTACTATGAATAAATAACGTTTTAAATAAGATGAAGTAAAGAGTCTGGATTCAGTAAAATAACTCAATTCACGTAGAGTGAATAATTTAAACTTCATTAAAACAGTTGTATAAATGACATTGGAAGCGGGCATTATGATCATCCCAGACTTACCAAAATAATTTGTACGAGAAGAGGGAATAATTCCATGTTTGCACCGGCAGAAAATGCCTCAAAAGAAAAATCTGATATATCAAGCATTGCATTAGGCAATAGTGTGAATGGCGATCTCCGCAAATCGGCGAGAGAATTACGTAAAAACAAAATACTTACAGGCACAAATTGTTGCAAAATGTAAACCAACCGATTCGCAATTCCCCCAAGAATTCCGTCAATCATCAACGATCGTATACACCTACCATTTCAGAACGTATGTTGAAAAGTAAATTGCATGCCATGGGGATCTCTTGCCAAGTACTTTGCACGCGCATCTAAAGAGCAGCACAATCCTACAGATTCAGCCTATATGTAAATGTAGAGTGCATCGTATATAGAACGAATCCTTCTGTAAAAAATGTACCCAGATATATATTACACACTGCTGAGTATCCGTAATATTTGAGAGTTTTATCTACAATGAATTGGTGCCTTTTGTAACGGTGACTGTGCACTGAAATCATCACGATTATGGTCTGTGTGTTGCCTTTTGTTTATTATCTCAAAAAGAATCATATTCTAAATAAAGCAGTCTTATATGGACAATTGCCGATTGTGCAAGGCTAATTCAGTGAACTTCTTTGATTGGCCATCAAAATTTTGAATCTTATCGAAACTGTATGGAATTACACGGAACCAGGAATAAAACGACACACACATGCGACCAATCTCGCCGAACTTCGGAAACAGCTGATGATCGAGAGGCTTCATATTAATGTCACCTACATCCGCAAGCCTATGCAAAAATTGCTGTTGTGATTCGGTTAAGGGGAGAAATAATGTGATTGCCTTAGGTACATTATGCTTAGGGTCTCTATTTTTTATCTGGTATGGATATTATAAGAGAAGTTCATATTATTTGATATTATTAATTGAGTTTTTAAATTGACCACGCAACAAAAATAAATAAATTCTGATGAATTTTATAAATTAGCCGAAAAGAATTCAGCATAAAGATTACAGAATCGATCAAATTAAAAGAGAAACTTAAAGTTTTCATTTCTTTATAGCACAATTGCAAAATACATGAATTTCCTCGATGGATTAAAAAAATAAGTGCTCTCTTCACAATATAAAGCTACAAAACAGCCCTTCATTTATTTGAAACTCTACTATAATTCAGTTTGTATTTGAACAGTCTGTCACTGTTATACAAGATGGATCTAAAAAGTTCGGTGAATGGATGGATATCTCAAAAGCAACGGAGGTAAAAATATGGCTACGCACATGCGTAGGGAGAGACCAATGGAGAAACGGCACATAGCAAGGAGCGCAAGAAACAGAAGCAGATTAGTTATAGTGCCCGGCACAAAAGAAAAAGGAAACTGGCGTTTGCGTAAATGAAAAAGAACTCGTTCAACTACTCAAAAAGGGAAAGAAAACGGATAAGTAATTTACGCATGCGCCAATTTCTGGTTCGTTTTTTTCATTACGCATGCGCCAGTTTCCTTTTTCTTTCGTGCCGGATACCATAGCTACGGGCGTGTGTGCGTCAAATTGAAATGGAGCAAGGGGTAAACATGAAGTTTTATTACAAATTGGGAAAAACGGCGACAGAAATACATGGATTGTTGGTCTAGGTCTATGGAACGTGTTCGCCCACAGATGTTCAGGAGTGGAAAGTGGAGTCTGTTGCATGACAACGCACGCCCGCATATTGCGATCGGTGTACGCAACTTTTGGCACATCCACCATATTCGCCTGAACTGGCGCCTGCAGGCTTCTTTTTGTTCCCTCGCCTCAAGGGAGTCCTGAAGGGCACACGTTTTGCAGACTTACCATATTTGTGTGACATCTGTACTTCGATCGACCCCAAAAGAGGCCTTTGCTGACTCATTCCAGCAGCTTTATCAACGATGTCAAAAGTGTATTGTGTCCAATCACTTTGAGGGTGAATAAAAATATTTTGTTTCCATGATTTGTTTTGTTTGTTTTATGCTTCCATTCACCGAACTTTTTTAGACGTACCTTGTATATGGATAATTCTATGGGGAAAAAAAATCGACTTTTTTGTGCATTGTATCATTCATTGCTATAAATACAGTGCCCGACACATTTTTTGGGACATACTGTTTTAATTAAATTGAACAAAGAAAATAAACATTTAAATTTCAAACACTTCTAAACACTTGTTATAAAGAAATTACACAAATAATTCAGCGTTAGACAAAAATAACAATGAAAAATGCACAAAATCGGAAAAGACCAAACATTTTTATCGAAAGATGCGGGAAAACGATAGATTGAGGAACGATGGATGCGGATTTTACTAGCATGGTTTCAATAGTAGTTGCGCAGGGACCAACGAAAAAAACAACGGTTCCGGGAACGATATATCGAGGTTCGACTGTATGTTATTTAAACTATTTCTTCAAACCTTTATCATATTCTTGCAGCTTTTGCCATTACAATTTTAATTAGAAAATTATAATAATAGACACGCATTAGAAAACCCAGTATCTGTAATCATAATCATTATTATCCAAACTATTTGAACAGCACCATCAACAGACTATTCAAAAGAATATTTTTGATTTGGTTATATTTTAATTTTCTTAGGAGGAATTTTCTTTTCATATATTTCATCTATATCCTCAAATGAAATATTTTAATAAACTAAAAATTTGACCAACACTAATTCCAGTATCATTAGTAGTCTACTTATATTTATCGATTCACACAATTTTTCAAAAAAATACAACAATAAATCACTTATACAGAAAAAACGTAAAAATACTGCCCTATATTTTATAGTTAGTACCCAAATCTCATATCCAAATGAAATATGACTTTTGAATAAAATATTAAAAGTGAATCCATGAACTCGTTAGTCGTTAACTTTCGTGGCAGTTTTGATGAACAACAAGAAACGAAGGTTGCGTGAACTAATTTGTACCATTCTACATTTGCTAAATTACCTTGACGGAAAAGAAGACTATTCCAAGTTATCATTTATCATTTTGATCGAAGAGAATTTTTTTAAAAGAATGAATGTCAAGATAGAAATTTTAGAAGTTACAGAAGGATAGGGGAAAAGCCCATAAAAAATGATGGAAGCGAAGTACGAAACGGGGGAAAATAAGCTGTTTTTTTTTGTCAGGGGGAGGTCGCACTAATTTTTCATTTGCTGGTTTCTATTTGCGCATAATTAAGCACTGGGGTTAATTTCTCAGTCGCCCGGATCCGCTGCTTTCATTTGTAGGTAGAAGCAGAAAAATCGCATGTTGGTCGGTCGTTTGGTTGGTTGATGTAGAAGTCAAAATGATAAAAAAAATATTAATATATAAATAGGAGAAGGAGAAGGGTAGAGAAGAAAAAAAAATAATCCAACGCCGGTGTCGTGAGTCCCTATGAATTTGCAAAGAGCGCAACGTCACGGCATAAATAACCGTTTTTGTTAACGTTTGCGCCGAAATTTATTTGGTCGGTGTCGCTTTGGCGAGGAGCGGCATCGCTCTCTGCCTTGTTGGCTGGCACGTCGTTTGGCTCGGGCGTCGACGATCTACGGGTTTATTATGCCGGGCATTAAAACGAAGGGGGCCCAGAGACCCCGAACGCGCGATAGAGAAACGAACGTAGGGCGCGCGTGGATCGCTCGCTAATCGTCGCTCTCCTTCCATGAACTTGCATATTCATTCGGCAACATTTTCCGCCGATCCCACGCTTTTGCCTCGGCGCGCTGGCATTAAGCTCTGCCCCGGCCCACGAGGCACGCTCCTCGTCCGTGTGTAAACGCTTTTCCATTAGAAAATTACTCCTACTCGATGTTAGTTTATTTATGGATTTTAATTTACGTGCTCGAGAATCTTCCGATGCTACTAGAAGGTCCCAATGATTTAATATCGCAGACGGGAATATTAGGGGCCGGAATGCGTTTCCTCCACTTCTTCTTTCCCACTTACTTCTTTTTAACGTCGAGAACCTTCTTCGTTCTTCAAGAGGGTCTTCCACTTCTCCACCGGAAGCATGAATAGTCCATTATCTCCCTTCCACCATTTCCTCCCCACCCCCAATCCACTCCTTCTAGCTATCCATCTATCTAGCTTTCTCTCTTTCTCTATCTCTCTCTCTCTCTCTCTCTCTCTCATTTCGAGGAAGGAGTAAATTCACAATCTTTTCTAATTAAATTGACAGTAATGAAGAGCGATGTTTTTCTGGCCGCGCTTCGCGGATTTGGCAACGGCATGATGGATACGAGGCGAACTCAAAACACTTTGTCCAATCAGAGTCCAGGTAAATGGAGGCCGGCTGGGATTTTGTTCAATCGCCGTAACTCCTTAAATCTGCGCTGTATGTGGTTAGAGCAGAGCCGGATTGTACAGATATTTACCTATTTACACGCATTAGCATTATAATATGTTTCTACTCGCAAATGCTTCAATTGGTAAGTATTTCTTATAACAAAAGAGATGCAAGCATTAAAGAGGTCAAAATCTTAAGAAAAAATAACGCGGATAAAATAGGATTTTACACGAAAATAAGGTTTACATATATAATACAAAAATAATTTTGGGGAATTACTATATACGAGGTACAATTAATAAGTAACGAGCCAAAGGATATTTCACGAAACTCAAAGTATTCTCCACAATTGTTAGAAATGACACGGGTCGCAGAATGCCATACTCGTAGAAATCTTTTGGTTGTTGTTTGAACCAACTGCGCACGTACTCCTTGACTTCATCTTCCGTTTGAAACCGTTGTCCCCTGAGTGCTTTTTTTGAGCTTACCAAAGATGTAGAAATCACATGGGGACAGATCTGGACTGTAGGGGGGGGAGGGTGATTCCTGACTTCCCACTTGAACTTCTGCAGACATTCCTTTGTTGCGTTGGTTGTGTGCGGTCTAGCGTTGTCGTGAAACAGGATGTGACGAAGAGAAAGTTTACCGGGACGATTCGATTTGATTGCCTTCCTGAGCTTCGTTAACGTTTCACAATTCCGTAGCTCCATGCTCTAGAAATTCGACGAAAAAACGAAAAACACGAACACGGCCGCTACCCGGTTGTCATCTCTTGCTCATTCCTTGCCGGACAGGTAAAGATTCTAGCGAGAGAAAAACGCGCGAATCATTTTCGTCACACCATTAACTACATTTCAAACCCGTCTCCATGTTGCTGAATACATAATTCAGAACTTATGTTACAGTAGAATATGGAAGATAGAGGGTACTAAAAGAAACAATTATATTAAGCAATGCCTGTGGTAATTCGCACCTGTTTCGCGCTACACTTGTTTCAGTGTTATCAAGGTCCCATGGTCAGCAAGATCTCCAGATCTTAATCCGCTGGACTTCTTGTGTGAACATTTAAATACCATAGTGTATGTCACACCTTTAAATCATGTCGATGTTCTTCTTTCACGGATTGTTGACGCCTGTAACACCAAACGTACTACTACACCTGGCATGTTTGAAAAGACGCGGTCGTCAATGTTTCGGCGATAACTACAGGGCAGAATGGAGGGAGATGAAGGTGGCCTGCAGCAGCTAGCAGTTTCCACAATCGGGGAGGGGGGTGAACGTCAAAACTGTCATGTTTTTGATAAAAGGCGCATTCGTTTATTCGTTCAATATGATTTTTTTTTGCACTGAGTGCGCGCACTAGCCGTTCGAAGTAGCTCTCGTGCGGCCCATGAGAGGTGTTCGGAGATTTCCGTGCTCTTCGTTCTCGTGCGCTTCGTGTAATCCGTGCACAAACTAAGCGCACGAAGGTAGAAGCAGGGTCTTTTCGTGAGTTTTACAATTGCAAATGGCGGCCTCCAATCCAGCGAAGCTCCAGATTTCGATCAATGTCGATGATGGTCAAAATTTTGCATTCAAGTAGATAAAGAGAGTTTATACAGATTAAAAAATAAGTTCGAAAGTGAAAAGGCTTTAAAAATTTGAAATTTAGACTCTTGGGGTGATCAAAAAGGAGTCGTTGAGGCATCGTCATGTTGTTGGTTTGGCTCAAAACGCACGGACCGTTCGGTGAAAGATCGTGCACAGACTAAACGGTAATTGCACGGGGCGCACTATCGACGTCATCATCGTGCAAATCGTACGAATAAACGAATCCGCCTAACATGACCCAATTATCATTTGATGTCGAGCCGGCCCCTGAAATCGAGCGGGTAGGCTTCCCGTTATACTGCCCTGTAGTTATCTGCAACACCCTGTACAAGAAAAGGGGAATCAGTTCAAAGCACTTCTGTAATGCACACGTTGTCAAACGTCATTGTTGTTTTTCGGTGAAAGCTCAGTCATCAGAGAGTTTAGCCACTGGCCGTTGCATGAATGGTTGCTGCAACTGAAGCACGTGTAGCGCCATACGGGTGCCAGAGAGGACACGCTCATTGCTTAATAAAACATGTTTGATTTAGTACCCTCTATCTACCATATTCTTCTGTAATTTAAGTTCTGAATCCCCTGTATAATATAATCAATAGAAAAAATAAATAATTTAAATCACTCCTTTTCATGAAAAGACTTCTTCTTTATCATTATGAAACATCTTATATACCGGATGATCCAAAAGTGTGTTACATTTTTTCATGAAACTAATAATTGTTTTCCCGTGACGAATTCTTTAGCAAAACAACGTGCGCAATTTGTGTTGCCAGAGAAGGCAAACACATTGAATCCGTATCCGATGTATCATAAAACACAAATTGTTATCGAAGAATTGTTATACAAAGTTTCATGAAAAAATGTAAAAAAATGTAACATAATTTGAATGGTATAAAATACTAACTCCTCCTACTCCATGCCCATTCCCAAAGCCAACTAGAAAGACAGGCCGGGGCACTTAAAAGTCACATGACCAAGATAGATCGAGCAACAAACTAATCTTCATTGTTTCCAACAAACTAAAAAACACTGATTGTTAAAATGCAAGATAGAAACAATGAAGGTTGGATTGTTGCTCGATCTATTTTGGTCAAGTGACTTTTTAGTGCCCCGGCCTGTCTTTTTCGTCGGCTACGCCAACACCTCCTAGAGAGAAGGCCTGCGGACCAAAGGTGTATGCATTGTTACATCACCATCAAGCGGCCAAATTTAGGGCTTATTATTGGTAGAAATACAATAACAATAGCCGCTTGATGATGATGTAACAATGTATACACCTTTTATCCGCAGGCCTTCTCTATAGGAGGTGTTGGCTACGCCCGTTCCATAGTGACGAGGAATAATACAACTTTCATTGTTTCCAACAACTGAAAAAACTCTAATTGTTAAAATCCAAAAAAACTATTAAAAAAAAACTTATCTTTTTCGTAAGCTACGGTTCAAAAATATATTGTCGTCATAGATTTAACTATATACATCTATTGACATTTAAAAATAGGACATTAAAATAAATAAATAAATCAAATTAAATCCCAAGTAAGTAACTTAGCTATTCTAAATTACGAAATTCATTACATGCATACAATTCTTATTTTTTATTAAAATAATAACATTCAAATAAAAGTTTCAAATTGATTACAATTCAAGTCACAAGTAGGCTGGTTTGGTTTGTTTGGTATTAACGTCCTTTTCACAAGTAGGTAACATTAGTTTTACATTTTATGAGATTCGTTAAATGTGCATAGTAATAATTTCTTTCAGTTGAATAAATTAATAAAAAGGAAAAGTCAAAAAAATAGAAAAAAAAATCCAATCGAATAAAATCAAAAGCAAATAACATTATTTTTTTCTCATTTTCTAATATTCATTAAATGTGTATAATTAATTTTTTTTTGGTTTTTAAATATAGTGGTCGTGCCGAGGAAATTGAGCAATGGGGGAGGTAAAAAAAAGTTTACATCTAAAAGTTCTAGATATGTTTTTGTGTTAAGTTATAACTGTGAAAGTGACAGTCACACAGTAATAGGACACATTGTGTTCGTATCGCTCTCATATTGACAGCGACTTTTTTACTACTGGCAAAATTGTCAAATATCGCAGTCCTGTCAATTATCACAGTTCTGTAACAGATCAAATTTTTTAAAATAAAATCGAGCTTACAGTTTCCACTGTTGCGGTAACCATCGTACGCCAGGCTTTCGAATAAAAATCAAAAGCAAGCTGTGTTTGACGCAAACTGCGGTGATCCGTTGAGCCAGGAAAGAAAGCCCATCTGTCTTTTTTCAAATCCATCTTTGTCTTCATTCTCATCTATGGTCATGAGTCTTGGATAATGACCGAAAGAGTGCCGAAATGAAATCTTGGGATGTTTGGTAGGTGTTACTTACTAGATAGTGTTTAGCATCACTATAAGACAGTCTTTAGAAGTTGAGCCGCTACGTCTCCACATTGACAGGGCTCAGTTACTTCGGTATGGCCAGATGTACGGATGCCGCAAACTGTCTTCCTAGACAGTTGCTATTTTCCAAGTCGGTGGTTACATAAGAGACCAAGGGGTCGGCCTAGAATTAGGTGACTAGACTACATTGAGCATCTAGGTTCGAGTCGCTTGGGTATTACCATTGAGGATATGCGCCTGATGGCGGAATATCTCAAGCGCTGTCAATTATCAGTCTATTGGTAGTCCTGTCAATTGGTAGCGCTGTCAATAGACTATTGGTAGTCCTGTCAATTATCAGTCTATCACAGGCGAAATTATATAATTAAAATAGAATTTACAGATTCACCTGTTGTGGCACCGTCGTTGACGGGCTTTAATACTAGTTTAGAAATAATTCTCGTAATTTCGACTGATTTTCAACTCTTGCTCCACTTAGAATTTACCATTAAGAATTTATATATATCTAAAATAAAAATGGGACGTTTCAGAAAGTTCTGTTTTGTACTTAAGCCTTCTTTTGGAGTTTTGGAAAATGTTTTAGGTTGATTAACATCTTTTAAATATTTATTCGAATAAATGAAAATGTTCAAAGAGAATTCCGATCCTTGAATTCACGCTCATCCTTCTTTAAAAAAGTTATAAAATTAAAAAATTAAATATACATAAAAGGAAAGTTTGATTTTTAAACCGATGCAGAGAGCACTCACTATCATATTCATTCAAACTTAGTAATTAAAAGCAAGTAAATAAATGACACTATATTATTTCAAGTACAATATTATTACCTTATGCTCGGAGCATTATCTCCAGTTTCCACTTACTAATTTCTCAAGTAAATAAACATTTAAATTATTTACATAGTTTAATTCATCATGGTATAAATGCAAACAAATTAAAGAAAATTCTTTGCATCTCTGAATTTATAAAGAAACAACCAAAAAATGCATTTTAGGATGAACTTATGTTAAGCATTTCAAGCGTATACGAAATAATGGCTAAAATAATTTATGAAGTTAAATAATTACTTTGTAATGCAAGTCCTTACATTTTTCCTCTTTAGCCTCTAAACTGAAACATACGTCTAAACATTCTTAAAACCCTCATTTTCTATCCTTTTCCCCCATATTTTAATAACTGTATATTTGATGATGTTTATATTTCATTTCGAAAGGAATTTCTTAAAGATTGAACTATTTTCTTGCAGATAGTTTCAAGTTTTGAAGATCTTTACAACAATTCTCTGGTTTCTTCTAATTATAATTACCAGAAAAACCAGTACAAATGGAAAGTAAATAATTTTCAACATGAAATGTGGTTGGTGTACCAGAAACACCAATACGAATGTGTAATGGGATACACAAGATATGCTTTCGAGTTTAATGCACAGTATCCAAGCATTTCCACGTATCAAGATTGAATAATGCGCATCAGCAGATTAAAGGTATCCAAGGTATTCGATAACGTTGTAAGTCAAAACTTTATTGTAAAATTTCTTAAATAATCAGATGTATCATTTTCTTTGTAATACTCCAATAGTGAAAACTTGTGTATGGAGCTCTTAAAGCAATTTAGTAGTTCGCAATTCCTTCGATGAAGCCTAAGGAGATGTGCTACGACGTATTTGGTTTGGTTTGTTTGGTATTAACGTCCTCTTCAACTGCCATGGTCATTTCAGGACGGCGTTATAGGGGCCGCAAATTTTGCCTCGCAAGGGTTCTTTAAGGACTACACGGCTTTACTTCCCTTTCGAAGGAAGTGCGTCACCTTAGAATTTTCCCCCTGAAAAATATCCTCGTCGTCCTCGGCCGAGGTTGAACCCGCGTCGTCAGGCATCAGAGGCGATCACGCAACCACTGAGCCACCGAAGCCGATACTTCGATGGATTTCATAGAAGGCTAATGAATGGACAGTTTTGAAAATGTCTTCTGGAACATTACAGAAGAAGTAACTCTTTTGGTAATGCAATTTACGATTAGAAGGATGAAGATGAATCAAACATTTACAGATTCTACAAATACTGAAAGTCTTGAAAATTAGAGACAGGGGATAAAGCATGGTATAGTTAAAAAGAAAAAATTAAGGTAGATCTTGATATAGACCTTGTTTCTAGTATGGGTAGAAAAATAAATAACGGAAAAACAGAAAATGCAAGCGAGCATTATCACCAGAAAAATTTTAAATCTAGAATATCACGTTGATTACTGAATATGCGATACCTCAAAGGATTTCGCATTTATTTGACTTTATAATTGTCTTTTTCTCTTCATAGTGCTGCCAACATGTTTAAGAGGGTAGAATATTCGATTTTATATTAAAAGCTAGCTAATTACATAAACTGGTCAATTACTGTCAAACTGTCGATAACGACCACCCATGGGACCAAGGAAAAGTGGTCGTTAAGCTCAGGTGGTCGTTATATACAGGTTCAATCAAAATAAATTACAAATCAACAACATAATCGAAACAGATATGTTTATATCTTTATAAAAGCATCTACGAGTAAGTGACTTGTTGTCTTCCTAGTGAAAACCGCGTCTTCAAAATGTTTTTCGAGCACATCTAGTGATTTCACAACGTTTGTTCACCAGAGAGCTGGTGAACCAGTGCCCGAAATCTTCTTATTAAGGGCATCACATCTGCCAGTGGAAGCAGTGGCTTATCTTCATCCTGGATTTCTGTTTCCTGGTCTTCTAGTCCCTGGTTTTCTCTTCAGGGCCAGGATCATTATCGTTGTAGTGAGGTACCTGTTTACGGGCAAGAAATTGGGCTGCATTTCTGTATCTCTTAACTCTGATTGGTTGATTAGAGAGAATACTGTAGTGATAAAAGTGGCATTTAGGTTAGGATCTGATTGATAGCGTAAATGGTCATTATAGACATGTATTTTAGTATCTATAGTAATGGAGAGAGGAAACGACACTGCTATTATTGATTATATCTACAGTTTCTGCCTTCACTGTTCTTTTTGTTTAGTATCTATAGGTTTATATACAAAGGGGATCGAATATGTCGGTCGCTGGTCGCATTAGATAGGTGGTCGTAACACTATCGGCTTTCCATGTAACTTTCTGCGGGATGAAGCAAAAGTGGTCGTTATATATATGTGGTCGATAGCACAGGTTTTACTGCATGTAAATGACAAACAATTTATTTAATATCATTCGACTTAGGCGACATGATTGTTAACTGCTGGAACTATGTGTTTCTCGTTAAATATCGGGTAAATGGGCTGTGATTATAAATCAAATCAAAAGTTAATTTAACCTACCTGTCATTATAAGATCTAATTATGTGGGTGGTCTCGATTAACTCAGAAGGCTAACTACTACAGAGTATAACGAACTCGAATTCGAGGCATCGGTCGAGTGAGTCACCAAACGGGATGATATATTTTTTTTTGGTCCAATTGGTATCATCGGTCCGACTGATATCATTGGTCCGACTTTCCAGTCAAGATTTCATGTTTTGGAGATAGGAACTTTAAATGCCATGTCGAAAACCATTTGTAATATAGACAAAGTAGGAATTTTTAATCAACTTGATTGAAATTTCGCATCTATATCATATATCATACGTTAATTTCCTCAATTTTTCAAACATCGAATCTATATGATGAAATTTCAGATTTCGTTGACTAGAAAGTTCTAGCCAGAAATGATTATTTTTCTCTTTTAATATGTAGATGATAAAGGTCAGTATGTTTTAATTATTATTTAATATGTAAAATACGTACAATTCTGTAGATCAGACAATAAAACAAATTGGTCCCTTAAGAATATTAAAAAGTTTCCCTCCGATCAAAATAAGATGCAGGCAGCAATAAGCGTTCGGATTTTACTATCTGTGTAAGTGATGAACTTCTGAGATTTGTCATCATTAAAGTAATACGTACTGCTTTAATATAAGGGCGGAGAAATAACTGATCTAGACCAAAACAAATGTTTGCAAAAGAGAACGCATTTTGAACTGGAAATCGTGAACCAAGTGTTATGACATCAAGCCCCACGAAATGGAAATGAAAGCTTCGGTTTAATGCTGCCAAAATCGAATTGGATGCCATCTGTTGAATAAAATAAGCACATAATGTGGATGCACCAAAGGAAAGCCTGGATTCTGTACTATTTCCATCTTCATTTTCCCACCTTCTATTATTGACTGTGTTCCCAAGATGCTGTTAAAAACACCGCTTTTGCTTCAAGAAAATTTTTTTCTTTCTTCTTTTGAAATTATTGAAGACAAGACTCAGATTATGACGGGGGAAGGAGGGGGAGGGAAAAAAAGAGAATCGATAAATGGAATGAGAGGGATGTAGTTGTGTGTTGTGGGGGGGAGGGGGGCTAGCTAAGGAGAGGTGGTGGTCGGGGAGGGAAACTGATGATGAAGGATTGTGAAGGTGGAAAGAGTCGCCATAGGCAGAGGCAATGAATGGATTGTCAGCAACAACATCTCCCGATGTTTTGACAGGGAAGAACAATAACTGTTACTCTTCGACAACATAACAGTGACTCAAGCGAGGTGACATTTCATCGTCTCTTTCTTCCACCGGGTGATAGGAGGAGGAGGAGGAGGAGGAGGAGGAGGTAGGGGTATAGGTGGTGATGGTGGTGCCGTTCGTCGAGGCGGCGGAGGAGTGATGTTGGAGGGAAAGAGGTTCGAGGACCCGGTCGAGGGGAATGAGAAGAAAAGAAAAAGGGGTGGATGGGAGGGGGTGCTGGAGAAAAGGATCGTCGAGCGGCGACTACTTTACCCAGTTGCAGATGCAAGTCTCGTAAAAGCGAGCGAGCGATTTGGCCCCGTTGGAAGTCATAAAATGTGCGGGGGCGGTGAGGTCTTCGGACAAGCGGCCCCATCAGGCGTCCACCTGAACAAGCGCCGTAATGGCGTCGACCACAATAAAACTTTTTTTCGCCTTCTTGTTTCTCTTATTTCGGGACCGTTGCAACCGATGAAAATTCCTCTCCAGCCAATGGGAAAGTGCCACATTACACGACTCCGGGGACCTCGCGAGTGAAAATTATATCTTCCTCGCAAAATAAAATATAAGGCAAACGTACAAATCCCAGAACTTTTTTTTTAATAATCCTTACAAATAGAGTTTCCGTCAAAAATTCCTTAGAGGAGGATCACTTTAATGATTCTTTGTAGATCTTTTTTATTGGGAGGTTATTATATTCGTGTAATGGCGAGTCAATTTCAGACGAAATATTTGATGGAGATGTTCATCCGGCTCTGAGTGCCAACGACGGGGTTACGGTCTGTAATACAATTTTGCCTTTTTGGTCAGGCAGGAGATTCCCTTTTCCTTTGAGAAATGATTGCAGCAAATTCCCAAACTACGATCAGAATGAGAAATGTTTCTTAAGTTATGGTACCTTGACGGTGTTGGCATTGGTTGCTGCAACACCCTCTTCACCTCCTTCCTCATTTTTTATAGACAAAAGAAGAGAAAGTCACGGAAGGACATCACAATTTAACCATTATATCTTTCTCATACCTGGTTTATGTCTTCTTCAGAATTAAAATGCTCAACTACAGGATCATTTATTAAAAATAAAGGCGATTCTTTTTGATATCTTTTTCATAGAAGACTTCATTCTTTCAATAAAGCAGAAAGTTTGCAAACAAAAGTTTATACCAACGTTCTGTCCAAATTTTTAAGATTACTAAAATGTCATCAAAAGTTTTATTGTTTACCATGTCCTGAAATGCTGGTATGAATTTAATTAGTTCTCTTCAACCTCAGCTAGAGTAAGTAGTCTTCTGTCATTTTTCCATCAATTATATAAGCATGAACCTCTTTCTTTTGGGCGTTGGTTGCATGGCGTATTCGACAACCTTGATATTGTGGGTTCGAATCCTTCGGAATACACTTTTTGAACAGAAACAACTTTGTTTCCCGAAGATACGATATTTATTACACATGCTTGTCTTCGCCGACCTTAGAGTAGTCTTCTGAAGCTATGTGTGACCTTTGAGTTTTTTGACATTGTGCGTTCATTAAAGAGAAACAAAAATAAATCCTGCAAAGAACTTATAGAAAAGAAACGGAATCACGAATTCAAGGCTCCTATATATATCTCAGTCCTTAATCGGCAAACACTGCATAGAGGAATCACCATAACAAATTTCACTTTTCTAGGTGAGGACAGGAAATAAAACATGAGTTAATACGAGGCTTCAGGCCGACGTTCATAATCCCAACCCCAAATAATAGTGAAGAAATTTCTTATCTAAAATCAAATTTCAGCGTTCAGATGACAATGCTGCTAAGTTATAAAGAAGTGCATGAAAAATATTCAGACAAACATTTAAATTCGAATTTTATCGTACAGATATATAAATTACATCTTTGGAAAGAGGAAAGCTCAGTGTTGCTATTTGTCAATAAATTTTCTGCCGAAAATCGCCTTTTTATGCCCTTGACGATAACATGAGTATACTTTCGCTTTATAATAACATGTAGTTAGTGTAAAACACACATTTAGTGTAATAAGATATTTCAGCTTATCGTCGAAGTTTTTAGAAAATATTTTCTTTGAATTTTGTAGAAATAGTTGAATTTACATTAAGCTATATTAGGATCAATGGATGGTTTACAATACAACATTACAGAAACCATTAAGAAAACACACACATCTAGTTTCGGCATTTATTCCGCCTTCATCAAAATGTATTTGTTAAGAAATCTTACCATACTGTGCAACGAATCCGTAACGCTTTTTAAGACCAACAATGTACATCTCATGTCCAACAATGGAAGGCAATGTTTGTGCAACAATAGGCCAGTGCATTCATTCTTGCGTTAGTTCATAAT
>JAHWFO010052524.1:1005947-1090195 GCA_023313115.1 Rhysida immarginata | reverse complement strand
TAAAAAATAATTACTTACATTTTTGCAATGCTACTTTTGGGCGTTGGTTGCATGGCGTATTCGACAACCTTGATATTGTGGGTTCGAATCCTTCGGAATACACTTTTTGAACAGAAACAACTTTGTTTCCCGAAGATACGATATTTAGTACACATGCTTGTCTTCGCCGAGCTTAAACATGTACGTGACGAGTTGGAAGATGGTAAGCATAAAGCTGGCGTATAGTAACATGTTTGATATAAGCATTGTTCTTCATCTGCACAGATATATGCCGCCCTCGCGTTCCGTACGGAAACATAAACACATAGTGCAGAGGATCATACCATGGGTGATTTTCTAAAATCCAACGAACCCTACTATCTGTGTATTGGCGCAAAATAATATCACGACGTGCACTGACTCTACTGCCAGGTAAACTACAGCAACGTCCGAAGTTGTCGGTAAATTGTAGGGTCGACAGTCATTAGGTTAAATGTTTGGGGTATTAAGCAATACAACAGCCAATTCCAAATAATCAGCTTCATTACAAGCTACAATACTCAGTGGGAAAAACGCAGGACCATTCGTTTTAATACCAAGAATAACGTTACAGGCGGCTGACCATTTTGTGGAGTTCAAACGTCGACAATATCCCGTTCGCCCAGCTTATGTTATGACAATAAGTCCCAGGGTCAAACCTTAAACAACATTGGTATATACCTAGATATTGATAGATACTGATATCCTGCCTTCGTTTTGCCTTGAGAAGCTCGGCGAAGACGGGCATCTCAGCTGTACAGTACTAAGATAAAAGAGTTGGAAGATTGGTAAATGACATTGTTTCATTAAAAATCACGAAAGTTTAAGATCTGTAGTGGGATCATTGACAAAACAACTTTTCCCGGATCTGCTATGGCTTCGAGCAAAGTAACTTAAAAGCTTGATTTCTTATACCGTATAATACCTTACAAAAGATACTTCTACCAGTCAAATTTGGCTTATTCTTGGATCACAGTTGAAATAAAAAATAATAACGCTGAAGCACTTGATGATAAACTGGTACATGACGAAGAAAATATCGTCACCGTGACCAATCATTGCTAACTTTTTTTAACATTCTATACTTTCTATTAATTCAAACTACTTATTTCTAAATAAAAACGAGATCTCTAACTTTCTAGTTAGTAATAAGGCAAAACAAAGTAATAAATAAATACCGGAGACAAAAGATGGAAAAAACGAAACCAGGTCGCGGAATTTTTCCTTTCATTTTTCAAGTTAACAAGACTTTGATCAGGATTTATGATAAAACAAACAAAAATAATAAAAAAATGGAAATGAAGACATCTGCTACCTCATTCACTTTTAATTACATATATGATATTGATGTTTGATCGTAAAAAGGGGACATTTTCGATCCATTTTCGGCGTAAAACTTCATATTTGAGCCTTATTAGGGAGTGTATGGTAGAATTGTGGTAGAATTGCTTAAAATGCTGATTAAATAACAAAAATTCCCCATTTTTGCTATTATTTAAACGAGGTTTCAAATTCAATTTTAGGTACATTTTTGGCGCTATTATGTACCATTCTCTTGGGCTTTCTGCGTTACCGTTTCTCTGTCTAATAATTACTGATTAAATCTCGATAGAGACAAAAAAAAATTCCATGAAACATCTGAAGACAATTTAACCCCCATTATTGTCTCGCATTCATCCTAGAATGAATTGCAAATTTGTTGATGGCTCGGGTGTGGCCAATCGATATTGCAAATCGGTGAAGAGGCGAACCGCGTTTCAATCAAACGGAGAAATCGTTCGTGTCCATCGTTCGCCCCACCACTGACCTACAGGCACAGACATTCATACACACGCAACCACACAGTTCATTGGAGAGCGACACCTACACATTTACATTAACACGGAAGATAAATTCTATGTTCGATTTCAGTATATTTGCAGGTAGGAGAGAAAACGGGAAGAGAGAATTCATTTCCTTTAATTTTCGTTGACAAGAAAAAAAATCCTCACTTTACGGATATTAATAAATAAATTTTAAATTATTAAACTGATTTATCTGTAACCACTCCTCCTAATTTTAAAAACGCATTGCACACTTAATAAATAATTTATTTTATATTATCGAGAATCTGAAGCTTTCTTATACTGAAGCCGACTGAAGCCGAAAAGATACCAGGTAATTTTTCAACTTCCTCCTGAGCAATAATTATTTTCTAATTGGTTTTAATTTAAGTATCATTAACAAGCTCAATATTGAATTGTGTGATTTTGAAATACGTTCAATCACCCTTTACTATATTTATCTGAAGTTTATATCTCGATTTCAAACTTTCTTTGTTGAGTCGAAATGAAAGGAGTAAACAAGTTGGGTGCAATATTTCCTGGTGAATTATCCTTAAAAAAGGAAACTAATCGCAATAAAAGTTAAACAGCGACGTACGTCTATAGAAGTTACGTGATGGACGCGAAAGGGGTGAAAATAAAAAAGTTTCAACTTTTACATCAAGTGATTTACGGCCTGAAACGTACGGACAAACAAATGGAAGATTTACAGCATTCTTCTAAATTGCAGGGATAAGGTGATAGCGAAAAAAACGGGCTGCTGAGAACCAATCCCTAACTGATAGTTTTACCCGTTTCACTGCCGTTGAAATCTTATTCTTGAACATAGGAGAGAAAAAGGGGAACCAAAAAGGGGGGGGGGGGGGGTGGAAAAAATCGGCTTCAAACTCAGCTCACGAACGACGAGATCATCTGTATTGGGATTGGGAGCCATTGTGCGGTTCATTTCTCTTCTCGCATTTCTTTTGATCAACTATGACAAAAGAAAACATGACCTGCAGTCGCAAGCGGTTCTACTTTCGTCTTCACCACCACCACCATCTCTCCCTCTCTACCCCACCCCTCTTCTTTACTGTACCTCCTCCCCAACTTCCTATTTTCGCTCGTAGCCGTTCTTTCTCAAGGCTCCTTCAATCTCTCTGTCTCCCGCGGAAGAGACATCATTATCGGCCGGCGTGATCTGCTTTAGTCGAGCGGCGCAGGGAGATGGCAGCCGAGGCGCTGCTCCGAAAGCCGTCTCTCTCTCGCTCGCTCTTTTTTCTTTCTCCGTCTACTTTTCCCCGGGATCATGACCAAGCCTTTCCGAACGGCTGCACTGTTTATTGGCCACTAAGAACAGTAACGGTTATGTATGAGCCCGTTTCCGTAAAGTAATGTAGACGCAGGGGACTTTTTACTCCCCGCCCGAAGCCATTGCCTCTCCTTTCTAAAGGCGTTGAAATTACGCTCTAGGATTCTTAAAAGTCTTCACCTGTCACTCCGCTTGGAGGAGCCACGTCCAGTAATTGGCACTTGCTAATTGTAACACTTTTCTCCCTCATCCCCTCCCTCTTCTATGCTTAGAGGGTAAAAACAAAATAAAAATACAGAGCGAGACAAAACACGCTTAATGCTGTTTGCATTAATCGTAACAAGAGGGACTTTTTAAACAGACAAATCAAGCACGACTTTACTTCAAGTAGTCAAAATTTATTTAGCAGCTAAGTGATGAAAAAATTTTCTTTGAACTTTATATTTTTAAACGTTATTATAAAATCCTTTACAATGTTATTCAACATAATTTGCAAAAATATTTCATGCAGATAATGGATGTTGAAAATTAAATAATAATGCGATGAGTGAAGATTCTTTATTCAACTTTGCAGTATCCAGCGACCATTCTTAATAAAACTATTATTACCAACAGTAGTTCTTTCTTACAATATTAAATCACATTTACAAATCATGATTCATTTAAGCGAAACCACATACAATCATTATACGAAGGAGAAAGTAAGTTCCGTTTTTAAGTAAGTTTGCAGTAGCTGTATTGCTTCAGTCGTGATTGTGAGCAGGTGTGTTGAATGTCGTGATTTATTGCCATCGTCCTAGCGTCATTTTTAAAGCTTCATGGCGAGTGTTTATGAGGTCTCAGAAAATCAAGACACCCTGCATGTTTAAAATTCTTTCTGTATTCATTTTTTGAATGCGAAGAACATTAAACCGGCTGAAATCCACCATCAGATTTGTGAGGTTTGTGTTGTGTTGATTCACGACAATGCACGGCCACACTCTACAGAAGCAACTCAAAATCTCCTCAAGGCCTTTCGCTACAATTCGATCATCCCCCTACAGTCCAGACCTTGCACCACGTTCAAACATCTGAAAATTCCATCCGCTATTAAAAAGTAGAGGTATTAACGAGCTGATACTTCTCGATTAGAAAAGAGCACAGAATTCTTTTAGTATTTATCACCTTAAAATATTTTAATCTATCACGTCAGCATTAGTTCCAGGACCAAGCAGATTGTGAACAAATACATTTCATACGCCCAAAAAGGAATATTTTCATTCCCATGCATCTGCTGGATCATCTGAAAAGTTTCGGTAACCGAGTCGCTTAATTTTTGTCACAATTTAATGTTTATTCGCATCTCCAACTTTGACAGGACCCACTTCGCCGCTGTCATTTCATCATCATATACTGTTACACACGGATCAAAGAATTAAAAACATTTGTTGAATATTTTATTGGACCGCCTTTAAATCATGTAAGCGGGGTGGCGTAGAGTCAGTAAGGTGTTGAAGTCAATGGAAACTCAGGCGTTCAGCAAACATGCCCTAGTTCATTCAGATTTGTTGGAAGAGCTCCTCCAGATTGCTGTCGGATATGTCGTTCCAACATCTTCCAAACATTGGTTTTGGATTGAGATCTGGGGTCTGGGATGGCCAGGGGAAATGGCGGAGTCATCTTCGTGCTCGCTGTACTGCTGCTGAACGAACTATGCTGAATAGCGTTTTAATTATATTTTTTCTTAGACTATAATAAAGACAGAAAATTGAAAATTTCCCAACAAATAGCGCAGCTATAGCAATCTGTTAAAATGGATGAAATTCACGTCGTTTTATGTGGTGTATATGCAAGTTGGGCAGTCGATAGAAGCAAACTGTGGGGCTTAGAGAACTAAATCTTCAAGAAGTGGAGAGACGGAGCTACATGATGTCCCCTTTTTGCGCTTCTTGTCACGAGCCCAGACATGTTCAACCGCGGTGCGGCTACTGTATTCGTAAGTACTGTATCCAAGTTCACAATGTTGTTTCGTCGTGGCAATCCACATCCTCAAACAAGTCTGAAAAACTAAGATGGAATCGCCGAATTGGATTGGACTGTGCTCCCCCACCGTCCCCCTAGTTCTAATCTGACTTCCTCTGATTTTCATCTTTTTGGACAAAATTTGGACCAAGAGTGAAACGGTAAAACTAATTTATTAGCCTGACGCATTTCGGCTTACGCCATCATCGGAATCAATAGTCTACAAAGGAAAATTTGGTAGGACATCGAAATATATAGTCAGCCTGATACACTATCCACCAATCATGTGAGAAAAGATACTTCGACACAGATTGGTGGATAAGCCCGGAAATTGTGGACCTATTAGAGGACGGTCGTGACGTCATCCGGTTCGGTAAAACTGTCAAATTTGCTTATGAAATTAATGACATCAATGTTAAATGTAAGTACAGTCAAGAATCCTGTAACGCGAAACAAAGATTGCGACAGTCCTCTTATAACGATATTCTTATAACATGGTTTCTGTATTACTATGTACAGCTTAATTAGATTGATTGTAAGCAGTCTCCCTATAGCACGAATTTTTTAGTTTCAGTTCTCAAGTATTTCCTCCGACTTGTAGAGTCTAACTCTGTAATAATTTTTCCTTTTTTTAAATTTAAGTTGATAATGAGTTCAGCGATATCCCATAGTTTTTAGCGACGTCACTTTGCTTCCTCTGACCTCTTTCCAGAGTTTGGAGCCTGATAAATTTCCTTATGGCCCAAAAGTATGGATACTTTAACGCTGCAGCCGCTTCTCTTCACACTCATTACTTTAACATTACAGTCTCTATGTGCGTAACTTGGAAACATGACATGATAGAAAAAAAAAATCTCTTTCTTTCAGAAAGGGCCAAAACAGCGCGTCAAATAGATGAACAATCAAGAAAAACAGCACTTTGGTAATTCTTCGAATTCCTGTAATTCAGAAACCATACAGCATTACAATAGTTTGCACAAGCAGCTGGACGATATTATGGGCGGTCGTGTAGTCGCATGATTTTGTTTATTCATTTGCAACACACCAATGCTTATAAAACGCGGTACGAAATAATCTAATTGTACTTATTCTAAGTCTTTCATAACGCGGTTTCCATATAACACAGTACACGGTTTCCACATAGCGCGTTAAGAATTAATTTGATTTTTTTTACTAATGCTGAGATTCTTATAAGACAGTATGAATTAATCTGACTTGTATGTACTTATTCTGAGTTTTTTATAATGCGGTAAGATTGAGTCGCATTATAGGAGGGTTGGCCCTACAAACTTCAAAAATGATTTAAAAATTTCAAGGAGAGTAATTATATGAAGCATTACGAGTATCAGTTTATTTTAATTATTAAAATTATTTAATGCTGAATCAAGATTCCAAGAATTAGAATTGCTAAAATCATTTTACTCGTGTGCACTTTATAAGCAACGCAGACATTACGCATTCCTTTTAATCAAAGATCGATACGCATTAGACTTCGATTAATGACAGAACATGTTTCAGGAGTCAACGAATTATGATAGAGTAAATGCACTCAATTTAACTATCTTTGTATAAATGTTCGTTTCGAATGTGTAAATAAAATTTCTGTGGTTTTAGAATTCCTGTTAGAAGTTCTACTTCCCATTCAGTATTTCCCTTTTAAAGAAATTATACCCGCATATAATTTCATCATGTTTGTAAGAATGCTTAAAATATAGATGATAATCCGAATTTAAAAAAATATTCGAATAATACCAACTTCTAAAAGGAAGGGGAAAAACACGAAGTATTTTTAATTTGCGTATGCCTTTTCCCGCACCACATCTTACATTGTTTATATACTAGTTTAGCTCGTAAGATGTTCTTCTTCATCCTTCTTTTGAGCTCCCGGTCTTTCTTTCATTTCTTAAATCCCGAAACCGTTTCATCAGAAGGATTAAAAGAGCGGGTTCTCTCCTCGCGCGTACAGCACTCGCGGGCTTAAGGCGCAGCTGTTGGTCTTCCCTCTCGTCCTCCTCATCCAAAGGTCAAGAGAGAAAACCCCACCAACATCACAAAAAAAAAAAAAAAAAAACGAGAAGGGGGGGGGGGGGGTTACTAAGGATGGTGAGGCTGCAAGTAGAGAAAACTAGCAGAGAGAATGAAACTTGCGACATCACGCACACGCACAAATTTCAAACGTCACCTGCGCACTCGAAGCAGATCCGCAGGAAATCCACAGAAGAAGTAAATGTTTTACAAGCAATGAGCTACTAGTGAGAAGCGTTGGCTTACATGAAAATTTATTCACGTGCAATATAACTTGTAACGAGGATTTCTAACGCTACCTTTTATAGCTAATATAAAGTTCTGTGTTGTAAATCTAATTAAACTTAGTTTATGGATTAACCAGTAGTCACGGATAGCTTTCAAGTCAGTAAACATAACAACAATAACTTTACCGCCATGACGGATAAAAGGGGCACATTTTCGTGGTATAGCAGCGAGATATCAGCCATAGATGCAGAAAGCTTATCTGAATTTTAAAACACTATAGAAAAAACTTAGATAATTCTAAACTAATTTTAAAAAATTATACTTATGGTAGAAAAAAATCCAAAACAATAAAGTTGAGATTAAAAAAAAAACAAAAATTGATTTTTGAATGACTAAAGTGTTATTAATTTAGATTTATATCTAATATTAAGTTATTTAACAAATGTTTTAAACATGTTTGAAATGATAACATTAAAGTGAAAGTGAAAGAAAAATGGAGTTTTACATATTTTCTTCGTAAGATTGGAACTTTCCTCTTATGTATTAATGATAGAAATATTAAATACATATTAAAAAAACAAACGCCAAATTATTCTTGCGTCATCATTTTTTGTTCATTAAAGAGGACGTCCAGCCAAATATGAATTGTGTCTAAAATTTAGCAATCTTAAAAAAATATACCATTCTCTATCTGAAAGGTATAATTTGTTTCGATAATAGATATATAGCAATCTCTAAAAAAATTTTAAATTATTAGTCACTCTTTGGCCAAGCTCTCCGACTTCAAATCTATCTTTGTCCCCATTCTCACCTATGGTCATGAGGCTTGACCATAGAGTGCGATCGCGAGTACAAGCGGCCGAAATGAAATTTCTGAGAGGTGTGGCAGGTGTTACCCTACTAGATAGAGTGCACAGCAGCACTATAAGGGAGTCTTTAGGTGTTGAGCCGCTACTTCTCTGCATTGAGAAATCTCAGTTGCGCTGGTATGGCCATGTGATAAGGATGCCGCAAACTGGTCTTTCTAGGCAGTTGTTATTTTCCAAACCGGTGGGTAAGAGACCAAGGGGTCGGCCTAGAACCAGGTGGCCAGACTACATGAAGAATCTGGGTTCGAGTCGCTTGGGATTACCAGGGAGGACATGCGCCAGATGGCGGAAGATCGCGATCGCTGGAGATCCTCCATAGGGCTGTTGCCCCCGCGACCCTAACGGATAAGCGGGTTTGAAAAGTAAGTAAGGCACTCTTTGATGCGCGCATGGAAAGAAGTAAGCGTTCAACAGGAATCGCTAAGCGCGTGTTTTTCCTATTACCGCTGTGCTGGTAAACCCTTGTATTAAAATTTAAACGTTGGAGGAAATAAGTTTGATACAGCCGTACATGTTTGAACCGGAGTCAACACTCCTTTAACTGATGATGAAAACGTTAGCAGCGACGAAAATATAGATGAAATTTCATCATATATTTGTAAAAAGAGCAGTAATTGTATTAATGCGCAGCATGCATTCCCATAGATTCTAGTCTGAATATAGTGCTGCTTCTCTCCTATTATGTATCCTGCCGTCAACGACCGTATTACAAATTACCTCCGCGAGCAAAAGAGTGCATGATATTTTGTGTTTTTATTAATTACTACCGTTTCGCCATTTTATGAATTAGCAACATAATATAAAGACATGCAACCATATTTAATTAAGGCTGGAGTTTCCCTTTAAATTTCGATGCTATAGTCCTTTTCCCTAATCGTTAGAGAAACTCACGTGACTAAAGTGACTAAAAGAAAGTGCTCTGCACCTGCGCACAACTGATTTATAACGTTATGAGCTTTGACCTTTCCTTGACAGCTTTTGCATTCGGTGAAATAAAAAGCGGCTGAAGCTTTTGAAATTCTATTTCAGAAATAAAAAATAATAAAATCACTTTTTTTAATTTTAGAAGAAAATAGGAAAAAGAAAAAAAAAACATGAAGACAAAAAAATCTGTGTCATTTGACAAAGGAAGAGTGACATGTAAAGGGACTACTTTCTAAAGAGGTCACTTTATTCACGTAAGTTTCTCTACCGATAGAGGGAAACAGGCTATAGAGAGAGAAAACAAACCTTTATAACTCAGTCTTCTGGAATATAAATAATATACGGGGTGATTCAGTCAATTTCTGACCATTTCACTCGAATGACGTGCATTAGGGATAAACAATTGAAAGAATATGAGCGCCATATCGAATTTCTAAATAGTTGGAGTTTGTATTGTTACAACGGCGCTGCATGAAAATCGTATTGTTGAAAAATGGCGCCCGCTTTATCAACAGAGCAGAAATGCAAGGTTGTCGAATGGTATTTCGAGACAAAATCATCTGTAACCGTGCCGAAGGAGTATAAGTGTCGAGACGCACCAGGCAGGCAAGCAATCATGGATTTTCTTGCTACTGGATGTGTTAAAGCAAGAAAAAAGGCGGGGAGCGAAGCTCGTGTTCGAACGGCCGAAGTTGTCGAAAATGTTCGCACAAGGTTGGTCGATTCCCCTAAGAAAAAAATCTGTTCGCTGCCTATCCATTGAAGAAGGGCTGTCGTATACCACGACGTGGCGAATTTTGAGAAAGGATTTACACCTGTTCTCGTATAAGATCCATGTTTATCAGGAGTTAACAGACACTGGAAGACAGAAGCGACAACAATTTGCGATGGAGTTTGGAGCAGAAATGGAAGCCAATCAGGACATTGTGGACAACTTGTGGGTGTCAGATGAGGCCTTCTTCCATCTGTCAGGTGACGTTAATAAACACTACGTTCGTTTTTGGGGTTCCCAGCACCCTCATGAGATCCATAAGTCACCTCTTCATCCACGAAAGGTTATGGCTTGGTGCGCGATTACCAAAAGAAGCATCATTGGTCCGTTCTTTTTTGAGGGCACCGTAACGTCACAGGCTTACCTTAACATGTTGGAAACCTTCTTCATCCCCGAGCTGCGAAGGAGGCGTATACCGCTTCGACATCAATGGTTTCAACAGGATGGGGCTAGGCCTCACACAACTAATGAAGTGCTAGACTTTCTCAATCAGAAATTCGGAAATCGTGTCATTTCAAACAGGTTTCCAGATCGATTCGGGGGTGGCTTTCTTTGGCCCCCTACGAGTCCTGACCTAAACCCATGTGATTTTTATCTCTGGGGGTTCCTTAAAGACAGTGCGTTCACTACAACACCAAGAACCCTTGCACAAAGCATCGTCGACTGCTGCACCCTTGTGGATGCAGAAATCCTGGATAGAGTTATGAACAACTTCACCATTCGGCTGCGAGCAGTTCAAAACGTTCGTGGTGGCCACATTGAGCATATCATCAAGACTTTTCCACGGGAATAAAAACTCCGAACTGCCTAAAACATCATACTGAAATGCTAAGTTTGTATACATTAATGGGTCAATAAATCATAGTACTGAAATGGTCAGAAATTGACTGAATCATCCTGTAAGAATAGTATATAAATGAGGCGTATTCAATAAGTAACAGTCCAAACGCAATGGGAACTAAATAAATGAATTTATTTCAAAAATATTGACCATAGTGGCTTAAGCAGTTGTCACACAATGATACCATGCGCGAAATACCCTTCTCTTAGAAGATTTTGGGTTGTTGTTTGAACTTATTCCGAACCGCCACTTGCACTTCCCCGTCCGTATGAAATCTGCGGATTGACTTTGATTTTTGGATGGTGGTGTTCCTGGGTGTTTTCATTGCAGACTTTGGCGTTTGGATTTAGGTTCATAATTGTGGCATCAGCTCTTCTCCCCCGTGACTGTTCTTGACAAGAAATCCTCATCATTATAATAGCGCTCCAAAAAGTCAAATAATATGGCCATGCGGAAGGCTTCTTGTGCTGGTCCCAAATGATGGGGCACCCATTTCGCACACATTTTGTGATGCTTTAATGTTTCCGTGGTAATAGTGTGAACAGTTCCGACACTCACATCAACCTCTGCATCGATATTGGACTGCGTATTCCCTTGCGTAACTTCTCATCTAGGCATGACATTACACCCTCTAACGGCATATGCACTTATACAACATCTTCACCAAGGTCACTAGAAGGTTAGATGATATTCTTTCTACTGACCTTGATCTTCAGTATATATTTATTTGCGTGTGTCCTCCATAAAATTCGCTAACATCTTAAACACCAATTGGCTGTACAAGCCTGCAGCCTGAAACTTATTGAATCCGTGATTAACATTAATTTTTTTAAAAAACACGATATTAGGAAGAGATTTGAATAATCATTTTTCAAATCATGTCAGAAATCGAAAAATTGCTAAATGAAACTTTTAAAATGGCATTATCGCGTTAGGCTATACGCAGATGAAAATACTTTAACAGATGCGAATTTTATTTCCAGGTATTTTCTGTAGGAATATGAAATAATTATTTATGAATCGCTTGATTAATAGTAAATTTCTTGCTAACTAATATTTCAGTACTGAAGCGCGTATGCTGATTTGTAATTAAGCCCGAGACGGCTATTCTTTTCGTTTTAATAGTTCAAATGCCGCAAAATCGATGCTTTAATTTCTCAATTTATAGGTTCTATTGATTTAAGGGATAAATCTACGGACTTTGATGTCCTTCACGATTCATAGATAATCCGTGAGTTTTATCCGATTATTGGAATTTGTCTAACATGATAAATTATTCCCATTCGTAATTTTCATTTATGAATCATCGGATTGAGCTCTACTTAAATTCATAATCCTCGATTCGCTAAGAATTTTTGGGCTAACTCGGCCATTGGGTTGTTTAATAGTCAATTCGTGTGGCAACTTTGCTTCGCATATCTTGAAATATATTGGAAAGCTCTCGAAGAGAGCAGCAGGGATGGTAGATTTGACAAAGGGCGGAAGGGTGTCCTTCGCTTGCCCCTGCCATTCAATGACTCTTGTAGCGGCACAAGTTACGAGTTGTCTCGTGCGCAAGTTCAAACAAGGAGCTCTGAGCGGTTTTCCGATTTTGTCACGTAAAGCTGTAACGTGTGATTTTTTTTCTGAACTACTTTCGCTGAAAAGAAGGTTTAAACTTAAAATTAAGCTTGAGTTGACAACCAGTTCATTAAAGCGACTCAAAAGTGAACTAAAAAACAAAAACAAGAACGGAAGCAGACTTAATCAAGCTTAATTACAATTAAATTAAGCAAGTAAGAAAAGTAGATGGCCTTTTTATTAGAAATTACTTATCGTATTACTAATGAGCTATTTTCGAATTTTATGTCTCCATAAATTTATTCGGAAGCAGAAGAATCAGAAAATGCATATTACGCATTCAAAATGATGATGACAGCAATTGCAAACTTAATCAATTTGTATATCACTCGCAAAGGTAGTAAATAGGCATCTTCTGAAGAGGTATTAAAAACATGTTTAATTTTGAAGTAGTTTACATTATGCTTCCTTAAACCTTTTTTTTTCACTGAAAAATTAAACATATTATGTTTTATTTCTCTTTTCTGTCTAGACTTGATCAAAATAATTATAATTTTTTTTTTAGTTTTATATCTGATAGTTCTCTTAGTTCATTAAAAAATCTTTAAATATTTAGAAAATTCAAGCAACTTAAAATTTTAAGTTGCCAATTCTCAAAGCATCTCCGGAATTGCCTTCAGATACTGTCGAAAGCGCTTTGTGCTGGTTCAAGTCAATTGTAACCGCACCAATCATCTGACAAAGTGATGGTGTCGATAGAAAACGCCCACCTTTTCTCCGCGCCCATGATTTGAGTTGTAACGGCTGAGCCCATCTATCTCAAGGAAAAAACCAATTTTTCACTAACGAAGGGAAACAGAAAAAAATCAGAAAAGAAATCTCTGCTCTACGGAGAGAAAGTTTAAACTCTGATATAATATGTTGGAGATGAAGTCAACAGATATAGCAAGTACACTATACTTTTATAGGCTATGAAAGTTAAAAGCTTTTTTATGGAATCCGTACAGGTACTTTTATTAATACAATTTTCAAGCGTGTCATCGACTATAATACTGAAGAATACCTGTGACTTTTGATATGCTAGGCGCCTAAGCAATTAGGTAATACAAAGTGGAGACTGCCCTTGAGGAGCTGCGGATACTTCACGCATAATAGATATGCATTGCTGATAAAACTTCTTTTGTGTACAAATGTGGCGATGCCAATAGAAACATAGCCTGGAGGGGAAAATATTCTTTTCTATTGGCATCGTCACAAATGTTGCCTCCTACCTTCCATTCTTGTGCCTAAGCAATGATCTAGCACGAAAGTTTGACAGAGCATGTACAATTAAATTTCTATTGATATTGTTAATTTTACTTCGCGACAATGTCTGGCAATTGAAATCGGAAAGTACATATTTTACTTTATGTGTCCGTGAAGTTGGATTTGGCTAGCTGTATTATGCATGGTGCATAGCTGTGAATATGGAAGGGAATAAGTTGCATTATCGTCATATTTTGCTATATTATTTTAAAAAAATTAGTTAAGGCATCGTTATCCAACGATAAAAGGGTTTTAGCATCAAAATGTTACGAGCAGTAGCGGTTCGTGACTATAATAAGTGGAGGGACACAAATACAAAATTTCAGGTTCTTAGGCCTTTTCGTACAAAAGTTATAGAGCTTGATTTGTATTTGGAGACTCGCGGCCCCTGCCGAGGCCTCAGAGGACTATATCAATTTTAGTGTGTAAAAGCTAAAATTTTAAGCAGCACATTATAAATATAAAACATTTCAGGTTTCTGGACTTCTGGTTTTAAATTTATAGCTTGATTTGAGATTCAGGCCGCAACTCCCCCGCCAAGAGACTTATAGAATTTTTAATATAGATTAGCTAAATTTTTAAATACCACACTATGATTAAACAAAATTTCAGGACCTCGAGGCCTACACCAGTCCGTTCAAACTTTATAGCTTCAATTGTATTTTAGGCCGCCAGGGGCCCCGAGGCCTATACCAGTCTCCTTGTATATTGTCTATAATTTTGACGTAGAATACGTCTTACGTTTCGAGACTAGGATGCCACGCTTAAATTGTGAATGTCACGAAAAGTGTTGATCACGAAAACTTTAATAACGTGAAAACTATTAATGATAGAAGAATGATCGATATCGCATTCGATAGAGTATAGAACAAAGCATGTTTTAGACCATCGTTGATTTCGTGCTGACTTCATTGGCTGACGCAATCCCAGTTCAAAGTTGAGTCAGAAAATCTGCTCTATGGCGGATATTAAATTAGTCTAGCTCCGGCTTCCTTTGTGCTATCACGGCGTTTGAGGTGTCATTTGTTTTATCTTTCTGCGCTTTATAAAATGGCTTAAAATTTAAACCTAAATATTTAATAGTGTCTAAGATATCGGCCTTCGAAGTGTGGAAATTTCGCAAAAATTACAGAATTTCCAAATTTATGCCTAATAAAGAAGAGAAAAATTATAGAAACCGTCACAGGAATATAGATCGAGAGATGGGGAATCCAAACAGACCCGGATATCCGATGTTGAGGGTCAGTGGACTCAACAAGAACGTCTCAAGGTTGAGGCGCCGTGCCGCCAAGATGAACTATAGCTCGATACGAATGCACCGATAACTGAAAGTTCGACGCAAATAACATATCTAATGACATAAGCGTTTCTACATGGAGTGATAGAATTTAATCAGTGGAAGTCCATAACGAGCCATAACCGTCAACATCAACAGCATCTTCATCAAATATGATTTAAGTAAGGAGCAACATAAATGCGAAAATTTGGGAGACTGAATTCATATTTCGTTTTATATTCATTAACAATGAATTTGGAGATTTTAGTTTGAGAAGGACTTAAAGCACCCACATAACGGTAGTGTGATATGTTTGCTCAATCAGTTTCATCAGCCCAATGTGAATGATTTCATGCTGTGCATTCATTGTAGAACAAATTAAAAACTATTAGACACGTTGCAAACGTGTGCCTAAGACGCGGGATGTAGTATCTTCTGCGTCAACCATTTGATGAGCCACATTTGTAGACTAGTCGCCAACATTTCGACCGTTTTGCCAGAACAGATACACAAAGCTAAGAAGAGACGTGCAGTGATGGACAAAGAAGATTTAGACGAAAATTCAACAGGCTAAATCTATGAATCAAAAATATGGTGAGAGACCGGCAGAATTAGATAGCATAAGTTTAGCTCATTTTATTGCATGGTATACACCGGTAATGAATAAAAGACATATCAAGAGAAAAGATGTTGATGATACAGATGGTCATGAAGCCACTGAACAACAAAATACTGATAATGAAAACGATGGACCTATGACATTTTTAGTTCAAACATCAATACATATAGACGCAGAAATGTGGGCACAGAGTGATTAGATACCGTCATTATAGCATCGATGACACAATCAATTACAAGCCTGAAATGGTTACATTGTTCTGTCCATTTCGCAATGAAGTTGTAGATGTATTAGATTTACACAAATTCATCCAATTGTACGATGCGAACGAGGTTAATATTTTAGCCAGAATGAAAGAATACGAAAGCAACAGATATAGATGCATTGATGGAAGAACTTACAGAACTGTCCAAGAAAGAAGACGGCATTGCAAACAACTTGCAAAGAGAACAAAATGAAAGATGAGTACATTCGAAATGTTGTTGGCTATCACACTTGTAAGAAAGTGTAGCAATGTGATTTCCAAACATCTGCAGAGTAATGTGAACAGAGAGTTGATCTTAGAATTTATACCCAGAATATGCACACGCGATAGCAAATGCATACATGTGTACTTGGCCCGTAATGCTGGCAATGGCAAAATATTTACGATAGAAATTAATCATGGAAACATTAAACTTTAAATTGATTCGGACAACGGCAGAATACAATTAGCAATGCTTATATAGTCTCTGCATCCACTGGTAAGGCCGCAGTGAACTTGAACGGGAGCACTCTGCACTGTTTAGAATCTGAACACTCTGTATTTAGAATCACACCGCAGAGTAAAACTGTGAACCTGTACATATAGATGGATTCGAATTGAGGACACAAATGAATCAGTTGTATAAGATCCGATGCACTCACCAAACACGGTGTAATAAGTTATAGGAAAGCAGGCGGTGTTGCGATCTTCAGAAATATTAACTTTAACCGAATGCGAACATACACTGATAGACTAGTCAAACTATAGATAACTGATTGACGCTGGTATCGGTAATATTTGTATGGTTAAAGTGTGGTGAGATTTATACTAGGCATTGTTTAAAATCATCCTACTATTCGATATCTGATATGGCAATGTTGTTGTTCAGTGCGATGATGATATATTCACCAGCAACTACACCTATCAAAGACAACATGGAGGTGGATACTGATGTGCAAATTATCATATTTAGAGACTTCAATGTAGATGCTATATTAAACTTACAGTTCTTGGCTTTGTGAAGAAACGTTTCAATTTAGATTACATGCCCATCGAATCACCTACTACATTGAGTGGCAGTACTACAGATTTGATATTGATTCTAGTCTGTTGACATTTGTATCATATTTCTCTCATCACAGACCACTGATTTCTAAGACTTATAATTTGTGAATGACTTATAATTAAGGTTCGGTTAAAAATAACGTGTCTGGTTAAAAAATTATGATATATTATAAGCATATTGAACATTTTATGTCAAATTAAAATTTTTAAATTGTGTTGTACAGAATGATTTCTTATTCGCCACACAAGACGTATTCTACGACTTAACTAGCGGCCGTGTCCCAACACAGCCCCGTACAATTTTTTTAAGTAAAGCACTGTAAAAATATAAAACTTCAAGTTCTTAGGCCTTTTTATTATTCAAATATTAGACGTTATTGGTGATTTGGGCTTCAGGGCCCCTGTGGAGACCTAAGAGCCTTATACCAGTTTTTCGTGTATATTAGCTAAATTTTTTAGTAAACTGCTATAAGTATACAAATTTTCAGATTTCTAAGCCTTTTCGTTCAAACATTATAGCTCTGTTTGTGTTTAGGGCCCCTGCCAGGGCCCCAGAGGAGTATATAAGTTTTAGTGTATAAGAGCTAAAATTTTAAGTTAACACACCATAAATAGGCAAGAATTCAGATTTCTGGACTTCCGGTTCAAAAATTATAGCTTGATTTGTGACTAATTTTTTAAGTAATTTTCTGTAAGTAAACAAAATTTCAGATTTCTAGACCTTTTCGCTTAAAAGTTATTGCTTTTCAAGCCTCTAGATCAATCCTTTCAAAAATTATAGCATCAAAATTTTACGAGTAGTAGCGGGAGGATTCGCTATAGGGGAAAATATCTTCGCATTGAATGATGGGTAAGCTGCCATTTTTTGAGGGCAAGAGGAAGGCAATCCTATACTGCTACTCATCGAAGTGCGCCGTTTTTGCCCGACTTGTTATTGTATAACGATGGTAACGAGTTGTTGCGTGTTTGGATGTATTGTATAACAATGGGATAAGTTCAGAGCCAAGGCAGCCATGGGTCTCGATGCCCTCAAAAGATGGCGGATATTCAATGTTTATGTTTTGATATTCCTCCCTATACTTCAAATAGAGTTCTTTAAATTCTGACGTCAACAGTCACACTCTGACGTCACAAATTGCTTAAACGCAATCAAAACTCCATAGACATGAAGGGAAGTCAGTTGGGGAAACCACAAAAACACATAGCATAACGAATAGAATAAATAAGTGTGATTACTCTCATAGTAACCAATGCTAAAAATCAGGCGAGCGGCGGATGTGGTAAACAAGAGCGCTGCGGTCGATTTCGACCAACTTCGTAGCGGTTTTTTGCTGGCTGCAAATGGGAATTTCACGTTTCGTATTAAGTTTCTGTCGTATATTTTATTGTTTCACAATTTATACGTGATGAACTTGTTAAAATGTGTTAATAGTGTAATTTGCATATTGTTTGTTACGTTTAAAACAGCATATTTACTCATATTTTAAAAAATTTACTCGTTATATTTACTTGTGTATGTACAGTCAACCAAAGGAAATAATCCACGCGAGTTTAATACTTAATATTACATTTCATACTAATGTGTTGTTTTAATAGCTTTTTAATTATAATTATTTAAATTTAATAATCTTAATAATGTTAACTCTAATTGTAATATTAAATTATTAAAAATAAATTAATATTGAAACGGTAAAACTTAGAGTAATATTCAAGTGTGGATTATTTCCCTTTGATGACTGTACCTTACGACAGCAGATAAGCCTACTTCATTCCTTAAGTCTGACTATCGCGGTCGTTGTAAAGATCACCAGAATTAGGCCCTTTTAGAGTTGGAACAGATTCGAGTTTCAATGAATTTCGTTTTAATTTTCAATGAATTTAAATCTGCAGGATTATAGAAAAAGCAGACGCTTCGAAATGAACTGATCACACGATGCTGTTCGCATTTGGATACAGTCTTCGCTGGCTAAAGGTAATCCGCTGCTTCTTAATCGATTCCGATTGTATAAATATATGAAACATGAAGTTTCTTATTTACACATCCAAAGAGAGAACAAATTAAAGGCATTCTGATAGTAAAAAGGCAAGCAAACTCTTGCGTTATGTAGAATCGTAACTAGGCTAGGATCGAAACTAAGCTAGAAATGACTTCTTGTTCCGCTGGTTCTCCTGAGGGGACGAGAGGGCCAATTTTTGAATTGTTCAATCTATCGAGGCGTTTTTCTTAATAAAATATTAGGATAAATCGAAAATTTTTGAATGATATATTTCAAAATGAAAAAAAATAAACTTTTCGAATTTTTTCCGTGGAGTTTACCTTTAAGAAACAGTAAATAAACAGTAAGAATAGAAAAAGAACTCGTATTTGAAAATTAATTTTTAAAACTACTGTTAACGTTTCATCCTTTTCCTTGTAAGCGAATACTAAAAACCTGCGACTCGCTGGTCGAAAACGCACGCAGTGACATCTTGCGGATGCGCCAGAAAACTACGCAAGTAATCACACTTACTATTCTATTCGTTATGCACATAGTTTTGTCCACCCTAAAGAATTCGCTATATTTTTCGCTCCGTCCTCTGTATAGGGCCTACGTGTGTAGAAAATTTCAAGACTCTAGATCAATCCTTTCAAAAGTTATGGCGTGTGACATACATGTTACATACATCTGTACCGTCGTTAATAAGGTTTTAGATGATGCTAAAACCTTAAAAAGGCAAACGAGCTGTAGATGCTCATAGAAAAACATGCAGTGTCTATGGGGATGATACCTTAACAGAACGTGTATGTCAAAAGCGGTATGCAAAATTTCATTCTGGAGATTTTGACATCAATGATGGAACCCGCTCTGTCATCCTCAGAAGATTAATTCAAGTGACACTAAGACCATGATCCAAGCAAATCCATCCCAATCGGTGCGAGAGATTGCTACAACGTCGAATGTATCCCAAACAAGCGCAGAAAACCATTGCAATCCGCACAAAACGTCTAGGATTGGCTAATCGCAAGGGTGTCGTATTCCACCAAGAAAACGCCAGATCGCATACGTCTTTAACACTCGAAACAAATTTCTGAGTCTTGGCTGGGATGTTTTGTCTCATCCTCCGTACTCACCTGATCTGGCCCTTGCAGGTTATCATTTATTGAGGTTACTGCATAACAGTGAAGGGGGAAACCCTTCAAAGATGAAGAGGCCGTTGAAAAACACCTCGGCTGGCTTTTTGCCAATAAACGCCAGGCGTTTTATGAACATAACATAATGAAGTTGGCGGAACGATGGCAAAAGGTCATTGATAAAAATGGACAATATGTAATTGATTGAAATTTACCTTACGTTTCAATAAAAGGTGTTTTGTTACAATCCAAAATTCCGAATGAACCTATTTGCCAACCCGATAGCTTACTACAGACATGTACTACTTCATTATTAGGAGCTTTAGCATAAAAGCTACTTATAAGAATGCGCCCTTGGTCTGTACGTTTATCCGGCCGTCCGTCCGGCCGCCGTTTGCACGATAACTTGAAAACGGATTAACTTTTTCAAATTCTGTTTTCAGAAATATGACCATCAAAGTCATAGCTCGGACGTATCAACTTTTCAGAATTTTTCGTGGACCCCTTCAAATCGAATTTACGTGCTAAAACAGTGAGTGTAAAGAATACAAAGATAGCAGCATGTCATGTAACAATCGATTTGTCAGAAGGAAGGTATTGTTACTTTCTGTTCATCTTTTAAGCATTATTGTCATCGGCGCGAGCACGTGAAATCGCTTTGTCGACGCACGATTGCTCAAGTGCTCATAATCCATAAGCGGAAAAATGGGGCTACTTATTGGTTTTATTTTATATACGATTTGAATCACCCTTCATCATTTCTACATTTTTTGAGGTAGAAGGTTGAAATTCGGAATGTAGCTTACTATGGGCATGTGCACCTTCACTATTTAGTTTGGTTTTGGTTAGCCCACTAAGGTCGGAGTTCTGGGGGTGAAAATTAGAGGGGACCAAAAGCTCTAGATGTATTTATGCATATAAAGAAGTGGGATTCGGTATGCATATTCCTATAATCAAGATCTCCATTATATGAAGATTTTTTTCCCGAGGTATCCATGCCTTCCCGACACATTGAAAAATAGTGTACCAACTCTGTCTGTAATAAAGGAGCTGTAAAAAAATATTTCCGATTTTCATTTGACTGACCCTCCTAAGTAGAATAAGAATGGGTCTACTTATTGGTTTTATAATGTCAATCCGTCCCCTTCATAATTTCTACATTTTTTTGAGGTAGAAGGTTGAAATTCGGAATGTAGCTTACTATGGGCATGTCCATCTGCATTATTTAGTTTGGTTTTGATTGGCATACGGGGGTCGGAATTACGAGGGTGGAATTCAGAGAGGGCAACATATCTATGTACTATTTAGGTACGTAAAGGCGTAAAATCCAGTATCCAGATTCCTCTAGGCAAGATCGACATTACTATGAAATATAGGCCCAATTGTTCCAGTGGGATCGGATTTGCGGGGATGGCAGTCACTTGGTCCTTAGAACTATGGCAACATATGGCATATGATATATCATACGTTCGGAAATGATGAGAAAGGAAAGAAGATACGAGGTTTTTTTTACATTTTTTACATATAATGTTCGAGAAAATTAATTTATTGATTAAAAAAAACTTGGGGAGAGGTAAAAGTGCAGATGAAGGGGTAAAATTAGATGACTTGCCTTATCCTACTCGGGAGGCGGGGATTAATTTCTTTTTAATAAACGTATAAATTCACTGCTAAAACTCCTCCTTGGAATGTTTACAAGATTTTATTCAGTTTAGTTTCGGTTGGGCTAAATGGTGTTTATTTTCAAATGACAACAATGGCATATGATATGTCCATTCGATCAGAAATCATGAGAAATTCAAGTAAACAGAAAGTGTTTCCATTTTCTAAATATATTAGAGAAAATTAATTTTTGGTTTAAAAAATGTGTGTTGAGAAGTTCAGATAAAAGGGGTAAAAATAAATGAACTCAGGTCTCCGCTACTTTTCTATACCATCCTCATTGTTTCATGAGAAAAAGTATAGTGTATAGAACGCCTATTACTGTGTTTTTTCATTTGATGGAGAATATTTACTAACTAAAAGCTAGATTTTGAAATTCTGTAAAAATTCTGCAACAATACTTCGTCTTCAATGTTTACACAATATCCTTCAAAATTTTTCAAAATTTTTGATTGTCATTATTAAATATCAAATGCATGAGCACACCCAAAGCTTCCCGAGATTAAAACATACATGAGAAAAAATATGTATTTTGGAGAAGGAGAAAGGGAAGAGCTAAACATCGGTGTGTCTCTTATCTTATGAAGCAATTTTTAACATCGTCTACAGGGGTTACAAGTGTCTCAGTCTAACCAGGGCCCGGGACTGTTAGAAGTATATTGGGATGGGGGTCAGGGGGCCATTACAATTTTGCTACGCCCCTGATCGTATAACAAATTTTCTGATGAACCCATATAAGTGACCAAATTATACATAGAAAGTCATCCTTTTCCCTCCCTAAATCGCAACTTAATGGAAACGAAAGTGGTCTGTGAGAGGTTGGTGAATGGATGGGTAATTCTGTCTATTGGCGAAAGGTCAGCAGAGGATGAATTAGCGCTTGCGAGTGCCATTGGAATAATTTGTTACTTCCAAGTCGAACACGAGCTATAAACATGTCATTTCGGTCGGAGCGCAACGCAATTTATCTCCTCCTTATCCTGCGCATGCGTAATGCGATATTCGACGATCATTTGTTATCGATATGAAAATTACGAATTAATCTGTGTTGATGGATCGTTGCGATGAGGACTCGAATTGATTAGAATACATCAACAAATTAAAGTAAGGCTCCACCGAACGACGCCCTCTTGTCGATGGCCGAACGCGGCTTAGACGAATCAATAACCGCTGAACCAATTCAGGCTTTATTGACAGTCCATCCTCCCTCTGTTATCGATAGGGCATTTTTTGCTTTCTTGTGTAAAAGAAATAAAAAAGCAAGCTGCAATTACACCGTTGCATTTATTAAGGTCTATTGTTATGAAGCAAAACCTACAGTGCATATCAATTTTTTTTCTAACAAGATTTTTGAAAAGTGTAAAAATATCGCTAAGCAAAGCTACTTTAAAAATACGGGAAAACGCTTGGTGTTCGTCACTTTGTTGTTTTTAACTTTTTAAAATCTAAGTTGACAGAGTGAGACCAAGACGTTTCTGCACCCCAGGCAAGGTGAGAGAAGATTGAATTTTGTGATGCCGTTATGTTTGTCAACGCTTAACCTTGCACCTGCGGCAAGACCCTGCTAAAAAGGCGCGCTTGCTCTTGCATTGGCTGTCAAAATTTTGCAATGATTTAACTAATGTGGAAGAATTGTTGCTTATATTGACAGAGTGAAGTTGAAGCCACACTAGGTGTGATCATAATAATTCTGTTTTAATTTCACTCTCAGCCGACAGTTTGTTGTTAGATATGTTACCCCTATTGCAGTTTTGTTTCCTTTCCTTGAAAAGTGCTCTGGGTTTTTGTTTCAGCTAATTAAAACCTGAATTTTATCTGAAAATTATGCAAACATTGCACCCATAAGAATCATTTTTTTTTAAATAAAGAAAATAGGGTTGGTACCTTTTGTAATATAGTATGGCGCAGTAAGAAATCAATAGAGGATCAATGGCAAGTGATAAAAATTTTATTCTTTTTATATTGCCAATGTGAAAACGTCTGAAATTTATCCGGGATTTAGTACTAAACAGGGAATTCTGCGTGTCAGTAAGGGAGCCCACAAATATTTTTTACAAGGGTAGCAAAACCAAGTACGGCATCTCCCACAAAGGCCATGGACACGACTATTCCAGATGTCTGGTTTTGAAATTCAGGATGCTGCTCCCACGGTATTGAATGATAAAAATCATTTTAAGGAGGGCCGTAAAACTATGCGAATGGAACACACAAAGCAAAATAGGCAACCGCAACTAGTAACGTGTTGCTTGTGCAAGCTAATGAGTTCTTACGGTGTAATAGAAATACTGCAGATAAATCTGAAAATCGTTTTCTTTATAGTCCATATAAACATTCCAGAAATTATCTCGCTCTGGAAAACCAAACCGCTTCCTCTTAATTTGGTACAAACAGCTATGGTTGTGATAAAAAGTTCAGAGGAAGAGGGGAATATGAAATATTTTGACCACTTCAAGAAATTTATGTCGAACGATGAATTTAGTGCTATTACACATTTAATTAAAAAAACTCGTAAGTTAATTTAAAACATGAGTATTATAAAAGCATTGTAAAATAAATCAAAATTCAAAAACAAATGTTCCTCTTGTTCATTTTATAGTAAAACTTTAAACGCTTTCCGTTATTAAAGCTTTAATATTTTTAATATTAAAAGGAGTGTATTTTATGTTTAAATATTTTTACTAAAGCTTGCTAATTAAACTGAACAACAAATTTCAAAAAGTTCATGATTCCGAGATGAAAATAGTCATTACTTAATGAATTCAATGTGCTGAACACGAATATGACTAACAAAAGATTTGAATTGGTTGCGGTTTCTTAGTTATGTGTACGCATTTTTGTGAAAAATCGTATACGAGGCCTGTCCAAAAAGTATCCGTATTGAGGCTATCAAAAAAAGTAGAACTCGCTGCACCTTTTTCCTATCCGGATCGTGTGACGACTTTTGTGCTGATGGCGTAATGAAATTTGCAGCTGTTAAGAGTGCCGCGTGCAATTGTTGTAACACGCTAAAGCAGAACGTTTTTCTTTTCTCGTCGTGTGTTGAAAATGACAGAAAACATTGAGCAACGACACTGCATTAAGTTTTGTTTTAAAATCGGTAAAACCGCAACGGAGTGTTATGAATGGCTAAAACAAGCATTCGGCAATGTGGGCTTCTGGAGATTGGATGCTGCACCACAACAACGCTCCAGCACACACAGCGCACGTCGTGCAGCAATTCTTGACAAAACACCACATCGCTCAGGTCAGGCAGCCTCCCTACTCATCTGACCTAGCTCCGTGTGACTTCTTCGCATTTCCGAAGATCAAGAAAGCGCACTAAGGACGTAGATTTGAGGATGTGGACGTGACAACACAAATTGCGACGTCCACATCCTCACATTCCGTACTTGTTTCGACTAATGGCAGCAACGCTGGGCTAAATGTCTTGCTGCAGACGGTGCTTATGTTGAAGGTGCCTATACATTTATGTGAGTTTATTTTGAAGGTGACTAACCGTATTATTTTTGTAGCCTCAATCAGGATACTACCCGGACAGGCCTCGTATATGTAAATATTATAATACATTTTAAGAATACCTTAATCACCTTCGGACTTTCGCTTTTGTCTGATGAGCATCCAACAATAGTCAACCAGCATTGACGTGGACCATTTGCCCTGTTACCGTTGCTCCATCTTGGCAACGTCCTGATGGAAACGTTCGCCGTGCTCATCACTGACCTGCCCGCAGCTATCAGGGAAAAAATCCAAGTGGGAGTCAAGAAAATGGATCTTTAAGGATATATTGCAGCTGAATGCATGAAACAAAGCCAACATATCCACAATCAGATCATTGTAGTGTTCGGCCTTTCATTCCCCAGGAAGTTTGCTGTCACTTTATAGAACGCATCCCAAACATGTTTTTCTTTACTTTGAAGGGATCTCAAAATATGGACGAAATAAAAGGAAATTACTCGAGCTGTGACTTCTTGCGTTTAAAAATAAACTGTTACTTGATCTTGCGCAATCATTATTGCGACGTCCTGAATAGAAACTTAGGGGATATGGAATAATTTCTTTTCATAAAGGGGTGATGCCGTAGCCAACGAGAAAGACCGGCCCCGGCCAACACCACCTAAAGAGAAAGCCTGAGCGTGGAAACGTCATACATTGTTAAAACGTCATAAGTAGTCATCTCGAGGCCAACGAGAAATACAAGGCCCTGACGCGGAAAGTCACCTGACCATAGCAGTCCGACTAACAATCAAACTTTCATTGTTTTTAACAAACTAAAAAATACTAATTATTAAAAATCAAGATGGCAACAATGATGATTACATTGTAACTCGGACTTCTTTGGTCAGGTGACTTTTCCGCGTCCGGGCCTGTCTTTCTAGTTGGCTTTGTAGTCATCTCGTAGCCGACGAAAAAGACAGGCCGGGGCACTAAAAAGTCACATGACCAAAGTAGATCTAGCAAAATCCAATATTCATTGTTTCCATCTTGGATTTAAGCAATCAGTGTTTTTTCGTTTGTTGGAAACAATGAAAATTGCATTGTTGCTGGATCTACTTTGGTCATGTGACTTTTTAGTGCCCCGGCCTGTCTTTTTAGTTGGCTTTGTAGTCATCTTTAATCGCACTTCTACCAATAATAAGCCCTAAATTATGACTAGGTATGATGATGTGACAATGTATGAAATTTTCGCACTCAGGCTTTGAGTAGAGGTGGTGTTGCCCCAGCGTGGAAAAGTCACCTGATCTTACTAGTCCGAATAACAATGTAATCTTCATTTTTTCCATCTTGGATTTTTAACAATCGATATTTTTTCGTTTGTTGGAAACAATGAAGGTTGGATTGATGGCCGGACTACTATGATCAGGTGACCTTTCCGCGCCAGGGCAACACCACCTAGACAGAAGGCCTGCGCACAAAAACGTCATACATTTTTACATCACACTAAAGCGGCTATTGTTAATCGTATTTCTACCAATAATAAGCCATAAATTTGGCCGTTTGATGATGATGCAACAATGTATACAGTTTTTGTGCGCAGGCCTTCTGTCTAGGCGGTGTTGGCCAGGGCCTGTCTTTCTCGTTGGCTACGGGTGATGTCGAGGCCAACGAGAAAGACAGGCTCCGGCACTGAAAAGTCACCTGACCAAGATAGGTCTATTAACAATGTAACTTTCATTGTTTCCATCGTGTATTTTAACAATCAAGGTATGTTTTTTTCCTTTGTTTGAAACAATGAAGGTTGGATTGTTGCTAGATCTATTTTGATCAGGTGACTTTTCAGTGCTGGACTCTGTATTTCTCGTTAGCCTCGGGGTGATGCAATATGACGCAATATTTCGTAACGATGCGTTCACCTTATTAAATTGCATTGTACAGGGTGTATCAAGTTCGATGGTCATAAAGTACCTAGCGTGATCCTTTGCATGATTACAAACTTAAAGTTCCTTATGCAAAATGTTCAAATCTCAAATGTTAAGGGTCTAAACATCACGCGAAGTTTGCTGAAAACCTATCGAAAACGTCATTTAATCTCAACAATTGCCGCCGATTTAATTGTAATCGCCCCTTTGAATTTAATGAATTGCTGGTGCGGAAATTCATAAATGACGTAACGACGCAATTTAAATTTTGAGTTTTTGACATTTTCGATAAGGAACTTTAAGTTTTTAATCATGCAAAGGATCACGCTAGGTACTTTATGACCATCGAACCTGATACACCCTGTATTATGCGATAGCACCTATACAACGGACCATATGTCAGTATCACTGCAACGAGAGCCAATAGACTTTATTCAATGTGATATTCGTTTTCAGCACGTTAAATTCATTCAGGATTGGGTATTTTTACCTAAGAAGCAATTTCACTGTTACCCAGTGTTATTACACACTTTTATTGAATTTCACTTGTTTGTGTGTTTGTACGCAAATTTTGTAATCAATATTTAGCCCACTTCCTGACTACCTATAGCTCTGCAACGCTCTCCAACGGCGTCTTATCGATGACAATGCACGTTTCAATCGTTAGTTTCACTATAGTGCCCGGCACGAAAGAAAAAGGAAACTAGCGCATGTGTAAATGAAAAAAACTCGTTCAACCAATCAGAAACGGATTGGAAACAGGGTATTATTAATTTCTGGCATCAGTAGTAAGTAATGCTCCGATTCTTGTCCGTTTCTGATTGGTAGAACGAGTTTTTTTATTTAGACATACATGCGCCAGTTTTCTTTTTCTTTCGTGCCGGGCACTATAGTCGTTCATTTATTCGTAAGTTATTTAATATTTAAATTTAATATGTTTACAGTGCAATCATGACGTAACGACTGCTTGTATTGTTGTTTATTGTTATCATTGTTAATTGTCGTACGTAATTGTTGTTAATTTGATCATCAAAGCTAGCTAAAATGTTGATTGTAACGTCTTTTGGAGAAGATTGTTTATGTATTGTAAACGCTTTCCCGAGGGGCAGACTTCCAAGTTTCTTTTGGTTTTGAAGTATCATATAAAAGCTTATTTTTTAATAAAGAATAAAAAGAATAAAATAAAATATAAAATAAAAATTTTAAAGCACACACTTTCACCTAAAAAAGTGCAGTAAAAAGTAAAAAATCTAATTTACAAAAAAGATAAAAGTGTGGTGGCGCGTTTATTTTATTATGTAGCAGTTTCTTTTTAAAATTTAATATTAAACGCGCCACCACACTTTTAGCTTTTTTGAAAATTAGATTTTTTACTTTTTACTGCAATTTTTAAGATGAAAGTATGTTTTAAAATTTTTATTTTATATTTTTTATTTTTAAAATTCTTTAACTTTCTTAACTTAAGATTCCTATAGTCGAAATGATATTCTGAAATATCAACTTTCATAAACTGACTTATTTAAAATTATATAATATTGAACATTAAAAAATTATTTCTGTCTTGTATTATTACTGATATTATTTCTTATTTAGTATCCCTTATCGGGAGAAGCGAGGAAATTCAGTAATTCCTTTTTATTTCTTAGCTATTTGCTAAGCTATCATGCTTTCAATCATATTTCCCATTAAAATTTCCTTCTTTGAAACCAGGATTTATATTCACGGGAACCAGGAAGAGAATGAATATTAAGAAATCTTTTAGTCAGGCTATCTCTTTTGATCATTGCTTGTTTAATCATTTTCCATTATAGAAATGCTCCCTTGGCTATAATCTGACCCGACTTCTTATTGCTATCAACTAGATCTGAAACGCTTTTAAAGTAAAATAGAAAAGAAGCTCCAAAAACGAGGAGAGGAATAAGGTTACACTAAAGGGGGAAAATCTTCATTTCACGGTTTATAATGTAAAGACCTCCAACGTCCAAAATGCAAGGGATTCATATAGTATTGGAACGAAATATCCAAGTAAAAACATTACATTTAGAATTGGGGCCAGGCGTAACAGGAAAATGGTATTTATATGATCTGCAATTAGTCTCAGTATTGGGTGGTATTAATCCTAAACTGGAGCGCTGGGGTCCACTGTAATAAAATTTATCATTCGTGGTATTATATTTCTCCAATATTTTACAGACAGCAACAAATATTACATCATAAATTTTACATCAAAAAGCTTTTGCGTATGAAAAAACAATGCTCCTTATTATCCGACTCTACACAGAATGATTTTACTATTCATATAATTATTCTATGTTTTTAATTATATCATTGTTTAAACGGGAGATTTGAATTTGTGGTTTTCAAATTTTTATTTTATTAACTGCCAATTATTCGTTGACTGCATTTTTTAAATTGATTTTAGAGTGATTTTAAATGACTGCCTACTTAGATGAAGTCCAATGAAGATTCATCGACTTCTAACCAAGAAGAGGCTTGGTATCGGACAGGCTTCGGAGAGAAAGACAGGAGCGAAGGAAAGGAGAATGAGGGAACGCACGAGAAATAAAAGCGAATAAAGACGCGAAACAAAGAAGGAACGAAATCAACAAAGATATTTAACTAAAGCAAAATGAGAACAACGGCTTGCAAACGTAAACAAAGTCTATCTCAGCGCCGTATTAATGAGAGTAACGGCTTGCAAATGACAGACAAACCATACCCAGAGCGTCTTAACGAGTCTTTGGATGAAAGACAACAGCGCCAAGGTAACAACTGCTACTATAAAGGAAAAAAAAATTGCCTTCACAACAAAAAGATTACAAAAGTTGGAGGATTTGCAAGCAATATCGCAATTCCGCACAGAATTTCAAATATCTATACGAGCCTAAATGCGAGTCTTTCTTTTGTCTCAGTCGGAGCTCAAGTTGAGAAAATGACAAGAAAAGGTCATTTGAATTGAGAAAACTGTCTTTAAGAAGAAAAGCAATAAGAATTCATCATAATAAGAATAAGAAGCGTTAAAACTGATGGGGAATGTCTGAGATTGGGATAATTGTGGTTGAATGGGATCCCACCTACTATAGTATTACATATTGCTACTATACCCGGTTCGCAGTAAAAATGAAGTAAAATCGAATTGAACATTCTTTGGTTTTACACAGTTTCACCGTATCGATTCACTTCACCACAAGAAATAAATAGTTTCTTTTTTGGATATCTGCTTTGTAAAAAACATGAAAATACTACTTGAATGCTATGTAAAAGTAATTTGTTTTATGTGTAACATGTTCTGATATATTTTGAAAATATAATTCGTTGTTACTTTTTGATCATTAAAATAATTTTTGATAATTTTGATCATTTCGCAATTGAATGCTAATTGATGATTACTAATTTGATGACCGCATTGCCATCTCTTGACGAGATATATAATTTCTACAGGGTAGCAATCGGAAATTTTTCTCTATCTTTAATAGTTTTAGAGTTAGCAAATGAATGACCTTAAATTTGGGGTCTAAGTCAAATTTGAGTGCGGCAATGAATTGCCCACTTCCCTATTACCTATAAATCACACACATCAGATCTCGCCTACCTGGCAGCTTTGAGATATCTGCCACGTTATCAGACATTTTGGACACCCTGTATATAACAAAAAATTAGTCAACTGTTGTTCATAGTGCGTTGCACATCCCTTCGCTTTAATTGCAGCTTTAATGCACTTGGGCATTGAATGTACAAATGTCTTTAGCCATTCTTATCTCTCTCCAACCATGCTGCATATAACTTATCCCGCAAGCCAGCGATGTTACTCGGATGGCGATTCTTCCGCTTAACATACTATTCATACGGTGATCCCCACAAATTCGAATAACACAAACAGATATTCATCGGCCTCGATGGCTCAGTGGTTGTGTGATCGCCTCTGATGCCAAAGGACGCGGGTTCGATCCCGAGCCGAGGACGTCGAAGATTTTTCAGGGGGAAATCCTGAGATCACGTACTTCCTTCAGAAGGGAAGTAAAGCCGTTTTTCCCGTGCAGTCCTTTGCCAGCTGCACGTAAAGAACCCTTGCGAGGCAAAATTTGCGGCCCCTATAACGCCGTCCTGATATGACCATAATAGTTGAAAGGGGCGTTAATACCAATCAAACCAAAACCAAACCAAACAGCTATTAACAATGCAACTACTATCTTGCAATGAAATGAGCTAATGGCATTCATTTGTATATACAGACTACTTTACATAGAAACGCCGTAGAGCACTCAAAATGTCAATTTTTTTTGTCTGGTTTGCTTATTTTTCAACTTATAAGGGTTTATTGCTACAACGTCACTGAAGTCTTTTCTCATTTTTTTTAATTGTAGAATTAGCTGAAAATGAATAAAAATATATAAACGCTAGCCGAGTATCCTATATATTGTAGAGCCAAATCCACATAACATGCATTTCCGTATAGGAAGGAAAAGTCTCTAACCACCTATTCGAGAGATGATTTATCTTAGAGGTTCTTTCCTTCATATAAAGGGAATATCACGCACAGATACTTGCTCACTTTTTTATTATTTATGGCATGTATTTGAAGAATATCTTCGAAAATGGTGTCTGAAGATATATGCCATTGTAATAAAAAAAATCCGTTGCCTTGAATGTGATCTTGTACTCAAAGTTTTTTCAAGAGGTTTAAATTCAAGGGTTGTTAGGCTATGAGAACTAACTCTTTCTCAATAATATTCCATGGTGTAAAATTGCATAATAGTAGTCAAGTATAACTTCCACTGTTATCAGCGATCCAGCAATATCAACAGAACCACGACAGTGTAGGCATGTTACCAGTAGAAACATGAGTGATATTTCAAAAAGCACTGCATCGTTGCAAGATTTTTATTTTTTAATGAAGAGATGAAAAAGGCATTTTATCCGTTTGCCTTGGTAGACAATTTAAAGTCAATAAGGATATTTTCAGTATAGAAAGAATTAATTTTAAAAGACTCCATTTTTCAAAAGAACGCACTTTAAATTTTGACCTTTTAACATCGGTGAAATGAGAGAAGAACCATTTAGAAATTAAAAATTTAAACCACTTAATTGCAGAAGATATCCATTTTATTTATTTATCACGTGAAATGTTAAAAATCTCCACACTAAAAATTTAATTAATTCATTTTCTTGACTTGCTTAAGCTTTGACGGAGGAAACTGAGTAGTGCATTTCCAAATAAAGCCGACAAAACACCGATGTTAAGCTGATTGTGCTAGTGACTCCCAGTGCGGTAATCTTCTTTAATTTTGTCAAATACGCACATCATTTTGCAACAAGACACTTAACATCACATCTAAATGCTTAAACATTCGGTACGGTTTTTATACTGTTTCCCAGTTCCTAAAATCGGCCTTGCCTTTAAAGTAGTTATCATTCTAATTTTTAAAATCTGTGAACGGTCATGAAGAAAAAGTGAATGACTTTGACTTTATATTTGACGTTTTCTCCTCACACCGCTGCCAACATGGTGACAAAAATATTCGACTTCATATTAAAAGATAATTAGATGACCAGGCAGTTTATATGGTATCAGTTGACTAGGCAATTTCACTGTGACTATACAGTATGTATTTGATATTAAATGTCGGGTACATCAGCTATGTCCATAAATCAAATCAAAAGTTAAACGTCTCGATAACGGTAAGACGCACAACAACGTAGAGATTTCAATTACCTCAGAAGAATGGCTATTTAATAGATATATGAATATTATCTCAGTGGAATTTGCCATTACCAAGGATCGAAGTTCAACATTACAACTTTTCGAAAATTCGGGACTTCCGGACGTGCCAGTGACAATGGTCATGATGTGCACTCGTTTTGCTATTGAGCGGCACTGTCTTGACCGTTCTAAGATTTACCGTTTATGAATACAGAATATGATGAAAGTTGGGGTTTTGTGGGCTGATATCTTGAAAGTATTTGGAATGCAAACATAGAAAATATTTTAATCTATTCAAAGTGAAGTTTTACGCCCATATCACATGTCGATTATCTCAATATGCTATTTATTTCCGAGATTGAATAAGACATTTATATATCTACTTAGGTCAAGAAAAAGTGCTTATTAGGTCAACAATCCTTGCCATTGTCAGTTCGAAACGGAGCACGTAGTTCGGAAATAAGAGCTATGCGAAAATGTGCCGTTTGACTGGTATGTTTTCCGCAGACGATTGGAAAGCTGTTCTTTGGAATGACGAGTCACGCCTTTCACTCTTCCAATCTGATAGATGCGGTTGGGTGTGGCAAAAGTCTGGCGAAGGATTTTATTTGGACTATGTTTTCCAACTGTTCAGTTCGATGGAATCTCTATAAAGGTCTGAGTCGCATCGCCGTAATTATAATTCAACAGACACAATTTTTCTCTGTCGAGGCAGGGGAAGGGACTTATAAATTTATTTTAAACACGTGAATGTTTAATTTTAAAAAAAATAACCCCCAGAGACTGAATTTCAAAAAAATGTTAAAAAAAAAACATCATGCAAGATTTAAAAATGAGACAGTTTTTAGCTTTCTGGCTTTTTAGAAATCGAGAACGTGCGAAAATAATTTCTATTTGAAGCACACATAAATTAATTATTATATACTAAAGCAAGTTACTAAAAGGTGTAATAATAAAGGAGAGAGTTTCTTTATATGAGCATGCTATGGGAATGTTATGACTTAAGACTGCCTTTAACGAAAACAATTAAAATGAATCATTATAAATTAATATCTAAATACGTACATGCGTAAATTTTCTGGAAGATTAACTCTATGGTCACATATAACTTTATTTAAAACAAAATAAGATGATATTAATAATGACGTAGTACACATACATATATCCAAATTTAGCTGTAAATTAATAAAATAAACGAAAATCATGTACGTTGGCGACACGAATCTACGATTTTGTGTGCACCCTAAAGGTTGCGAAAAATCTTCGGAGTCGTGCATTGCATGCAGTAAAATATGTCACTCCGAGACTAGAACAGAAAGTCCTCTGTCGGAGATAAGATTCTGACAGATCTCGAAATCGCTATTTTTCTTTTCTTTGGAAACATATCACTCGGATTATAAATAATACTGCTTTTTACTATGTGTGCGATTATTTTCTTAAGCTAATTCAACAAAAACATCAATGTGAAGAATGCGAGGCTCTGAAAATTGACAAACCTATTTTGGGAGAACAAATATTATTTCTCAATTTTAAAGCTTATAATTATTGTTGAGGTGACAATGATTTCTACAATATTTATTAATGGTTCCTAATTATAATTTTTCCGAATTCATCAAAAATTCCGAGTTTCATTCAAACCAAATTGAATCAAAAAATATCCTAAAGAACACTGTAAACAAAATATAAAGAATATGTTTATATTAGAATAAAAAATTGCGACCAGTATTATGTGAATTTTGCTGTATTACTTTATTATATTTTTGGATCAAAAATACGAAGGAAAATCCTAGAAAACAGAAAAAAATATATACTTTCTCCATTCATGAAAGTTATTATTGCTGTATTTAGTAAATCCATTTGAAACCTCACTTTTATAATTTAATTATATTTGAAATGATTTTAAAGTAATATTGTATAGTTTGATTGCAATTTCAATTAAAAGAAATTACTTTTTTTAAATTAAGTTTATAATTTGAGTTGTGATACATTGTAATTAAAGGCTAAGAATTTTAGGAAAGTTTCATTATCGTTTATAAACATACGCTCTAAAGTTTTTCTTATTTATTTCTAATACCATAATAATTTATTAGCTTTTACAATTAATATATACCTTAACGAAAGATAAACACGAAAACTCATCGATGTTTTCAAAACGAATGAAAATAAATGCAAACCTCCTAAAAAAACCCGTTTTATTAGGAAACCGAGTTCATTTCCGTCAAACTTTCATAATTTAAACATTTTCCTTTAGAAATATAATTACTTGGGCAAGTGCAAAATTATCTACACTTTTCGTTCTACAATTTATTTACACAAAGCTACCTGTACTTCATGTGCATCATTTTTCTACATAATCACCTCCATTATCAATTCACTTGGTCCAGCGGTCCACAAGCTTTGCGTATCCCTTTCAAGAAGAAGGTTTTCGGTTGGTCGCGAAGCCAATTTTGCATCTCTTTCTGCACATCTAAGTCTGTGAAAAATGAGCAGAACCATGACTGATGTTCAAAAAGACGCTACCTCTTCGATGTTAATTCGTCTATCCGCCAGAACCATCTCTCGAGCTTGCTGAATCTTGTCGTCCGTGGTGGGCACCCTGCTCCTTCTTCATGCATCACACATCTCCGACCACTTTTAAACTTCTCGAACCACGAAAAAAAAACATTCTTACGTGATAAAGCATTATCCCTGTATTAGGATAAAATTCTACGATGAATTCAGTCCATATCAATCGATCATAGAAATCGGAATACTGCTCGTTATTCCTCCTTGGTGCAAACTGCTAGCGCAGCGGACATGTTTACACGGTAATAGCCGGAAGGCAAAAGGCGCGATCGGGATCAAATTTCGCACACGTGACCGCAGTCGTACCAACTCTAAGCACTCATGCGCAGAAGGCAGTATGACAATCTTGAAGGTGTGTTATGGCGAAAGTGTAGATAATTTTTTGACTCGCCCTCGTATATGCGTTAATTTTCTGTAATACTATTCTTAAAAATTCATTCAGGCTTTTCAAAATTTAATAGTTGAAGAAATAAAACGAGTTGATTACACGCAATATATCATTATCTGCTTGCGCTCCCTTGGTGCACGGCTGTGCTATCGCGTACAGGGTGTTGCAGGGCAGTATACCGGGAAACCTACCCGCTCGATTGCAGGGGCCGGCTCGACGTCAAATGATAATTGGGTAATTTTATCAAAAACATGACAGTTTTGACGTTCACCCCCCCTCCCGACTGTGGAAACCGCTGGCTGCTGCAGGCCACCTTCATCTCCCTCCATTCTGCCAATCGACCGAGCCGGCTCCTGCAATCGAGCGGGTAGGCTTCCCGTTATATTATAGGCTTCCTATGTTATATATCTGCAACACCCTGTACAATAAGGCAACATCGAGATCAAACGAGCCGATGCAGAGTTGAAGGTTTTACTTCCTTAGATATAATTATGAAAATACAGCATATAGTCGACCTTTTATTAGACTTAATATTTAATCTACTGAATTGATTTGAATTATTCGTGAAAGAAATCGAAAAATTTGAATTTAACAATAGCATGGCCGACTGATTGTATTAGTAGTTCAAGTGAATCTGTTTAACACGTAAAGCAACAAAATCGTTTCGATATTACTAATTTAATTATTAAATGCTTTCCCCATTTTCATAAAGCATTTCTAGAATAATGTGCGTACATTAGCATGCTAAAATTGTATGCCCGGCAATTAACAAACACATCAGCACGCTAATTTTTCACCGAAAAAAAAAATTGCCATCTGAGCCAAACAAATTTGCCATTAAATAGATAAAAAAGTAATCACTTGTTAATTATTATTATTTACAATACAAATTTAAATCCTCTGAAGCTTAAAGATGAAGAGAAAAAAACCAAAAAAAAAACCCCAAACCCCCTGTTATTAGATTGAATTCCAAATGAATGTGATTTCAACCATTATTGTAAATAAAAACCCTTGACACGTGTCATAGACAGGCTCCCTAATCAATTCGGCTTTTCATTCCCAAAATTCTCATCGTCTTCCACGCGCTTCATTCCTTCCTCGAAGGCTTTAAAAAGAACATTCAATTTTAAAGCATTTCCTCTTCCCCACTTCGATGCAATTTTTTAAAACCATTAAGAAAAAAGTTGGTTGTACGGGGGAGGGGGGGGGGGAAGAGAAATTGCTTTGTATATTTTTTCCTCTCTCTACATTTTTTTCTATCTGTTCATCCATTTTCATAATTCATGGCATGCGAAGTGTTGAAGGGTGAAGAGAGCGTCCACCGTGAAAACACTTTGGAATAAATCGCGGTTATGATCTGTTAACCCTTCGTCTAAATGAGAGGCGAGCGCAAGAGGTGCGACTTTAACTGCCTAATAATTTAGAGTCGCTTTAAAGCCAATAGCTTCAAACCTAGAATACTCCGAAATTAAAACCCGAGAGCAAAAATTTTCGCCACAGTTCAGAAAAAAAAGGGGCGTTAATAAGGGGAAAGAGTCAGAAAAAAGGGGACTTTTTTTTAAATGCTTTATCAAGAGATTAAAATATTACTTTTTTTTCTTATATATGATGCTACACAGTCGGCGCAGATGGGAGTCCTTTAAACATTTTACACAACAAATAAAACAGGGTGATTCCTATTATTATGCTCTCTTTCATATTAAATAAAGAACATAAAAAGTATTCTTCGTTGTGCATTCATTTCAAGTCCATTTGAATAAATAAGTGCAAGAACTTTCTACTTTTTAGTTTGGAAATTGTAGGGAAGAGGGGGAGACTATTTAAATCTTTAAAGTAAAAGAAAAATAAATAAAGCTTTAAATTAAAAAAAAAAACACCACCACCATAAAATTCTATATTAGGGGCACAGGGCAATTGCACTTTATGCGGTTAATGAAATCCCAGTTTCATTAATAAAAATGTTTTCTTTTTTGTTTTCGTGAATCGAACGCGGAAAAAAAAACTTTTTTTTTTGAAATTTTATTCATCTAGAAGCCAGATTAAATTTTAATAGGCATTTTGAAAAACATATTTTAATTATTACTCAGCAAAACCTTTTTATGGTCTTAGAAATCTTGGAAGCCTTTTGCTATTATTGGCCCGATTTATCTTCGTTTATCGGTCATTCTTTAATACCATATTCGCACTACGCTTTGATCATGTTTAAGTAAACACGGTTAACTCTTGATCACGATCAAATTTCCATATACACAAAGAAGCTGAATTAGGTCAAAGCAGGAGTCAAAGCCTGAATGGATTAAGGGGCTTTGATTAGATTTTAGATTACCATTAATAAAAGGTAATCTTGAATAGGCTATGAGCTAAATGCTCTCCCTTAACCATGGCAACAGACTGGGTCAGCCGCCAAGATGTAATAGATGGACTGTAACCGGGTTTCTGAAACCTGGCTAGTGACGTCATATGTCGGTTAGCACCAAGAAATAGGAAAACAAAACATGGCGGCTAAGCGAAAGCGCATCAGCGAGCAGTCTGATGAGAAAACCAAAGCTCTTATATAAGTCTGGGTAGAAAATTTTTCAGATTTAAGAAAGGCACATACGAGCACATGTAGAACGTTCTGTTCCATCCATCGTAATTTCGCTAACCGCTATTTCACTTGGTATCCGTCATTTCCCTTGGCTGCAGTGGAAATGGAAAGTGCTTGATTAGCTAACCACGGCTAAGTAACCGCGATCTACTAATTATGATCTCACAGTATTATAAAGATGTCTCTTTTCCGTTTAACCAGAGGGGATGAGTCTTATCATGTTGCCTCCTCCCCCTTTCACCTCTTTAAGTTAAATTATTCTTAGTTTTAAATTTCTCGAGTAGACCAATAAGAACTACATTTCCAGAAACTAAGTCTATACATAAAACATCCATTCTATAAAACAAGTTACCCATCCGAAACACTGCGTTTCTTTATTATAATAACGCATAATATTTATGTTTATGATTTAATTCCAATAAAATTCTACCATATTCAGGGTGTCTCAGAGCTCTCTGCCCACACTTAACAGGGAGGTAGAGGGAAAGTATATAAACACTATTATTACGAACGACAGACGATGAAACTCTTCAAAAATATGTCACACAGACAGTAAAATGCCCAACATCAGTTATGATGTGGAGTTGCATGTCTTCTAAAGGAGCAGAAGACTGTATATCAGAGGAGCCCTATGAAACAGGACCAGTGCAGAATACTTCTTGAAATTGAATGACTGGTTCCTGGTGGAGATTCTGTTTTCATGATGTATAGATTAGCTTGCCACAAAGCCAGCTCAATAACGAATTTTCTAATAAAAAAATAATATTAGGCAGAAAATGATCTAGATGATCTTCCATTGTCATTCTAATCCCAGATGCAATCCAATTCAGAATCTTTGAGTAATCTTGAAGTTTGAAACAGAACTAATCCTAGCATAGCACAGGGATGATGAAATCAAAATAAACTGTGAAACTCCTTAAAAAAGCATGCTAAACCACATCGAAATGATTATAAAGAGAAAACGAAATCATCACATTAAAGATTAAAAGTCGCATTGTGTCAATAAGGAGTTTTATAGAAAAAGCGTAACTTACACTGCTTTGCAATGAAATTGTCCCACCCACAAGGAGTTATCCGAATGAGCCAAAAGTGGGTATACAGAAACAGATACATCTGAACACACCTTTATTACCTTATGGAGCCAAGACGTGCACTCGTTTGTACAGGGTGTCCCAACGGAAAGCGGCATCAGTAGGATGTGGCACCAACTCTAGCGGCGATGCATTGTTCCAGCCGCAGATGTAAGTGATCATGCAGGTGGCGAATGTCATCTTGGGGTACGTCTGCCCAGGCCTGGTGAACCTGCTGTGTCAGTTCATGGAGATTCCGGGGTGATCGTAAACGACGTCCCACCATGTCCCACGCGTGCTCAATTGGCGATAGGTCTGGGGACCTCGCGGGCCATGACAGGCAGTTGACATCATGCAGACATGCCATGCTCATGTTTGCCGTGTGCGGTCTGGCGTTATCCTGCTGAAAGACTGCGCCGGGTATGGTGTGCAGAAAGGGCAGTAATACGGGCTGCAGAATCTCTGTGGCGTACCGTGCTGCTGCCAGGGTGCCTAGGATGGTGACTAAAGGCGCTCTGGTATCGTAGCCGATGGCACCCCAGACCATGATCCCGTGTTGGTCCCACGATGGCGATACCAGATGCATTGTTCATTGGCACGTTCCAATGGTCTGCGCCACGCCCGTTCGCGTCTGTCGTCGGTGTCCAAACAAAAGCGGGATTCGTCGCTGAAAACCACCGAGTGCCATTCCATTCGCCAGCCCACTCGTTCACGGCACCATTGCAGTCGTATCGCGCGGTGCTCAGGTGTCAAGGACGACACAATAATTGACGCCTGGCAGACATTGTCGCGGCGTGTAACAGGCGTGCAATTGTTGCTATTGACACGAGAGCAGTGCCGGGAATAGTGATGTTGTCGCGCAGTTGCCGCAGGGTGATGGTTCTGTCCGCTAGCGCTGTTCGCAGTATCCGCCTATCGGTACGAGCTGACGTGCTTCTCCAGGCCCCAGAGCCTGATCTTCTGACATGTGTGCCTTCCCCTCGCCATTGCCTCCAACATCAGCCTACCATCGGTGCGTCCCGCGACACATAGACAGCAATCCGTCTGGTTGACCATCCAGCCTCGGAGAGGATAATAATCCGTTAATTGCGTGAACGGATTGTTGTTGTCGTCGCCGTGGTATTGAGGCCGTTGTGCGGATTACAGTACTGTACGTTCACGAGGCAGTTGCTTCCTCCCTACTGCATGGAACGTCTCGCAAAGGTGTCAACTGATGAGCCTATACAGGCACCCGGACTCCCTGCATCAACCCAAATGGTCATGTCCCGTGAGCATGCATCTAATCGTTTATTAGTCGGAGGTACACGAACCCCCCCCCACTAAATATGGATAAGGCCGGATAACTCCTTGTTGGTGGGGCTATTTCATTGCAAAGCAGTGTATTTTTTAACTATTCCCTGTTTGATCTTATAATATGCATGCCCGTGTATATTTTTCATAGATCGTCATTTCATGAGGGCGTCCCAATACTCATTTGTTTTCTAGTAAAAAGAAAAGAATTTTATAATAATCAACAAGTTTTTAATTATTTCATAATAGACAGAGTAGGCAGAAATTATAAACATTTATTTTATACTTTTTAGGATAACACTGGGGATGCACAAAAGATGTCTTCGCTTTGATTAGCCATCAATATGATTCGAGATTACTACCGGCTCAAATATTCTGAACGTTCGTTCCCAAAGTATTAATTCCATTCTTCATCAAAGAAACATGACGACCGCTAAAGAAAAAAACCCACACCGAGTTGGTTGAAGAAAGAAAATTAAGAAATGGAACTGGAAGAAAAATCCCTGGGACACTCTAACTATTGATTTATCGTGAATATGTCAATACGAAAGTAGAGGATCGCCTCGTTTTAGCTTACTCAGACACTTGACATTAAGAGCACTATATTCATCTTTTACCTTACTTTGGATAAAAGGAGTGGTCTGGCAACCTGCGACATCAATGTGATTTTTGGACTCAAAATAAGAACAACAAATTGATTTTGATTTGATGTTGATAAAAATGATTAGGCTCCTAAAACATTAAATATAGTAGCAGTGTTAAAATATAATTAGGCGCTAGTGTCACGTATTGCTACCAGATGGCGTTCCAGCATCACACATGAAAGAAGTTGCTCATTCATGGGCAGAAGTGCGGGTTATTTCCGGGACAAAGAGAGAAAATATGGAATCAAAAAATCTTACCAACGATGAACACTGTAGTTTCTTTGGAGTGAAAGACTGGTTACTTCGGACATTACAAAAGATTGGCAGCTATATGAGGGAACAAAGTACCAATTGCAGAATCGTGCTTTTTCAACTCGATAATGCGCGGTTACATATCAGTCACCACATCCTGAAGACTCTAAGATGAAATGCTGCCTCATGCTACATATTCTCTTGGTCTTTTGCCTAGCATCTGTTCAACTCACTGATGGTGAGACATTATCTTCCAACGATGAGCTTCAGGTGACTGCCCAGATGATGTCGGGATACCCTCAAAGAATGCTTTGGTGCGGCTACACGGAAACTGACGAAATGGTGCAAAAGCGCGTAGAACATTGGGAAGAATGCCTCTAATGTACATTTATTTTATCCTAATGAATTGTCATTATGATTAAAACATTGTAGCGTCAATAAAGTGATGGTTTGGAAAATAATGCCTCCATGGCTGTAACTTTTTATTTGGCTGTAACTTTTTTATTTGATAACCGATTTTCAAAATTCTTTTTGTACCTGACATTTACATTTGTCCTCTATGTAATGCACTATTTACTTTTCGACATAGTCTCCATCCCTGTCAACGCGTGACTAGTCAGTTGAATCCGTTGGAGAGGAATTCCGGGGTTGTTGTCGACACTGGGTTTGAATGGCAGCTTTCACCTCGTCGTCAGAACGCGTTTCCCTTTAGGTGCTCTTTCACCTCTTCCCAAGGGAGCCACCACTTGCGCACAATAGAATTTTATTGTCCAGAAGAGTAAGTTTCAAGACTCTCTGCAAATATTTATATAACACTAGTTTACCGGTCTGTTCCTCCAGTGACGAAAAGAGTTATTTTGGGCGGTTTTGGGGTCGCTAATCAAAATTTATTATCAAAAAAAATTTCGATCATGTCACATTTTCAAAATATATATTTATTCCCATTTGAGCATTGTAAATTCGTCTTCCTTGATTTAAAAACGTTACGTTTGCCACAAATATAAAATCTATTGGCACCTTCTTTTGGACATGTTTACAATAGAATTATTAAATACTATTGCGTATACTGGGTCCTTTGGATAAGTAAGCCTCCCCTTTTTATCACCAACTCATCTTTATTTGCATTTTAATACTGTCGGACAATGGTATACTGATTATCTGCCGGCTGGCCTGGCTCCTTTATATATCGTCGAGATTCTCTCTAGAAATGCCTGGAACACTCAGACTAGAATGTTCTAGAACGCTCAGACTAGAATGTTCTAGCAACACAGGACCACTGTGAAAGTAGTTTGTTGTATCATCTCTCTAAGAAGAGTGTGCGCTATAAATTTCTTGGCAACATAGTTAGAGTGGAAATTTTTATGGCAACAATGGTTATCATTCCTGTACAACGCGCTGCACGAACAAGCTAATTACAATGCAAAGCTGATAAAAACATTTTTGTCATTTTACAAACAACCAGACGTGATAAAAAATTCTTTCTACATATTTGTCATCGGTAGATATACAAGTCCCAAAAAATATAAAAAGTTTTTCTGGGGGAAGAAAGGAGTTAAAAATTTGTAAACTAGTGTAATTTTCCACAGTTTTCTAAGGATTCTTTTGTTTCGGTTATGAAACAAATTTTATGCAAAAACTTATGTCGTTTATCATATAAACTACCAGTGATCTATTCTAACTATATATTCAACATAATCACTTGACAAATGCAGGATTGTTACATTATAAGGTTTGTGTGTTTTGATATGCAAGATCCCGTCTTTTTTTTTCTAAATTATTCATAATCCATTGTGTTTTACGGATTCCACAGAAAAGGCATATGTTATGGGGATGGAGGAATTATGTGGATAATTAAACAATTCTAATATTTGTTTTGTGATCAGTTTAAGTAAGCCAACGAATTGTTTTAAAGTCATTTGAAAGTGACTTTTAAATAACAACAACAACAAATGGTGGAATTAAACTGGCCAAAAGTCGTTCCACTTTAATCTTTTCCTTTAATTCGAGACTTCTTTCTAGAAAAATAGCGCTACTGAAAATCTTTAGCTAAGAGAATATTAATAAATACTAAACGAAATCTCCCATTTACTAAGGTATACATTTAAATTATATTATTTTTAATTAATTATGTGATAGTGATGTAGCGATAAAGAAACGACGGGGTCAGCAAAGTTGTGATATCACGTGATAGCAGAGAGAGCAGCAGCGGTTTGCCTCATCCGTTCGGTAGGCGAACAGATTCCAATGACGAAGGATAGTAGTTAAGGTGAGCGCTTAACATATGTTCGAATAGAACAGAACGAGTGACATTGCAAATTGGGTGCCATGAGAAAATTTGAGCAAACTGACCAAAACCACAACCAAAGACAAACCTTTCAACGCCTCGGTTCACGAAAGCATTTCAGGTGTCAAGAGAAGAATTTCCCGCAAACACAATGGACCAGACCCTCGGGAGACATTGGGAAAAGAGATGCCCGGCCCGCTCAACAGCCGAACCAGGAGGGCGAGAATGCTAACAGAATTTCTCTCATTGAGAATTCTATTCGTCTGGTGGCTCTTCCCTGGGAAATTTGCAAATTTTTCTTTTACCCCGTTCTCGATTCTCTATAGGGGAATAAAATTGCTCCCACCCCACTTCAAATTCTTTCTCTGCATTGTAGTCACATTAATAGCAAACCTTATACTATAGTTAAGTTAAAACTAAACTCTCTGAAACAAAAATGTTGTCTAGGACTAATTATCAATAAATGCGAGATTACTAAATGAGAGTCTGTGCAGATGCTTTCGCCAAAGAATTAATTTTTTAATAAATTAGTTCATAAATTCAAGTTTCTAAGACACACATAGAAATTAAGACTCTTAAGCAAACAATGTTATGAATCACCCAAATTAAACCAAGACTACTCCATACTCTAATATAAATGCCTCTAAATATTAAAACCTCTCAGTTCCATCATCTTATTTAACAATGACAACACTAAAAATTAAACACAAAAATTGCTTACACAATAAATTCAGTTACAAATGAAGGCACTCTTAAGATTCTCTTACAATTCTCATTACAAGCAGCAGTGGAAAAAAAGTGACATAATTTCGAATCTGCAGTCAGAAACATTGAATCATGATAATGTTTTTAGGTGCAACATATAAATAAATATTTTATACAGTATATAAAAATTTTATTTATTTACAACAGACGAGTCTACAGAAGTAAAGGCTTATAAAACTGAAGTATGAGATATAGGCATAGACAGAGTCTCTCAATATGTGAAGTAAACACCGTGTCCATGCTCTTTAATCGCGTCTGTGCTCACAATCGAATATGGGACCAAAACACGGCACGTATCGGCCTCGGTGGCTCAGCGGTTGCGTGATCGCCTCTGATGCCCGAGTTCGCGGGTTCGATCCCGGCCGAGGACGACGAGGATTTTTCAGGGGGAAATCCTGAGATCACGCACTTCCTTCGGAAGGGAAGTAAAGCCGTTGGTCCCGTGTAGTCGTTTGCCGGCTGCACGTTAAAGAACCCTTGCGAGGCAAAATTTGCGGCCCCTATAACGCCGTCCTGAAATGACCATGGCAGTTGAAAAGGACGTTAATACCAAACAAACCAAACCAAACCAAACACGGCACGTGCAAGCTTTTCGCATTATCTAAAAGCACAAAACGAATGTATTATGTATGATGCAAAATTAAAAGTATTAAATCACCCTAACGCTTTTTTTGGGTCGAAACATTATTCTTAACTGTAGAGATGAAGAAATCTGTAGAAATACAGGGTGTAACAGAAAGGTTCATCACATTTCAAAAATCTATATTTAAAAAAAATGAAGATACAGAGATGGGCGACTTGTTTGAATCTTTGCAATAATCTTAAGTTTTGTTTATAAGTGTTCGACGTGTCCTCCTCCTGCTGCACGGCACGAATGGCGGCCATTTTCGAGTCAAATTCCTCACATACATGATGATGCATATCTGGAGTCACTTCACGAATGGCGGCTATTTTCGAGATTTAGCTCCTCCGGATTTGCCGGAAAAGGGGCACAAAAACACGGTATTTTATGTATCCCCACAAGAAGTCGTCACAAACAGTGAGGTCTGGGGATCGAGGTGCCCACAAAAAGGCTTTGTATTGTGCGTTCGCCATCTTGACAGTAACTGACGGGATTTCCAGATGCACCCTAGAGACCTCTACCGGCTTTGAACAAAAATTGACGTTCCCCTCTTTCAAATGGTGTGCGGTTAATTGACCTGCGACCAATGGTTACCGAGCTATTTACGATTGAAATGTGATGAACCTTTATGTTACACTTGTATATTAAGCACTTCGAAGCACATAGATTTTAAATTTGATGAAGACTTCGAAAAGCACCAAAAGTTCTAAATGAGCATTTAATTGATTCTTCAATGTTTCAAAAAAAATTATAAATTAAATTGTGAGTAATAAAATACCGGGTGGGCAAGAAATAACGTGAGGTGTTCAGAGCTCGCTAGCGGGAATTCTATTAGGCCAAATGCAGTACATTTTGGTGTATATACTTAGTGGAACATGCAGTTTCGATTTCTGCAAAAAAAATAAAATAGTACCAAAAGTCGCCATGGGGACGCTTATTTCAAGAAAACAATGAATACATTTGCATAAGCGCGTTCCGTGTTGAGCAATCATGACAATAAAAGGCAAGGCTGAGGATTTCCCATCATTCACGAACGAATGGCCTGACGATGACGCTTACTCTGCCTGACCGGGCGTTATTAGTCAAGTTGTTTTATCAGAAGAGCGACAATGGCAAGTGCTGCCCTTCGTGAATTCCGGCGATTGAAAACGTTACGAAGAGGACCGATGAGCATAACTAACTTACGGAAAATGATTGAAAGATTTGAATCTACCGGAACTCTAGGAGTGCAACCAGGCCGGGGACGCAAACTAATCAGGCAGCAACACGTTGAAGAAGTTGCAACTGCTGTTGTGGAACAGGAGATGACTACTGTGCAGGGTACCAGCAGTGCACACGCAATAGCACGCCAAACAGATATCCCATATTCGACGGTGAGGAAAATATTGCATAAGATATTGACATTTTGTCCCTATAAACTCACACCTGTTCAAAAATTGCTTCCTGGAGATGAACGTACCCGAACTGACTTTTCGTTGAGATTTTTAGCACGTATGGAAGTGGATGATGCATGGCCATGGCAAATTTTATGGAGTGATGAGGCACATTTTTATTTGAATGGTGATATCAATACCCACAACTGCCGTATTTGGGCTGCATCAAATCCATAAGTGTGTCTGGCAACTCCTATGCATTCACCGAAACTAAAAGTATGGTGGGGCTTTACTGCTTCTTTCATCATCGGCCCGTACTTTTTTGAAGAAATCCGTCCCCGTGGACCGGTGACTTGTTCCGTCAATTCTGCCAGGTATGCCGATATGCTTGAGAATTTTGTGATACCACGATTGCAGGAAAAGGGTTGTCTGGATTCTACCATTTTTATGCAGGATGGTGCGCCACCACACATCGGACGTCAGGTGCAGCAGATCTTACGAGAACCTTTTTAAGACAACAGAATAATTAGTCGTGCTTTTCCCATGGTATGGCCACCCAGGTCGCCTGATCTCAACCCTTGTGATTTTTGGTTATGGGGATATTTGAAAAGCCTTGTGTATCGAGCACATGTTCCTGACCTCTCAACCTTAAAGGATCAAATAACGTTACATATCAGACTAATTAATGCAGATATGCTGCGAGCTGCCGTAGAAAATGTCGTGTACCGCATGCAGCTATTGGAACAGCACACTGGGGGTCATATTGAAACACATTTGTAATTAAAAATAAAACATTGTTTATTGTTGTTACTAAAGTTGGTTTGTACGGTATTTGTTCATTTGACAATTAGGTATTCATTGTTTTCTTGAAATAAGCGCCCCCTCTGGCGACTTTTGGTACTACTTTATTTTTTTTGCAGAAATCGAAACTGCATGTTCCACTAAGTATATACACCAAAATGTACTGCATTCCCGCTAGCGAGCTCTGAACACCTCACGTTATTTCTTGCCCACCCGGTATGTTTATTGTACTGGCAAAGCGTTTAGTCCAATACATTAAAAACAAAACGTTACGCCATTACAAAAATTTGCACGTCATTTGTTTTTGAATTAACGAACTAATTGAGCTAAGTAAGACAGCGAAGTATACTGGCGCCATTTGATACCAAAGTTTCAATATATTTAATAATATCTCTTGTAGTGAAGATTTTAGATAAAATTGTTGCTCAGACTGCAATGGTGAGGTGACCTTTTCAGTGCCGTCGCGTGCTTCAAGCTGGCGCCAACAATGTTTAAATGTGCAACAATAAAACAAGAACTTTAAATTATTCTTTCTGTTTCCGCAACGCTTCTTTGGGTCGGATTTTGTATCACGCATTTTCCAGAATGACATCCAACCTTAAAACATTGTCATGTTAAAATCATACAATGTAGAGGAGAACGATGAAACAACGTGAAAAGCACATTCAGCGCTGTTACCGTGTTGTAATATTTCCTTTTAAGGCGAATATTTTTTTTAGGTAAATGAGCACATACACAAACTCTGGTCTGCTTCTTCTCCATGCTTCTATTGCAACATAATAAAAAAAATCAATTACGAGATTTAAAATTTCTACAATTTCCGAAAAAAATAAATAAATGAAAACTGCGACACGAGAAATTATTTTAATTTAAGCAAATTTTATTAATAAAATACAATTCGTAACATGTTCATGGCTTTTAACTAAACTTTTTCCAACTTTACAATATTAAGCGTAAGTACAGATAAAAATTAATCCCCCCGAGTAAAGGAAAGTAACGGAAACCCTGAGTTCATCTATTTTTACCCTTTTTATCCGCACTATTTAACACCCATTTTTAAAGCAAAAACTTAATTTTCTCGAAATTAGTATTTAGAAAATGGAAAAAAGAGTTCTATCTCACATTCGTTTCTCATCATTTCTGATCGAATGACATATCACATGCCTTGTGTTCCCACTTTAAAACAAAGACCACGTTGCCGCTACCCCCCCCCATCCAAACCTCGATTCAACTGGGGCAATTTTGCACAAATCTATATACCGGGTGATCCAAAAGTGTATTACATTTTTTTACATTGTTAACGGCATTTTCAGTGTTTGCGCGTGCCTCCTGATTCTTATGAAAGCATTGAATTTCTGGAAAGCAAACACTGAAAATCTCGTTAACAATGTTAAAAAAATGTTTGGTATTTGGTTTGTTTGGTATTAACGTCCTTTTCAACTGCCATGGTCATTTCAGGACGGCGTTATAGGGGCCGCAAATTTTGCCTCGCAAGGGTTCTTTAACGTGCAGCAGGCAAACGACTACACGGGATCAACGGCTTTACTTCCCTTCCGAAAGAAGTGCGTGATCTCAGGATTTTCCTCTGAAAAAATCCTCGTCGTCCTCGGCCGGGGTCGAACCCGCGTCCTCGGGCATCAGAGGCGATCACGCAACCACTGAGCCACCGAGGCCTTAAAAAAAATGTAACACACTTTTGGATCACCCGATATATATTTTGCTTGAAGCGAAGCAAGTGAGGCAACAATTAAAACGTGAACAATAATAGAGGAACAAACAATTACACGTGTCTGCTCTTTATAACAATAAGAAATCGGCAGCAAATTACAAAGTCAGATAGTAAACGAGAAGAAGTAGAATATTGTATACCGTTTGAAATTTTTCAAAATATAATCAGTAATTATATTTTAAGAAAAACAGTGGTAAACGTTTGAAGGATTTCAAGATTAGTAGTGAGCATGCTGAGAGTGCACAATGATCTTAGTTAATGTTCTTTATATCCCGTACATATTATTTATCTATATAATTTTTTTGCTTAAAGTGAAGCAAGCGATGCCACAAACTAAACGATTATAAATCGCAGACTACAATGAGAGGATCAACAATGTAATAATAAGAAAGCAGCAGCAAGTTATTAAGTCGGACAGTAAAATATTCTATACAATCCGAAAATTTTCAACATATAATCGTAATTAAAACTTTGTAAGTTAAGAAACACTGTGGTTAACATTTGAAGCCACAAACGAAGGGATTTCAAGGTTAGTATGAGATTGCTGAGGTTCTCATCTAGCGCTAATTTATTAGAAAAAAACATTCAAAACGGCAAAATGCCACTCAAAAAATGAAAATACAACAGCGTTAGCGAGATTGAAGAACCTTTGCTGTTGTTGAAGGCGAAGAAACTGTTGAACAATGTAGCAGACGGCTAAAGAGAGGTATCAAGCTATAAACGATGAAGAAAACGTCAGAAAACTACTAAGTCAGACCGTAAACGAGAAGATGATCCAGGAGAACATCAACGCCACTTTCACGAAAGAGAACAAAATGAGCAAGTTTCGGAGATATCAATTACACGACGATACAACAGTATTAGAGAGTTGGAAGAAGCCTTTGCTGCTCCTGAAGGCGAAGAAACGGCTGCTCAACAGTTCCATCTCTTTTCTATCATCTTAACGTGCTGCAATCTAAGCCATCCAAAGAAAATTTTGGAAGACCGCTTATATGCAATGTCTGAAGCTACCAGCATCAATTAGGTACTACTACAATAGATACAATAGTCACCTATCGAACGCTTAAAGATGTTGATCGGTACTTGCGAACTAAAGGAAAAGGAATAGCGCACTATCCAGATTTACCCCAACAACATAAATTTACAGATCTAGAAGATGAAGCAGTTCTAGGAAACAACGCATTAATAGCTTCAGAACGTTTATACAATATACCATTCTTTCAAGAATTGGTTGACCGGACTTTGCTAAATGACGACCAACATCGTGTTTATCAAGAAGTAATGAAGGCTATGCGTGATGAAAAATCAGAACAAAAGCTCTTCTTTTTTGGATGGTCCGGGTGGAACAGGAAAATCATTCCTCTTGGAAAAGGTACTAGCAAGTGTTCGTCTAAAAGGCAAAATAGCACTAGCAGTAACTGCAAGTGGAATTGTTGCTCTCCAATTGATGGGCGGACATACGGCTCACACTACTTTTAAACTTGCGTTAAATTTAACTTGCAGATTTCTAGCAACGATCTCAGCGTGCCGATTTGCTTCGAAACACCAGTATTATCGTATGGAATGAATCTAACTTAACCTAACCTAACCGATGATGATTAAGTACGGATTCGAAGCGCTTGATACAACCCTACGCGATTTAAAGAAGAATGGCAAAGTGTTCGGTGGAATTGTTGTACTAATTGCAGAGCTTAGGTCAAATCGTAAATTCTTGCTTCAAAAGATCTACGCTGTGGAATCGCTTTACTTAGCTTCGTATCTCAATTAACATGCGCATACGTTCTGGGATGAGAGTACAGCAGGTGCGATACAAGAGTTTGCCGAATTCTCATTGTCTCTCGGAGAAGGGCATCAGCCACTCTGCACTGTATGTTTAAAAGGCTACTTAAAACTCAAAAGTACATGGTCATAAAACCTGATATACATGATGACTCTATCAATTTACTCATCAATCAAGTATATGGCGAAATTGCAGAGAGGGTTTTGGAGAACAACTACTTCTCGGGAAAAGTGGTTCTCACACCACTGAACACCCACGTCCACGCTATTAATAACATCGTTATTGAGAGAGCACACGAATATCTTTCCATTGTTTCAGTGGAAGAAAAAGCAGGATTGGAACCATCATGTTTCGAGTTGTCATAAATTCAGTCACCATATCTGGAATGCCTCCACACAAATTTTGTCTAAAAGTGGGAGCATCAATCATGCTATTTCGCAACCTCAATGGAGAAGAGGGGCACTGCAAAGGAACACGACTGTAAATCCTAGAGCTACAGCTAAAGCGCAATTTCTTACTGGCAACAATATTGACAGGACCTCATAAAGGCAAAGTAGTTGCTATTCCTCGAATCCTGTTGATTACGCACGAGTCTGCCCTACCATTTCAACTATGATGCCGCCAATTTCCAGTTCAGCTGGCTTTCACAATGACAGTCAATAAAGCGCAAGGACAGACAGTCCATGAACTAGGATTATGCATGCGGCAACCTGTGTTCTCGCATGGACAACTGTACGTTGCATTGTCTCGAGCAAGTTCAGCACAACGAATCAAAATTCTCTTTGATCATCCAAATTCACGAAGATGACAAAGGATACTGTGTTAAGAATATGGTCTATCCAGGCATTTCTACTTAAGATAGGATATGTTCACGTGCATCTTTTTACATGCCTTTGCGTATTAAATGATTCTAAAAATTAAAAAAAAACAATATAACTTGAATTACGAATTCTATTTGTATTCCTGAGCTGCCGTTGATTTGCCCACTGCTCGGTTGTGAAAGGTACAACGGCCTTGACCGTTTTTAATATACCGTCAGCGAAGCGACGGGCATTGACCTTGTTTCATAATAATGTACGAGATCTTGTTTAAGGGACTCCGCATAGACAGATTGACCCCTCTGACTTCCCGTAACTTCAACCCCAGTAGGCCAATCAAATAGTGAAGTAACATATATCCTTAATAAGCTACATTCCGAATTTCAACCTTCTACGTCAAAATATGTTGAAAATATGAGGTGGGCTGATGGGCAGATGGACATGGTAAAACTAATAAGTAGCTCCATATGTCCTCTATTTAATAATGCATTGTGTTTTTTATATAATTTAAGTAAATATTCATATGCCATTGCTTTGTCTTATAGCCGATACCAACTAACCTTAAGAATTATTAGAGCCCAATTACTCAATTCCGGCAGGTAACAATATATTTTTCACTTAAGCAGTTAATAAAAGAATAGTTCTACGCAAAGAATGGCGTGATTAATCGAGCTGAGGTTTCTCGAATGTGACGTCACATTTTGTTTTATGTGTGGAAACTCGTTTCGTTTTCAAATGAAAGCGGAGTGATAAATAGCATGAAGAATCACGTGACTGCGGTTTGCAAGTAGATCTGATTTTTAAGGTTAGTAAGCGGCGATTTTAGCAGACTAAAAGAGAAAGGGAAAGTGTCGTTTATTAATTTTTTAAATTGATTTAGAAATACTTCAATGAATAGGGCCTAAAGTATTTCTTTAAAAACTCGTATTCCGCGAGTATCATTTTAGGACGCAATCTAACAGAATCTAAATAAAGAACAGTATAAAAAGAATAAAATAAAAACCTTTCGTGGTCTTGTACCCAGTTGTTTTAGGTTTTTCAATACAAAATTGTCATAGGTTGATCAAGTCCAGAAGTCAAGTCCCAGAGGCGAACCTAGATGAGGGTCGATCCTAAAGAGGCTTAAATGTAAGAAAGGGAAAAGTTACTTACGGACGACCGGAACTATTTAGAGCTCTGAGTCGAGATTATTCAAGAAATGGGGAAGTTTCCTCCGTAAAATGACGGTGATACTACGAAGGTTGGGGCATAAGTCATGGCAACTATTTTTTTTTTTTTGTGAGAATTCGAGCGTGGGTGAAAAATGTGAAATATACAGATGAAAGGACAAGGAATGTACGAAATGTACGGACATTTAACAACATGCCAACATGTTGTTCCTCATGTTTATTAAGGTAGTTGATATAACATTACAAGTTTCATGTTCCAGAATCAGAAATGCCAGAGACTCAGCACAGGCTTTTTATTTTCATGTGCAAGATCTATATGGTAAATGATTTTGTCTGTACATGTATTAGGAACGGAAGTACCAGTTAGGTAGATCACTTAGGTTTATTAATCTACGAGTGTGATGTCTGGTCTGTTATAAAGAATAGTTTGGTCAGTTATTATACTGGAGCTCTGTCAAAATATACTTTATAATTATTATTATTTAAATCATCACATTGAGGTTAACCATTGTTAATGATTATTCGTTCAAAAAATATGCAGCTTATACAAATTAAATCTGCAGATGTAGAAGAACCCATAAATTAAGAGATTTTCTGGTAGGATTTAACAAGATTAGAAAATTTGCTGGAAATTAATTCAATATTACTTAACTGAAGCTCGCTCTTTAGCTACGTGTCCATTTAGGTTTTTAAAGTTCTTTTTAAACGCGTGTTTGAAAAGAACTGCCACTTTCAAGTCAATCGAGCCGTCTCGTGTTTTAATGAAAATCGATCCAGGAAAAGATCGCATTGTTTTATTGGAACAGATGTTCTTCGGCACCTGCTAATTTTAATTCAGATTATATTTTCCGTCCTGGATACGTAAAATCTTTTTTTTAAATCTTTTTTAACCTGCCTGGTGAAAAAAAAATCGACTTAATTTAAACCAGTTCACTATAGATAAGTACTTTTAAATATTATTATTGAAAAATCTGAAGACCTATTTTTTATTTTCCATAATCTGTTTTGGTGATTAGCAAAGGCTTTATTTGTTAATAAGGTTTATGAAATGACAGAGATCAAGATTGTAATAGAAAAGAGATTATATGTTATCCCTCAATCTGCTGTCCTTCTTCTTTAAAGCTCCATTAGAAACGATTTTCATTGATAATTTATAGATAAAAATTTTCACAGTTTAAAATAAACTTTGCAATTAGAGTCGAACGTTTAGAAGTAGTTTAGAATTCCATTATCCTTCCGTTGAATCGTTACATTACCATTTCAGGAAGAATTGCAAGAAGCGTCCACACTTACATTTTGTATGCTAATCTGTTCCTTTTGGCTTAGCTCGTAATTAGATTCTTATATATATACACACACACGCGCACAGTTCCAACACTAATTTTATTTCCTCATTCGCACCGTTTCCTTTTGGCTTTGTTAGTGTCCCCCTCTCCCTTTCCCAACAAGCTCTTCTAGTTCGTCTTCAATTGCAATGGTTTTCCTTCTTCGCCATCTCTCTCTCTAATTGTAGGATAGAGATAGGAGGAAGGAGGAGGACGAAGAGTGGTTTTTATTTTCTTTTTATTTTTTTTTACTGCTTTTCCTCCTTTCCTAAAGCGACACGGTCTTCCATTTTCTCTCCCTCCCTTTAAATATTTCATTTTTCTTTCTTCTTCTTCTTGCCTCTTTTCAATTGTCACTCCTTCCCTTTCCCCATCGTTTCCCCGCTTGTTAATAAATCAAGAAGAAATTTAAGTTATGAGAAATTAAATTCATGTACAATTCGCACTGATTTTCGAGCATCTTTTTCCGCAACGACTGCAATTTTAGCGCGCGGCCAAAATTTTAATCAAAATTCCCCGACCTTTTTTCTTCCACTTATTTTTTCCAGCTCCTCAGCTTATTCACTTTCTCTGTTATTGCTTTCCTCCTTTCTTTCTCTTTATTTCCCTCTTACTGTGTGTTCTATGATTCTTATTTTTTTCCTTTCATCTTTTTTAAGGGCGAATAAGCTCTCCTTCCAATGATTGCAAACAATGTCGAATAATGAGGAGGGGGAGGGGGGAAGACTTAATAGAAAAACATCTCGAGTAATTTTTTTAATATTTCTTCCTAAAACAAACTTTGGAAGGGGAGCAAGGATTAGAAGTTTCTTTCTTGGTTTATTCACAATTCATCGTTTTAATTGCGGAAAACAGAGGAAACCCTACCGACACACAAAATGACGTTCGCCGTTTAAAAGGTTCGCAAAAGAAAAACTTCCCTCTTTTGAAAAGAGCAACAATTATCCCGGAGGATATAAATACGTTAGGCCCGAGCTACAAGAAGAAGGAAAAAAGGCAAACATTAACTTAATAGCAATAATAAAAATAAAAACTCTTAATAAAAAAAAATCCATTTTCTTGAAAAAGAAGGGGGTAGTGGATTGAAGAAACGAGGGTAGAGAAAAGTCCTTTTATTTTATGGAAACATTACCGACTGTTTTATTTTATCGCTTGCCCGTAATTATTCACGAGGATAATAAACATGAAGTTTGAATGCCTTAATAAACCCACATTGCATACACAAAAGTTCATCAGAAATTCCGCTCACGGAACCTCACACTCTCGCGCAGGTCATGATTAGAATTTCAATTTTAATTAAGCTAATGATAACTTTGAACGGTAAACAGTTGATTAAAATGTTGCTGCGTTCCCCAGTAGCGGATGGAAACGATTAGCAATTAAAGGTTCCCTTTCGGAAAAAGAAGAAAACGAGAGGGAAAAGGAACAACAACAAGGCAACAATAAGCAAGGAGAAAAGGAAAAAAATATAACAACAAGAAAACTTAATTAATACACAACAATAAAAGTAATAAAATTCTCTAAACCAATTATGTAACATTACTCTTCAACATTAATTTCCTTTCGTGGATGAATCTAATTTCCTTGTAACACATTTAAACGAGAAGAGGAGACAGAATGTTCGACTTACAAATAGTTTGATTAAATAGTTTCAGGGTCGGTGGAAAAGAGCAAAAGATTAAACAATAATTAAATAAAGATTCAAATGAGCAAGGAAAACAGCATTTGGCTTCGACTATGTTGTCAAAGCTCCTGCAGACCTCCGTTTTGAACAAACTGGATAAAAAAAATTTAAAACGCAGATTTGTCCAAAAGGTAATACATCACTTAATCACAAGAACATATTCACTTTACTATTCTTCTTTCGTATTTTCGAATTTTGAAATTAAACTAACCAAATAAATTAAATTAAAGGATTCATTTCACGGAGTTAATTCTCTTAAATCCTTCTCTCGGAACTCCATAGAGATTGTAATAAAATAGACGAAATCACGCTTAAGTTCAATTACACTAATATGGTCTAATGCTACACATTGATTAATTAATCAAATATTAGATATGATTAAATGTCTGAAATAGGCATTGGCTGGATTTGATTGGATTTCATTCAATAAAGCTTCAACAACGGAAATGGTTATATTTAAGTTTTAGCCAACCAACCAATATGCGTTCGCTTTTGCAAGAATAGTCGTTCGATCATCTCAAATTTTAATTTCTAAATGACAGGTATGAAAATAGAGAAGTGCCCATTAAAGATAAAATCTACTTTTAACGAGTAATAAGAGAGTAAGCATTTCTCGTTAATTAACAATCAAATTTGTACTATTATCCAAAATCACCAGATACCCAAATGCAAGAGACGAAAATGATTAATTTTTCCGTCATAAGAGTAGTCTCAAAGTTATTTCAGTAAATTGCAATCATAAGAGTTTGTTTATCATTTGAAGGGCTCGGGATAATAAGGACCTAACCCACAGGAAGAAATTCTTACTAAATGTAATAGTTACTGCTTGTGAAATCCATTTACTATATGTTTCAGTAACAATTGCACAAGTAAACTGCAATCACGGTAATGCAAAACATCAACCATACAGAATTACAGATTTTTAAACAATATAACATCACTTTTCTCAAAAACTTCTTCATGTGGGTTAGGTCCTTACTGCACCGACCCCTTCATTTATCAATTCAGAAAAATGTGATAGAATGTAAATTTTCAATAATAATACAGCTTTAAAATAATGTCAAGTAAAACCGTTATTGCAAATAAAATTTAAAAGTTGTTTCATCTGCTAATTACACTGTACAACAAATTTGAAATTTTTTCCTGTCTTTTAGATGAAACTATGCGATTCTATATAAACAAAAGGTGCTTGATTCATATATCAAAACCAAAACGGTTCATCACGTACCGTTTTTGTAGGAGACCCACTTCTCAGAGAAATGTGACAGAGGCTTGATTATAGAAAACACAACACTAAAATGATTTTTTGGTGGTTTCCTCTTGTAGGCATCTGTTTGTGTGTCCCTGGTAACAGACCAGCAATATTCAGCTAGCATACTTCCATTCCATCATTAAATTCTGCCTGTGTGATTTCATGATATGAACATGTCATAGATGTAGATGGTTGAAACTCACGATCTTGATGGTTTGGGTCAGCAGAGCTGTCTTCCTCTGAATCAACAAAGTATATTTATCTGGAGCTGTAGGTATACGAATATCTTCAGAATGAGGAACTGGTCGCATAGGGCTTCTATATGTGCTACAATATAGATATCGTAAAAAGCTAAAATGTGGCTTTTTAGCTTTCCATTTTCCATTTATTTGGAAAATGGTGCGTGGTAAACAAAAAATAATGACAGATTCGTTATTTTCACCCAAAAATTTACAAGAAACACATTTTCATCTAAAGGACATTCTTCATGTTGTACAGTGTTATCACGAATTTTGAGAAAAAGCATTTTTGTCCCACAAAAATATTGAATTCTTTTTTAAAAATGATGACGAAGGGAATTAAAAGTGTTATATAGCAACGAGAATTTTCCACTTACAGATTAAGACAAAGAAATTGAAGAGGTGTGCTAAATATAACGAATCTAGAAAATGCCTGAGATGCGTAAAATCATATTTCGTCAATTATTCTTACATTGGATTGAAGAGGGTAAATCACCACTTTAGAGACGCAGACAACATTTCTTATTCAAAGATGAAAATACAGAGTGTTCCAAATTAATGTATACACTGTTTGAAACGTTATAACTCATCAACGAAATGAGATAGAAATATAACATTTGTTGTATTTTATTCCTTAAACTTCCTTAAGCCCGTACATGTTCAAAACGTCCACCTTCTGCGACAGTGCACTCCATAATCGACGTTCAACAGACCGACATGCCAACTGGATTGTTGCTAATGGAATATCATATATGGAATGTTCAATCTGATCTCCTAATTCCGTCAGTGTTTGTGGCGTACACCGTGTTCTTTAAAGTTCCCCAAAGGTAGAAGTCAAGAAGGGTTAAATCGGGAGATCGAGGCGGGAACTCCGTAGCATTTCCTCTTCCTATCCATCTGTGATTGAATATGTGATCGAGGAAAATTCTCACATCTACATGAAAGTGAGGCGGAGCCACGTCTTGTTGGAAGTAAACCTCATTTCCAAACTTATATTTCTATCTCATTTCGTTGCTGAGCTTTAACGTTTCAAAGAGTGTATATATCAATTTGGGACACTCTGTATACAGGGTGTCCGGAAATAAATGGTAAATATTCATACACGTGAGAGAACATGTATAAAGAAGCATTTTTATTCCTATGAACATGGTGTCGCAAGCCAACCCCCACAGAGATACAGAGGGATTAAAGTATGTTGCGCTGCCTGATTGTTGGCTTCCCGCAAGCGACTAGGCAAAGTTGTGCAGCCCACATTGGAGCCTACAGACCTCAGTACTCACGGACTCTTAATAACTGCATCAACGATCCCATTTGTGAGGGTTCAGGTAGTAAGCTTATTTGTGAAATGGTCCTGATTATGTAAATGTATGCAAATCAATACTTGTGCCACGAACTCCAGTGACATTTAAAGGTATTAAAGGTTTGTGGAGTGACCTGACAGGGGCAGCCATTCGAGCATACATTGACGTCTCTTGAACAGATGTGGGCTGCACCACATTGCCTAGTCGCTCGCGAGACGCCAACAATCAGGCAGCGCAACATACTTTAATCCCCCTGTATCTCTGTGGGGATTGGCTTGCTACACCATGTTCATAGGAATAAAAATGCTTCTTTATACATGTTCTCTCACGTATATGAATATTTACCATTTATTTTCGGACACCCTGTATAAAAGATGCAAAAAGGAATGACAAGGTAATAAGCTTAATTTTTTTCCAAGTTGAAGAAAATCATTAAGGTGCGTTGCAAAAGTATAAATCCACCTACATTTTCTTAACTATTAATAAACAATGAATGAAAAAAAATCAACATTTTGAAAAGCTTTATTAATACTTATACGCTGTCCAACGAAAGAAAAGCTGGGCGTGTCTAATTAAAATCCCGATTTCAATTGTTAGACATTGTTGCTAAAGAAAATTAACAATGATTAAGAATTGAAATTGGAAATTTAACTGGACACGCCCAGTTTTTCTTTCGTTGGACAGAGTATAATATCTGCTTTCTCAACAGTACAAACACTTGCAACTTTAATTTTGAAAAATAAAAAAAATACTCTTTCTCAGTGTTGCAGAAGTATAAATTCAACATTTGCAAATGAAAAACACTTGCAGATTCTTGTAACTTAATAACCAATATTTCCACCATTCTTCCTTACCACTTTAATCATTCGGCTTGGCATGGAATTGATAAGCTGCCGCAGTGATGGATGACAGCTGCTCTGAGCTCTTCAGTGCTTTCATAATATTTACCTCTTGGGTAAACAGACCTTGCCAGTTGACCCGAGAGTTTTTCAATTGGGTTAAAACTCTGGAGAACAGGTCCATAACTTGAACACCGTTTGAAAGGAATCATTCAAATGTTGACTTCGCTTTGTGGACTGGTGCGTTATCCTGTTGAAATTCCCAAAAAAAGGTCCCCTAATTGTCTCTCCAACAGGTAGCAAATATTCTTCTAGCAGTTCTTGGTAGTATTTCCTTTTATCCGTGTATTGATTACTGCAAGCTTTGTTTTACCCTGTCATCCAAATCCGCCTCACACCATCATAGATCCGCCTCCTTGCTGACTTTTGGAAAATGTGGCTTTCTCATGTCGTAAATCACTCCAATAATACTGCCAACCATCTGGCCCATCTAAATTAAATTTTTCCTCGTCACTGAAGACCACCTTTTGCTATTCCGTCTTCCAAGTAACGTATATGTAGCAAATTCAAGAGGTTTTCTTTATGCCGAGGCTTCAGAGTGGGAGCTACCTTCTTCTTCCTCTATGCTAGATGGGATTCACGTTTGAGCAATGGAGAGGGTCGCTTTTGATACTGGAATGATGTCTCTCTTTGCAATTTCCCATAGTGACACTGAGGTTTTGCTAACTTCACGGATAATTGCACACTTTTCTCGATTTGACATTTTCGATGAGCGACCAGGTCGTATTTCGGTTACATAGTTTTCACCCAACTTGAGAAAACTATTCACAACTCCATGACTTTTACCAATTCGACGTGCAAATTGCTCTGTTAGATGCACCTTCTTCATGCCAAGAAGAAATTTGTTCTTTTTGGAAATCTGTGAGTACTGATCCATTCGGCATGCTTAATTTAATTGAAAATTTTTGCAAAAGATTTTAAATCAACGTTACCAGTATGTATTTCATATTCAAATAATTGGAAGCAAAAGTGTCAAAGAGTGCACAATTATGGGATGGATTTATACTTCTGCAATACAGAGAAAGAGTAATGTCTTTGTTATTTTTCAAAATTAAAGTTGCAAGTGTTTGTACTGTTGAGAAAGCAGATACTAACACTAAGTATTAATAAAGCTTTTCAAAATGTTGATGTTTTTCTTGCATTCATTGTTTATTAATAGTTAAGAAAATAAGGTGGATTTTCTAAAATGCAAAGAAAAATAATATAAAGATAATCAAGAGACAATTGAAAATATTATAGGAAATATTTTTGATCATGAAATATTCTTGTTAATCTTTATTTACATACTCACTGAATACTTTCAACGCCAAGTAAAGAATTTGATTTACTTACGATTATATCTCAAAGAGCAAAATGCGTCGCAAGAAACTTAGATAGCATTTACCTAAAAATTTTTAATGAAAACATAATTTTAAGATAAGCGTTTATGAAGAAGAAGCAAATTTAAAAAACCTTAAACATTTTAAAATTCCCTAGTAGGATGCTTCAAAAGCCGCTCAAGTTGAACTTTAAAAATTGTAAGTCAAATTTTATGACATGACAGATAATTTGAACCTGTACATCAATAATATTTTAAAGCACATCATTACCGGCCGGACAAATGAAATTTCCGTAAAAATTTAAAACTTCCTCTTGAAAGTTTCCGATAAACGCGGGTAATCATTCTCCCTCTTAAAGGCAGGGAAGTCATATTTGATCGTTCCTTGGAAAGGAATTAAAATTAATGGGATCAGAAAGTCATTTCCATATTTTAAAGGCAGATCTTTCTAGGTAGTAACTTTCCATATTTACAATTCCAGGCTAGCCTGATGGGAATTTATTAGGAGAAATGAAGCGACGGTGCCTCGGATCCATCGAACCTTTTGCGATTGCGACGAATGTGGAACTCCCCGTCGGCACTTTGAAAAATGAAATGAAGGAAATAAAGTTCAATTTAACGGCATCAAATGGGCGATCACATGGTTAAATTAAGCTCATTATTTTTAGAGGATTTAAAATATATTCCCTATCTCAAATAAAGTGATCTTATTTTTAAGCCAATTAATTTTATTTAAGTATTTCGAGATGTTTTAAAACTAACATAAAATACATATTACTACTCCTTTTGTAAAACATATTACTCATAAAGGGCATCATTAGCGAAATCAGGAAGCTAAAATTAAATTCCTCTAATTTATTCCGAAATGACATTTGAACAGCTCTTGACTTTAAAGCAAGATTATCGATTATTATTATAAATGCGCACACTTCTGGAACGATAAGGCGTCCGCAACTCATAAAATTATTTCATAAAGTTTATAAAAAACCGCGTTTCTACCTGTTATTTCATGTAGTTTGAAACAAGAAAATAAAAAAAAATGTTAGAATTTTGTTTCAAAAAGATCGTTTTGAGGATCTTCAGATAAATTTTCATTGAAAATTAATTTATGTAATTTTATGCAATGGCCACTTTTGACAAAAGCTACACTGAGCTTAAGATTATCTTAGAATGGGATATAAGCTTAATAACTTGCGCAGTTTTAATTCAAAGTTGATGACATTACTAGTTTCACGGTTATATAATCCCATCACGATTTCAATATCCTATTAGTAATGTAAACCTTCAATGATCATCCAGCTTTAAAATAATGTCAAATAAAATCGTTAATGCCAATGAAACTTAAAAATTGTTTCATCTGCTAATCACCACGAAATATGAGGAAAAGCAGTTTTGTCCCACAAAAAATGTTTAAAAAATAATTTAAAAATGATGACGAAGCTAATTAAAATTTGCTTGTAATAAATTTAAAAGAAAATATGGCATCTTCAAATGAAGCAAGATTTATTTACTTCTGTTTTAGTCTAGCTATTAAGAACGAGTGAAGTGTACCAATTAAAATGTTTTTTCAAAGCAAATAAACATTTTCAAGAAAGAATGGAGGAAGAAAAAAGATTTTGCATTCTTTTCATTAAATCGAGCAAAGGTCAAATTAATTTCTCAGCTGCATCGCATTAATTACAATCTATCGAGTTAAAAAAATTGGCGGAATGTTTCATTTGACTACAATTACACAAGGAATAAAATTAATGTTGTTGTGTTTTTAATCGGTCATTGTGTTTGCTTTGTGCGACCGGGAATTAGCGAGAACAGGTGAAAAAGCGACTCATTTTACTAAACATTACTTCAGTCGTAAAGGGACAATTAAAATAAATTTTAAAAAATCTCAAAAAAAGGCATGACTTTTATTGCAAGTAAAATGTTTCTCAAACCTGTCTCTCTTTAATGAATGAACATTAAAAGTCTTTCTAGGCGACAATGTTTCCGTAAAAAAACTGATTTAAATAAAAATGTAAATTGCTGAACGATCCTTGGGTTAAAAAAAATGAAAATCATTTTAGTATAATCTGACTCCACTAATATGAAAAATATGAGGGACGTTTTTCTTTTATCACTTATAATTTATATGTAAATTTTGAAATTATAAAACTCTGAAAAATATAAATGACATAAAAAATCCTTGACAAGATTACAAGCCACCTGTCTAGATCACAATAATAATTGTAAGTAATTTTCTTTTTTAATACGAGGTAGCCTTAAAAAGTTCTTGGAAATGATTTTTAATGAGGAAAAAAAAATAACCGGTATACAAAAAACAATATGTCCCTCAAAGTGCTGTCGTCCTACAGTCATTATTTTTGCCAAAGAGTAGCCTATAGTTGTTGATTCCGGGGATCAGTTTTTTTGCAATTTCCTTAAGAACCGTTATCGCAGCGTCAATAATTCCATCAGCGAACGTCAATCTCTTTTCTATCGAGTTTTCATTTCCTTGAAGAGATGTAAATCACATGGCACAAAGTCAAGTGAGAGTGGATGTTCCAACGTTGGTACAGAGTGTTTCGCAAGGTATTGTTGAACCAAAAGAGACCTGTGAGCCACAGAAGGGGCGTGCGATATATTTTTTGAGTATCATGCAATTCTTCCAAAATGCCGCCCCTTATGCTTATGCTGCCCCCTTACGGTGAAGCCTGATGCGGCCGCCTCTCTGCTTCATAGAACGTGCCGTGGCCACAGCATCATCATGCAACAGGAACCAGTTTTTCTAAAGAAGGATAGATAGTACGTAGATATTCCTAAACTAATACGAGAAAAAATAATTTTATTTTTTGCTTATGCGTTTCGTAAAACTTACATCTTCAGAGCAATGGTTGGAAATAGGATGTTTGGACAAAGAATCATTTGTCTGGTCCTTTACGCCTGACTTCTAATGACTCAAAATTACGCGAAGAATTGCGAATGGCTCAGAACGAAAGGACACGTGTTACCTTTCACGTGCACATTCGCAACAATATTGCATCCATAGACTTGTTGCGAACTAATGATGATATGATTTTCATGGGCATTATAGTATTTTTATATCCTTACTCCAGGAATTTTTTTGAAGCTACCTTGTATTAATTTTAAATCTGTTAAGGTAAAATAGTGCGTTTAGAATATACCATTTTACCTTAAAATTGTTTTTTGAAGTTTTAAAGCATACGACTTGCATCAGCGAAATTTAGATAATTAGAGGCATTTGCATAACCTTTAAGGAATTGACTAATTACCTTTCACGGCTTGAATCATAAAAAGTTGCATAAACTGGAAGTTTTTAACACTTATTATATCTCAAACTTTATTAATCCTCTAATTACTCGAATGGAAATCATTAAATTAGGTATTGACGAATTATAAACCTCTTAAGTATAAGAAAATCATTCTACTTAGCTGTCAGAAACCATTTGATGGGTTTTACTCTCACCGTCATCTACCAGAAAGGGATGCAGAAAGGAAATAACTAAATGTCCATATATCCACATTAGAACCTACATCCTTGTGGAAATTAACTGAAACAAAGCATGTTATCCTGTACTCAAAACGAACACGAAAAGTCAGTTTGATCCTTTTTTATGTTGGCTGATGCAATCATTACGTTAGCAGCTACAGTATTTCATCAGATTTTACAAACCTAACTAGATGTGATTCGACCGCCGTTCGAGATGGATGTGACACCTAGGAAACGTACGACGGTCGTAACTCTCCACGAACACACAATTACCACGTATCGAGAGATAAAGATATATTCAGTTCTTTGTATGAGTTTAGCAACTGTCAGCCGTGTCATCAAGTTGAAGGAAGAAACCGAATCGGTTTCTCCTAAACGTAAAGGAAAGTGTGGTCGTAAGAAGAAAACAACTCCTAGAGATGACGCTTACTTCCTTCGACAAAGCAAAAAGGATTCCCGAAAGACTTAAAATTGTTTGTTTCAATTAATTTGACAAGGGTGTATTGTCATATGAAAATGAGTGAGGAAGTAAGACGAATAGATTAAGAATTTATTTACAAAAGTTAAAATGTACTTGCGTAATGAATTATATTGAATTATGATGAAAAGGAATTGAATACAACAATTAAATTTACAATGAACTGATTTCATAATTTCTTCTTGCGAAGAATTAAAACTTTATTTCGCAGATGCAATGGTCCAAAGATTACTGCATCTTGAATGGATCTTGAATAGGCTAATTACTGGTAAACTTGTAATTGAAGAATAAGGAGTTAATTTAATGCTAAATAGCGCACAGCGCGACTGACATGTGCCAATTACAAACTCGCGTTTGAGAGATGCTCTTGCGGTGTCCCTTACGTCAAAATGAGTAGGTGAAGTACCGGGTGGTTATAATTAAATTTCCCCTATAAACGGCATCCTACAGCGCAAACGGGTGAACGGAATGCAACAAAATTTGTATATGGGCTATACACGACCAAAACGGGCCGTCGGTACCATGACATGCTGCAGACGTTTGTTGTGCCGCAATTACAGCAAAGGCGGGTCCTTACATCGATCATGCAGGATCGTGCGCCCCCAAATATCCATGGGTCCGTGAAGGCGCTATTGCTCCAAAACTTCACAGAGGAACGTGTTATTAGTCGCTCCTTTCCTAATCCATGACCACCACGCTCGCCGGATCTAACTCCGTGCGATTTCTGGTTATGGGGCTATTTAAAGAGTCTGGTGTATCGTGGAGGTGTTGCGACGTTGAATGACTTAAAGAACTCCATAACGCTTCATGTGCGAAGCCTCACAACTGATCAGTCACAGGTGCTGTTGAACACACTGTCCATCGACTTGAAATTTTGCAGGTGAATGAGGGTGATCACGTGGAGCGCCTTTCCCTACATCGTCCTGGACACGATTAAAAACTGCTCCTCTTGTGCAATTTCGTCCTAATCTGTTCTTGTTTCTGCAAACTGGACTGTTTTTATTTCTCCCTTACTTTTACTTAATGTGGTTCGATGACAAGGTGATCAGAAACTAGTCAATAAATGTTAATATTGTTTCTGTATTCTGTTTTGGTCGTTTATTGTGTTAAATTTCATGTTTTTTCCCGAAAAGGCGCCCTCTGTTGGACATTTTGGAACTAATTTTTTTTTTTCGAAATTCCGTGAGCGCATCTCGTGTATAGCCCATATACAAAATTCCGTTGCATTCCGTTCACCCGTTTGCGCTGTAGGATGCCGTTTATAGGGGAAGTTTAATTATAACCACCCGGTAGACTGGAACTCACCAGCTTATTGCCAGACGAATCACTAGACAACGATGTATATTTATTTGCCGAACTGGTAGAGTTTTGACTGGAAGAAATGTTGGGAAAGTTCCATATGATGCCTGCGCATGCCACTGACTTTCTATTAGGTCATCTATGTGGTTTTTATAAAAGCGTTTGTAATTAGAATAAAAGTTCGTATAATATTGTACTTTTTAGAAATTGAACGTCCGCTTGCCTACGCCGGTTCACTGCAAGAAACGAGTCTCCTTGTGCATTGAATGAATCGTATTTATCAACATGACATCAAAAGAAAGAAAAGATAACCTTCAAAATTAATAATAAACTTCAGATAATATCATTAATTTTGTTTCATGCAGAGGCTACAATCATTAAGCAAAAACAAGACGCCACCGCTTTTCCACAACAAGGTTTATTCACCATGAATCCGTATTTCGAGTGCTACGCAGTCATGTTGAAAAGTGAGTGCATAGCACTCGAAATACGTATGCATGGTGATTAAACCTTGTTGTGGAAAAGCGGTGGCGTCTTGTTTTTGCTGATTTCATATCCACAGGTAATTTGGTTACTTTTTATTTCTTTGTATTATGGCTACAATCCTTGTCTGCTCGATTGCCTTAGATTTTAGACGGCACCTACAATTCGTTAAATAATATTTTTTTAAAAATGGACGGAACAAAATATCTTCCCAAATCGAAGGCAATATTAACACTATTCACCCTATTGAATCAATATTTTGTTTTCGGCTTTCACTAATTTAAAACGACTAACAGGTCTTTAAAAGCAAAATACTAATTTTTAATATATCCTTTGTACATTAAAATTACGAGGGGAAAATCAGAAATAAAGTGAATTTATTTGGTTCTCAGGTACAATACACATAAATAAAATAAAATCAGCACATACGGCCAGTTTTGCAACAGGTTTTGTGTAAAGTCACATAGGCATCGCTACCTTAACTTTAAATCCCACTCTTAATCCGTCTAAACACATGTTAAGATTTTTCTGTTTTATAATATAACTGTTCTGTAAATTTTTGATTTGCATTCTGACCACAGAAATCGAATCACAACTCGCTGTTCATTAAAGTGCAATCTTTCGACTGCAAGTGAGAGCAATCAATCATACAACCCATTTTTCTGGCACTTGGTTATGATTTTGTGGAGTCTATTGGCGTATTATGAGCCCTACTGATATATTAAGGGGTCTAACTTTGGTCCATTTGGCTGGGGCTAGATCCAGCTCTAGACTTCTCTGCTAAGGTGCTATTCAATATAGTAGTTCTAACGCTAGATTGATCATAAACTGTTCATGGCGCCCCTGATGCCAAGTTTAAAATATGAGACGCGTTCAAAAGAAACCTATTCGTCACGTGCCGCGCGATACATGATTGGTTAATTATTGAATGCGAGTTCTGAAAATGAAAATGCTAATAAGCGCATAGAACGTTTTCAATTGCTACTTATTTGCAAGCGTGGCAGTCATGTAAAGATGGAGGTGTTGTTTGTGAGCATATAGTTTCTAGGCATGCGGTCTTCAAAAGTTAACATTCTCCACGACAATGCACGCCCGCTTGTTGCAACAGTGGTTGTGGTTGGATTAGCCAAGAAGAAATGGGTCGAACATCCTCCTTACACCTCGGATTTGGCCCCTGGTGACTTTCTTCTCTTCAGGTCATTGAAGAAATTCCTCAAAGTACAACGATTCAACACCGATGAGGAGATGCAGAAAGCAGTCTTGGACTGATTCAAAGAGCAACCCACATTTTTTTTTTCGCGGGTGGATTTCCCGTCTCACCAAACAGTGGGATGCGTACCTAAACACCATGGACGACTTCTTTTGAGAAACCTATTTATTGTTCCCTGCCTTCTTTTCACAACGTCTACTTGACTCGAACGGGTTTCTTACATTCTGATCTCTCTTCGTAATTAAAGCACACTAAGAAAACAGAGTAAAATAATTTTCAGTAAAATAGCCCGTGTTAAAAAAGGGCATTTTTATACCTTAATAGAGACTCTCAGCTTTCACTCAACTGATATATAATTTGTAATAACGTTTTCATAGGTATTTTTAAATGGTTTGAGTGATTTATCCCTGTATAAGTTTTGTGCAATAAGCAGCAATGGTTCTCTTTCCAAGGCAAGTGTTTCGCGCTCTTCCAACGAAGATGAGCCGGAGGCCGTTTTCAGGAGCCCAGGTGGAGCGAGTAAGGTCATTTCCCCTTTACCTTGTTATCACTATCAATTTCCTGTTTCGGAGTTGCCTTCTCGTGTTCAGAAGAGGCAAGAAAAATGCACGAGCCAAAAAGTACGTAATGAATGTATTATGCCCATTCTATGGCCCAGTAGTTCAAGCTGTGCTCCGTGATTTAGCTCGCTCCCGAAAATGTTTTGCATTTTTAATTCAGATAAGAGTTGTTTATAAAATCCTAGCTTAGCAATTTGATTCATGCAAATATGAATTCATGTCTTATCATTATGACAAGATGGATGAGCTCTTAAAACCTTTCTCGTAAAGAGAAGTTTTGATTCCTATTCATCCATCGTTCATTTACAATCGCACCTAAACAACTGTATTTCCGAATAATTATGGCATTTGGAACTGCGAGAATTTTGTGAATGGCTTTACCGTTATGAAAATGAAATACGTAGTTCTTTGATTCGTTAATTGCTAGCACTTCTCCGCAGATTTTCCTATGAAACGGCTGCGATTACTGTCCCATTCTTCAACACTGACATTCACTATATTCGATGAATAGCGTTGATTTAAAGAGTGAAAAGAATTTAAAGCCCTACAATTTTCTATTATGTCAGATAACATAAGGCTTGTGTGCCATCGTCTCTTTCACTACCGAGAACGTTCTGATATAATTCACGTATCGTTAAAGATGAATTCGTTTCAATTCCGGATTCACTAAATTTCACCAACAACCTACTTAAAAACAGGTAATGGTGCTAAAGAGCGTAATCGCCTTCCTTAATAAATACCGCCACCGTAGATTTAATAAGATGTGAGGGCATCTGTCTTTATTAAGGGATTATTAAAGAACACGGCAATAAATTTGGATAAACAACCAAATAAATGTTTTTGAGAAAATTAAGGCCCCCCCTTTTTTGTTTCACGAGAATAAGTTTAAATCTTTTAGAGGTTTGAGATTATTTACCTTAAAGATGAGTCGAGGTGAAACTTGAAATAATGACTCTTCATTAAAATGTTTTTTTAATTAATAAAATCGAAGTACAAACTTCCTCATTTAAGGCGTGGTAATTTATTAACTTAAATAAACGGCTCTACACTGGATTTCTGTGATAAAACTCTCTTAATTATTTCTAAGAAAACGTATTAGTTTTCATTAAATTAAAAGTTTTAAGTTTTATTTTGCAGAGCTTTTTAAATTTTACTTAAATTCTAACAAGATTTCCGCAATTCTTTATCTTAATTACATATGCTAATTAAAGCATAGTCGATTAAAAATAAGCTTATTGGAAGAACAAATATATGGAAATAGATAGCTTCAAAATGGCATCAGATGAATTTTAGTAGCGTGCTTTTAAGAAGCCTCTATCAAGTGTAATTAAGTTTACAAGGCCTCAAGATTTTTAATTGCAACGGTGGCTCACTCAATTGGTGGACTAACGATTTTTCTGGCCTTTGATGTGGACTAACGACCCTTATCGTGAATTAATGGCACCTTTAATCTTTATCGCCGGAATCCGCAGGTGTTTCTCCTTCTCCAAGTATACCCATTGAAAGTCACTGTCCAGCCTAGAGCCAGCATTATCAAGCCTCCCTACAAGCCATTTGGTGAAAGCATTCTGAGCACCGTTGTTAAGGATTCTCCATCCTCCTCGTCATTTTAAATGACGGCATTGTGAAAGATTTGTTCAGCTTTAAGCTAAGAAAATATCTCAAGTCCCAAAATTGAATAAACAGATAAGATAATTTGGTAAAATTAGAGTATTATTATTATTAAGTAGCGGAAGAATGGAGCTACTTATTGGTTTCACAATGTCCGTCTGCCCGTCTGTCCTTCCCAACGAGATAGAATACATAGAGAGGCTGCCCCATTGGATACAGCGCCCTTCGCGGCGACTAGCAGCAAACTCGGTCGCCATGTTTTCTTTAGTATAGTGAAGTCAGTTACGTGTTGGATCAGATAGCTTTACCTGGGTTTCTAGTGACAAAAAGTCGTGGTTTTATTTGAGTTTTGTAAAGGATTTCTTTTCTTTTTTCTTTTATAATAGAACGTGAACATGCTTGCAGTTTGTTCAGCGTACAACTGTAGTAATCGAAGCGATAAAACAACATTTATTTCAGATTACAAATTAGTTATATTAATATAGGAGTTTCGTATACCCTTCATTTCTTTCGTATGTGGGGGTTCCTCAATTAGGCAAAGCCTATCACGGAAATTTAAATTGCTACAATAAACCGCAGGCAATGGTACATTGCGCCCGGGGCATGATGATCATTTTTTCACCCCGTCTTCTCATATTTGATCTTCGCGGCGCAGCCCCCCCCCCCTCGCTAGCCAGTATTTTTACCTGCAGGATACAGTGATATACGTAGAATGAATCACTTGTGTAAATCAAAGTCTTTTGAAAATTATCAGGCAAATGTATATAAGACTCGTTATATATAAGGGTTAATAAGCTGATTCTATTAAAAAAAAACCTGTTAAAATATGAAATGTTAATTGTACATTTAAAAAATATTTGTCACATATAATCCTTAAAAATAAAATAAACAGTAATCAATGATTTTCCTTTAATTTATTGTTCATTGGCTCCTTTCACAATGCATTTGAGTCAAACTTCCGCGGCAGACTTATATTATCAAACCTTTTAGGATTTTGTTATTACCACAAACAAAACAAAACTTATTGTAATTTGAAATAAAACGATTATTAAATCTCATAAAAGGTTTTAAATTGATTTTCTGTCAATGAAAATATTTTGCGGAACACCCGAGGTTTGAAAATCGCTGCTTTAGTCATCGGCTCCTCTACTACAGAGGGTTGATTCAGATAAAATGAGACGACTTTAAACGCCGCGTATGACCTTGACGAAATGTGATTTGCATGACTCGTCCACTATTCATGGGGATTAGCTTTGTATACACTTGTTGCTGTTATTTGGGACATTTTGTGCTGAAACATGGCTTCCAAAATCACAGCTTTTTGGGAAGGGTATATGTTTGGCCTTTCCGACGCTAACTTCAGTCTTTCGTGCATTATGGAATTATGCAAACGAAATGGTATTGTGGTATCCAAAGCTACTGTGGATCGAATAATCAAAAAGAACAAATTGCGACCATCTAATGAACGTGGACGAGCAGAGAAGCAGACCAGAAACAAGCCCCAGCCAACACGCCCAGCTCAGGTGGTGCGAGAAATCCTGTCTGAAGTGCTGAAAGAAAACCCCCCCACACAGAGAAGTCTAGCCCAAAGGAAATGTATTTCACAGGCAACAGTCTCCAGAATAATTCATGACAATCTTGGGCTGGAGCGACGTCATAAAGCGTCCAACAACGTGGCTCTCACATCATCTATCACAACAACGTGGCCAAGTCATCTGTGGCTTACTACAGGAAGATGGAACAGGAGACGGGCATATGAGTTATTCCCTTCTCTCATGTGCCTGTACATTCTCCTGACGCATCACCGATGGATTTCTGTGGATTTGGTCTCCTGTAACGACGGCTCGGAAGTCGCCGACCAAGAACCGTTGATGGGCTATGGTTCAGTGGAAATTACGGTGCCGGGCGATAGTCCAACAACGTGGTTCTCACATCGAACACAACCGATGGTGGCGCCATGGTATTACACCATCGTAACAGAACTGCAAAGTCGTCTCATTTTATCTGAATCAACCCTCCGTACGCCCATAGGAAGCCATGCTTTAGTTATAGGTCTGCCACGCCCATTATACTAAAGAAAAAATGGCGGACGGATTTTCAATTGGTTTCAAATATGGCGGCTGTGCAGCCCCTCTATGTATTCTATCTCGTTGGTCATTCCCCTTCATAATTTGTGCACATTTTTGAGGTAGAAGGTTGAAATTAGGAATGTAGCTTACTCTGGGCATGAGTACCTTCACTATTTAGTTTGGTTTTGATTGGTTCAATGGGTTCGGAATTACGGGGCTGAGAGTTAGAGGGGACCAAGTGATCTATGTGGTATGTAAGGAAGTGAAATTCGATATGCATATTCCTCTAGGCAAAATCTACATTCCTATGAAGTTTGGGCCAAATTGTCCCAGTGGAGTGAGAGTTGTGGGGATGGCAGTCACTATGGCAACATATGGCATGTGATATATCATTCGATCGAAAATGATGAGAAAGGAAAGAAGATATAGTTCATTTATATTTTCTAAATATTAAGTTCAAGAAAATCAATTTTTAGATAATAAAAAAAAATTGGGGGTTAAAAAGTGCAGTTGATAATATATGAACTCAGGGTTTCCGCTACTTTCCTATACCTTCTTTGGGCTTTCATTGTCTGGGTCATAAAAGCGCAAACCCCTTTAAGTGTGTTAGCTTTCATGGACTAATTATATCATCGTAATCCAAAAAATTTGAAAAACCAATTGTTTTATTTTGCGCGTGCATATATAACTTCAAAATTTCGTTTTTGGCTATCCTTCGCTATAAAATCTTTAAGCTCAAATTTATCTCTGCGATTTCAGATAGCATCAATCCTGTTGACCGCATGTTTGTTTAATCTTCATCTTCATACTTTTCTCCATATAATTAAGTTATCACTGTATCATTAATACTTGTATATGGATGTTTGTCGGTTAAAAATTCGGCCGTTAAAAATTCCTCTGACATTCACTTTCGTCATAACACTCGTTGCATCTATTCACGTCATCATCCTAGTGGGGAGTGGATGCGGCGTCACGTCCTTCGTCATGAACAACGAGAGAGGAAGAAAAAATGGAATGATGCGCAAAACAAGAAAAAGTGGAATGCGCGGAAAAAAGAAAGATTAGAGAGGGAGAGGAACCGAAAGGAAAAAGGTTCGGAAGATATAAGCTGGCGAGCGGTGAGGGGGTGGAACAAAAAGAAGTCAGTAGAAATTATGGCTCTTGCGAGCGAAAGCGCGAACGAAACTTGCTTCAACAAACGAGGAGTTTGGCAGGCAAGCTATCGTCGCCGCATTGAAGGAAAGCAGTACGTCGTTGGAAGCCTCACACTTAACGGAGTCCCACGCACGTGGAGAGATGTCCTCGAGTGATAACGACGCAGTTCCGACTGAAGCTAAGGTTAGTGATTCCTCACTGTTCGTCCCATGTTTTTCAAGGGCTGAATTTTCTCAACGCCACTTAGAACTGTTTAAATTCGACAATTTGGTGGCTGCCCGTTTGAACATTATTTTTTCACGGAATTCTTATCGCCGTGTTTTCTCTGAAGTGAACGTAGTCAGACTTCACAAAAGCGAACTGATATTTGGATTGTGGCCATTCGACCTACGAGTATATTTACACAGTAGCAACGGCTTTGTCCTCGTGCGACAACACGTTTGACTGGGACTCATTCTCCTTGTTTTTTGCGTGTTATCGACCTTTCCTCTTGACCCATGTCTGGAATTAGAGAAGCGAACGAGTCTACCGTTGCTGAGCTTATGTCCAATTAAATTACACTTGTACTTAACAGTAATGCGTCTTCTTTTGATTTTTCTTCACAGAAATCAAATAAAGCAGTGTCACTTGAGTATCTTCTAGTGGCATCACCTGTTAAGAAAAATCTTTACCTAGTTTGATATGAGTATCCATATCGTTGTCTTCGCACCGTAACATCGTAGTGTTATATCTGTGTGCAAATTATTAGCGACGTCAGCAATCTGTGTTTTGTGATGTGCTAATTATTATCTTAATTAATTGATACAGTATTGTTCATTCAAGTGAATTGTTCAAGAAGAACACATTTGATTCAGTGCTAAGTTTATGTTTGTATTGTTGTGTTTAAAGCGTTCCAAGCAAGAAGAACACGTATTTCTTTTATTTTAATTCCTTTAACCAAGTTAAGTTAATTAGATTTATCAATATTGGCTTTAAGGTTATTCAGCTAATAAAATGGTTGTTATTCTTTATTAAATTAATGCGTCCGCTCTGTCATTTGTCTTCCACTGCGACCTCTTAAAAATAATCATGACAATATTTCATAATTATTGGTCGATTACACTATGGCTAATCTGCAAAAAACGTTATTAGGCACGCATCATAGTAAAAGTACCAAACATCCCTGCAAAATTTTAATGCGTTTCACTTTACTTGCTGAATAAGTTATTTCAGTCATATCTAAGCAGTTTGTGACATGATATGACAGCACAATGTGAAATTAGTGATTTTGTACGATCTCAAACCTGGACTATGTATCCGAAACGGAATTCCAAAATTCCGTGCCAGTGATATTGACATTGACCATAAGCCAGGAGCCGGTCGTCCAGTTGTGTGACCACGGTATAGTTAAGGCAGAAAGTCAAAAAAAATTTAAGCATCCCCAACACGTAAGCTCAGTGTTGGACAAGGTTAAAAAAAAACTGGTCTATATAGAGTATTGTACAAAAAATCCACAAGCAAAACACCCTGCCTATCCCAAAACACAATGCACGTGATTTTTTGGGTTGAAATTGTTTGCTTGAACTTCAGTTTCTTGAGTGATGTTGAATGACTCCATTCCATGGACTGCTGTTTTGATTCCAGTGAATCGTGAGCAAGCCACGTTTCGTTACCAATGATAATTTGGCTTAAAAATTTATCCATTTCGACACGGTACCTCTCGAGGAAATTCAAAACACTGACTAACCGATTGGTTTTGTACAACTCTATGCTGGAGTGGTTAACAAATCAGTCGGCCGATTTCTATGAGGATGGAATTCAGAAGCTAGTCGTACGATACGATAAGTGCCTTAATATAGATGGAAATTATGTTGAAAAGTAGATTAAGGCCCAACTTTCATATATAAATTAAAATGTTAAAAATTGTCGTGATTTTTTATATCAAAACGGTACTTAAAAAAAAGCCTCGTACAAAGAGCATTTGACCAACATTTTACCCTTTGAATATTTGACCAACATGTGAATTATATGGTAACACATAATTTTGATGTAGGTCAGCGTTCGAAGAGAGAGCTTATGCAGGGGCTGACCACAAATTCGTTATTTTCTTTGTATCCTGCCTAACCTAACCTAACCTAACACTAAATTTTAACTTAGTTGTTTTTGTTGGGGGATCATATACTGTTTAAATCATTTCTAATCACTGAAACAAGCATTGCAGATACGATATTTCAACTCTAGACAGACAGTATAAGCGACATGAAAGAGAATGAAAGTGGATCCAGATAAAATAAAGATTCAATAATTTTTATTTCCATCAAGTATAGCTAATACATTTTTCCATGACCCCCTGTTACCAATAAAACAGGGGACAATGTATCAATTGTAAAAGAGTGAAGTCTGGAAGGTGCCATCTGTATGGAGCCACGATGTTGGACCATTCTTCCCAAACCGTCGATTTGGAAAGTACATAATTCAAGAGCTTGACGATCAATTCTTTATAGACTCCAATGCAGCAGTTCACAATTGCTTCGGTAAACTGTCCATACTTGAAATCTTTCTAATTAAGATGCAATGTAAATCTCTAGCATGGCAAGGTAAATATTGGCATGAAGTGGTGAGTTCGGTAAAACAAGAAAAGTCCATCTTACGCATTAGTCCGTAACATCCACTTTAGGTTGTTTTTCTCTTCTCTTATACAAGACGAAAGTTCATCTCTCTCTAACCCCCAAACATGACATTGTGTTTATTTAGTTTCCCCGAGAAGTGAAAGGTAGCCTCAACCAGAAAAATAAATACGCTTAAAGTAATCATTGGATTAATCAATTCCTTGCAAAAGGAGCACGTCCGAGATAGTCGTCTGGTTAAAATGCTTGAACGATTTGCACTTTTTTACGTAGGTAAATAAAACCATACAAAATTTAAACCATTGGGCTCTTTGGCATGCGAAGTTCACTTTAGGCACGGTGAGTTAATTTTTAATGAAAGGCATTACACACAGTGTCAACAGTTTCTTTATTCACATTAAGCCTACCATTTCTTTGGTTCTCTTAACATTTGGAGGATCTTGTCCACACTCATTCGGAATTTTCATTGAATTGTAACTAGCGAATTGAAGTCGTTAAATCATAATTATTTGATACAGGCGATTGCCTATGTAGCGCTAAAAATTAAATATGAATATATAATAAAGATGTAAAGAAGATTATTTTATTCAGGAAGAGTCTTCATGTTCTCCTGTCTCAATTTATACTTTTTAAATATAAAATTAAAATGATGCGCGGTGCACTGTTGCATTTTTCAACTAGTTAAGTTTAATGTTCATTACAGAGCGATATCAATTGAAATATTAAATCACACCTTGGATTGTCTTCATTAATATTAGTCTGATTATTCGTATTTTCTAATGTAAAGTTATATAGGGTAAGTCGAAATGACTGATACAACAAGAAAACTGCTCACCATGGCTGTACTGAATATAAGAAAATAAATGACTAAATGTTGCCCCCCCCCCTCTCAATTTGATATGATCGCCCCTTGTGAAGCCGTTAAACGACAAGGCAAAGTGTTTGTAACATGTGTAACCTGGGCGCTGTGAAAAGAAGTATTACTGACGCTATTGCTGGTGTTACACAAGAAATGTTGCAATGTTGAATATTGCTTATTCTACGGACAACAAAGGGTGCACATGTAGAAATGTACTGACATTGTGAAAAAAATCTTCATGAGTTAGTTTTTGTCTTGCAACAATCATACAGCTATAACTGTAAAAGTTTCTTGTAATAAAATTTTGTAATGGTGGAAATACGTTTTGGTCATCCAGCATATTTATAAATTATCTACTGAGTCTCTCAAATTTCAAATAAAAGAGCACTAATTAAAGAGAATTTCAACTTATGAATACTAAATTTTTTGTAGTAAGTTGAAATACAATCGTAACATGAACTCGCCGTTTATCGTGGAAATAATGGGCTCGTTTACCTTTGTTTGCGGAAAAAATAATGGTGTCAATATAGTTACGTACACTAAGTGGCCAGACTATTATGACCACCCCTCAGTACTTCGTTGGGCCACCTTTTGCCTTCAATACTGCGGCGATTCTTGTTGCATTGACTCCACGAGATATTGAAAGGTGATGCGAGGAATCTGACACCATGCCTGATGAATAACATCATCCAGTTGTGTTAGATTTGATGGTTGTGGGACCAGTTGTCTGATGGCTCTTTCAACTTTGTCCGACAAATGCTCAATTGGATTGAGATCTGGTGATTGTGGAGGCCACATAAGTAAGGTAAAGTCTTCCTCATGTTATTGAAACCACTCTTGCAACATACGAGCACCTCATGGCCCATTGTCTTGTTGGAAGAAGCCATCTCCATTGAGATATGGCATCAACATGACGGAATGAACTTAATCAGCAACGATACTTAGTTAGGTTGTGCTATTCAGACGTTGTTTCACACGAATTAAAAGGCCTAAATTATGCCAGAAAATCATGCCCCAACCCATAACACTGCCCCCACCTGCTTGAAGTGTTGTACTCAATGCTTTCATGCTATATAAGCCAAATCCTCACTCTGCCATCTGCAGGATGCAACTGGAAACGTGAGCCATCGGACCATATGACTTTTTTCCAATGCTAAACTGTCCAATTCTAGTGTTCCTGTGCGAATTGGAGACGTTTTATCTTGTTAACTGCAGACAGCAAAGGTGTTCGAACAGGCTTTCGGCTTACATACCTCATACGATGCAGTGTACGGCGAAAAGAGCGTTCATATATCATTTGAGAGGGTCCCTGAAAAAGATGTGCAATAATTTGATGCATTTTTGCCCTTCTGTTTTCTTGTACTAGTTTTGCCACTCTCCCTTCTGACCAGTCGCTGACGGCCACAATTCGCACATTCAGACCCAGTTTTTCGGCTGACAGTCCAGTCGTTAAATACTTTAACAACAGCTACTCTTGAACAAAAGATTGTTTTGCTGATACTCACTCCATGGCTCCGAGGGCCAACAATCATCTCACGTTCAAAGGCTCTTAAATCGCGTCGTTTACCGATATCTTCAGAAACAAATCACTTCTACTCTCGTTGTAAGCAATTTGCTTTCCTTTATATAATGTTCTGGCCCCCTAGCAGCTTCAGCGCGAAACCACAGCTAATTTGCCTACAAACGTCAAATGGTCATAATAATCTGACCACTTAGTATATAGTAAATGACGGTTCTTACATTCTTCCACCGAAAAATATTCAATAAATTTTGAGAATTAATAAATGAGTAATTAATAAATATTAATGAATAAATATGCTCAAGAATAATATTTGTATGGCCCGAAAAAAATCATCTGAAATTTTGCAAAATTGCGAAGAAAACTGGCAAATGTTATATTGTGCCTTTTCTAAATAAGCGAAATCGGTGCCTACGTATAATCGATGTTTGTAAACTACAGTAGAACTCCGTTAATACGTGATCGTTTAATACGTGATTTTCCTTCGGTCCCTTCCCCTTGAAAGCTATTTGTATGTAACTTCGGCCTGTTAATACGTATTTTTTAACTGGACCCGGATAATACGTAAGTTTGGGCTCAAAAAATTAAGAAATTCATTCTAGGAATCTTAAATTATTTGCAATGTGTTTGCAGAATTTTTTTTAGTCATTCGATATTCGATGATGGTTGGTTCTGATTGGTTCTATCGAACATCAACAACAACTCACGTGTTCTTCCAACGCCACCTAAAATACAAAGCCTGCTGATTGTGTCATCAAACGTGGACTGACAATCCAATCTTCATTGTTAGCCCTCGTTTGATGACGCAGTCAGCAGGCTTTGTTTTTTAGGTGGCATTGGTTTTTCCATAGCTACTAATTTTGATTTGTTCTCAGTGTGTATATAAACATATTCCTTGATAAATGATATTCAGAATTTCAATTCTTCACAATCCTATTCATAGCATTTTTATATCACTCTTGTTAGCATTTAGAATTTTTCTTTCTTGAAGTTTCTTTTTTTAATCGAGATGTGTGTATCTCAGAAGAGGAAACGGAAAGATTTTACAATGGACCAGAAAGTAGACAATTTGGCTACTGCGAGGAAATCAACCATGAAGAGGACAACATTGGCAAAGACGTTTAATATCCCCTTTACAACTCTATTAACGCTTCTTAAAAATGAAGAGAAAATTAGAATGTAATTTCTAATAATTATATATAATCAAGTAAACTGACTCAAATAACAGAGTTCTTTCCAGACATAAACAAATAAAATGTATAAAAAGATGCGTGTCTCAAGCTTATTTCGTAACACAACACTTTTGAGTTTTTCAGCGAATGGACAAACAATTTTTCAATCCCGGATAATACGTAGTTTTTGCTCGGTCCCTTGAAACTCGTATTAACGGTGTTCCACTGTATATACAGGATGTATCCGAAATGCTGTCACAAAATTTTTATGCATATTCCCCATGGCAAAGTAAGCAAATTAATCCCTATAAACATGGTTCCGAAACTCAACCGTTTTCTCGCAAATGTCGACTGAACTTTTGCATGCCCGTGATTTAGTGGCTGACTTCTAGCAGGAGGTGCTACAGCAGGTGTTCAAAATGGTGGCCATTGGCTGCTATGCAGTGTCGACTGGTGCGGCATACACCACATCTTTACGTGTCCCCAAAGATAAAAATCGATGGGGTTAAGATCCGGAGATCGAGGAGGCCAGGCTACAGGTCCGGAACGTCCAATCCATCTGTCTGGAAACTGGTCATTGAGGAACTGACGTGCAATACGACTAAAACTTCAGTCGACATTTGCGAGAAAATGATTGAGTTTTGGAACCATGTTTATAGAGATTAATTTGCTTACTTTGCCAAGGGGAATATGCATAAAAATTTTGTGACAGCATTTCGGATACACCCTGTATACTGTATATACCAGCCGTCGAAAAAGCCTTAGGAAATTTCAACTTTAAGAAAAAAGTAGTCTTATTCTTTAAGAAAAAATCTCACCGTTGAGAATCAAGACATAGCCTTCGAAATACGATCCGGCATTTCGTATCTCAGATGTTCTTCTGTGGTAAGAGATTTTTCCTTCATACACAGACAATTCTACACCTTAGCGCTTTCTTATTTTTTCTTTAAGAGTCAAGACATGCCACTTAGACGACCCAATTCTATAGGGTGGCCAAAAAAGTCTTTCGAACATTACAAAATTTTCTTACTAAATCATGTCAAAACACTTCTACATGTGCACCATCACCAGGAAAATGTCTAAACGATATTCAATTTCGAGCCATTTTTTTCCCTTACATTTCTTGTGTAACACTTAGCAAGAGCCTCAGTTATCCTTCTTCTGAATGGATCCAGAACTGTCTTGACGTATCTCCATAGGAAAACTTCTAATGGAGTTAATTCCGGTGACCGTGGGGGCCAGGGTAACAGTTCATCATGCCCAATCCACCTGTACGGTGGTAATGAGCATCCTTATTCCCTCCTAAAATTAGATACCATTGTATAGTCAGTAATCGGTGACTTGGTTTTAAGGTATCCTAAAATACACTGCGCTTAACTATACCGACGCCATTTATATGTTTTTGAGATTGCAGCGCCTATAGATAATCTTCATGGTCTAGTGTTTCTCCTCGACCTACCATGCATCTGTAACTGCAATAGTCTCTTTGTAATAAAATTTTAAATGTTAGAAAGAATTTTTGGCCATCATGTATTTTGAAGTCCATAAAATCAAAATTTGTCTCGTTTAATGTACAAGGTGATTATAATTAAAGTCCCTTTGTAAAAATGCTATAAAAAAACAACCATGAGTCCGAATGACTTCAAATTTGGACTGAGCATTCTTGAAGAAGGGGCATTTGATATGGATAAGAAAAAAAATAGTTCCAAAATTTATCACTAGATGGCGCTGTAAGCGGCATATTATGCCTAGGAGGATTTGTACTATGCAAATTGAAAGATACGCATGCGCATGAGACATTGCATGTGTTATAAAAACGCAGGCCTCATGGCGTTCTCGTCATATTTCAATTCAAAATGTCACTTCTAGCTGAATCCGCTTCCGTTATGCCGCTTACAGCGCCATCTAGTGATAAATTTTGGAACTATTTTTTTTCTTATCCCATATCAAATGCCCCTTCTTCAAGAATGCTCAGTCCAAATTTGAAGTCATTCGGACTCATGGTTGTTTTTTTATAGCATTTTTACAAAGGGACTTTAATTATAATCACCTTGTATATAAACAAATGCTGCTCTTTAAGTTTTGTTGACGAAATGATCAATACATTAAAAATGCATTTCACATTATAGAGGATCGCGGATCGAGTGTGCCCAGCAGCCTGGTGAGCTATACACGCAATGAGAAATTGAAGAGACTTTTTAAAGTTTTACACCCATTCTTTGCCGGAGTAAAAAAAATGAGGAAATGATGTATGCATATAATAGAGTGCGAGAAAAAAAGAAAGGGGAAAAAAAAAGAGGAAGTAGTGAGTGAGATCGAATGAAGAAAGTGTAGGGAATGGGAGGGAGGAGAAGGGATGGGGGTGGGGAAAGAAGAAGAAGGAAGACAAGGCACAAGGGGCCAGTGATGAAGAGCAGAGGAAAGTAGACCGAGAGAAGAATAGAATGGGAAGGAACGAGATGCCTTTCACTTCGCGGATAAAAGAGAAAAAAGGAGGTGTTGATAGCCAAGTACTGTAACAAAAGCGAAAGGGGATTTGAAAGTTGCTGAAGTTACGGGGTGAACGAGAGGATGGGGAGAAGGTTAGTCGAAACACAAGGGTCGCGAGGAGAGCGCCTCGCCAGCCTTTCTCACCGCTAAGTATCTTTCGGCAGCGAATGAGCGACGACGTGGATCTCGGCTGAAGGGGCGACGGGAGATCTCGGCGCAGACATTCCAACGCCATCACGACGACGGCGCACTTTTTCAAGGGGTCATCGCATTAGGCATTGAACCAGTGCGAATACAAAGAGCCGGCGAGGAGAAAACAAAGACTCCGGAATCGGGGGTGGGTGGATGGTAGTGAGGGGACACAGGAGTAATGCCAGCGCCAGTAACGTGTGTTTATTCAGTAAGCACTTATAAAATTTACATTCATCGCATTTTTAAAACTTCTAAGCACTCTTGCTCTCCGCCATTCCTTCCTCTCTTGTTCCCTCGGCCTTCTTCGCCAAGTAATATTCCATTGCGCCCTTCATGCAATCGACGTTAATTAATAGCCTTTTAGTTATGCAAAGTTTTGAAACGTTCGCAGCCGTGAAGAACGGAAGAGGCAATAGTCTTTTTCGGCGTGTGCTCCAACAAAAGAAAATTACCATTTCACCAAATCTTCACCTAAGAAATTATTATTATCTTTAAGTGTAGTCATTCAAATAATAGCTGCATAGTTAAAAGAACTCTTCGCCGATTAGGGATTAGAAATTTTGCCTAGAGAACTTTAACATGCAGCAAGGAAATGATTTTGGCAATTGCGTATATCCTTGAATAGGAATCTGAAACTATTGTAATTTAACGCCTTCTCACACTTGAAGTGAAAGATAATTGCATTTGCTCAACTCAACGCCAATTACTCCTTTTCGTAAATCTTTCCTTTAATGGTGTTCAACTAACTTTATGAGATTAGAAATTTCCACAGGAAAATCAATCCGTAGATTTCAGCATTTTTCATGATAACGATTAATCCTTGTATTTTATCACATTCTCGTTCTCTTGACTATGCAGCGTTATTTTCTTAATAAAGAGCGAAGCTCAGAATAACTTACTGGATTTAAAATAATCTGTTTTACAATATTTTGTTATAACCTAAAAAACAATTTCTACAGGGAGTTTCAGTTTTATGATTATTGTGTAATATGAGGTTGGACAAATGCGTATTAGGCAGATGAGGCAAGAAATGGAGGAATATATTGAAAAATAACGAGAATATGCCGTTTCCATATCACGTTTCTGCTTCTGCATTATAATGCTGGGTAAGTATCCATCAAAAAATTCCACAAAAAGCACCGGACGAAAGCCGGCCTCACACAATCCAACATGTCCAAGGAAATGTTTCTCATGATTCTTGTATTCGAAGCTTACGATCAAATACTTCCACAAGAAGTCAGCTGTCAATTCCGGCGAACAATGAGTCTCCCCAAATCTGGCAATTAGCCTAACCTGGCCTAATCTTACGGTCGTCCGATGGTCCTGACGAAAGATCCTTAGCACATTGAGAGTAATCTTTATTTTAAGAATAAATTTTCCCGAGAATTTACGGTGTTCTGTCGATGAATGAATACTACAAAGAAGCAACAGAATGTGCCTATTTACTTGAAGTGAAGAAAGACAGTTGGATTACCACATCCCACAAAAGTTTAATCAAGAACGATGTCGATTATTACCTAATGATGGCTAGCTGGCATGCCGAAATGTACATAGTTCCTGATTAAACTTTTGTGGGATGTGCTAATCCAACTATCTTTCTTCAACACATGAACGAACATTAACGGTACTCCTTCCTCACTCACGCTCACGTCCCTATCCAGCGAATGCGCAAATAGCGCCGTCCTTCTACGTAAGTCAAATCATACTTTGTATTCTGCCCAATCTGATAACAACTTAAGTCATAGTAAAATAACGTAATAAACAGTTTGCCAACAAACCGAGTAGGAAACACTTATTCTGTACAATGCAAAATTCTATACATTAAACTTCATTAAAATCCAGTTTCGACATTAGACACAATATTTTTGTTGTGTAGAAAATGGTGAAGCAATCACTTTTTTTTTAAATACGCCTATAAAAATAATCCCAAATGTAGACGATTTGTTCATAGAGCGTCATTTTTAGCCTACAAAGCATTCTCTTCACTCAAAACTGCTGAAATAGGTTGAAATTATTAACAAGTTAATTACTGTTCATTACGAGGGGTTTCTAAAAGTCGATAATATTTTCAAGGAGAAAGTACGATTAAAAATAAAAACGGTTATTTCACTGACAGTGTCGCGAATTTTGAACTTATCACCTCTCTCCTCATGATGTAGAGAATTTCATCATGGAATACGTACCATCTTTTTACGTCCTCATCTATATATATA
>JAHWFO010052524.1:972996-994676 GCA_023313115.1 Rhysida immarginata | reverse complement strand
TTGTTTGGCTCTCTTTCTAGGAGGTGTTGATCTTGTAGGGGAACATGTTGAGATTTTTCCGCAGTGTATACCATGTGCTTGTCAAGGACATGTCATTTTCAGCTGACAAACGTCTAATCATTTCTTACTTGGTCTCGACGTTTTCGACGTTTGCTGGTGATCGATTCGCCCCTTTAGGCCTGCCTTAAACGTTTCCCGTTTCACAGACAAACCTGTTTATTGCACTCTTATCTGGAGCATGTGCACATTTAAAATGTTTTCTGAACTCTCTTTGAACGGCAAAAGGAGATTTTGTTTCCAAAACCATTCCACAACCCGCGTTTTCTGTTCGTTGTTAGCGGCCGCACCATTTTGAATTGCGTAATGACTGACTATGATTACGAAATATACGATCTAAACGACATTCTATCAAGGGCGTTCCACGATCATTTTATGTCACAGTATTAAAGTAAAGTGGGGTCCAATTGATTGAAACACCCCGTAATTATAGGGTATTTTGCCAGGGGTTTCATTAAATAATTATCATTTTACTTTTACCCTATTCAAAAAAAGTTACATTTAATTTACTTTACTATAGTGCGCGACAGCATTTTAGGTTTAACAATAGTGCTATTTAAGTTCCTAAATACCTTCACCAAAATATTTATAGTGTAAAAAAGCGAAATAAAATTAGATGTACGTTAATTAAATGCCAATAAATAAGATTAGCACCAGAATATGCAAGAACTGCTGCGACACCGTTTTAGGTTCAGTCCCATAAACACGTCGAGGGTGAAGAAGGGTGTAAGAATTTCACTTAAAATCATTACCATAAATCTTAATATCACTATAAAAAGCTCTAGTTAAGAAGCCAATTTATTGTACCTAAGCAGAAAGATGGTAAAGATTAATGTCTGACAGATATTGAAAAAGGATAAATTGGTCTTTTAAAATCGTTTAAAATGTCATATCGTCAGATAGCTGCCACTATTTCCAGCAGTATTAATGTAGGAAACAAGTGCATTCCACTTGGTCAAGATTGCGGCTCCAAAAAGGCAGGAAAAGCCAAATCCAAGTTGATATCTGCCGACAAACTTCGCATCCCCAGAATGGCATCGAACTCAGAATTGTCTGCGAGGCAAATCAAGGCTGATTCTGGATTCAATGTTCATGTGAGAACCATTCAACGTGTACTGACAGCTTCTCACAGAGATGTTTGATTCAAGTATTCTGAAATAAATACAGGGAAAGACTTTTCGAACACTCTGTATAATCTAGACTTATCAGTGGCAAAAAGTGATATTTTCCGATGAAAAATAGTAATCTTAACAGTCCCGATGGTCTTCTCTGTTACTGGCATGATCTAAGGAAAGAAAAACTCGTCAAGATGACCGGGCAGAACGGCGGAGGAGGCATCATAATTTGGGCAGCAAGTGGTTACAAGGAAAACTCTGAAATTGATACTGCTGAAGCTAGTAGTGTGTGAATAGTGCATATATTTTGTGTTTCTTAATTTCACCGTAAAGAATTTGAAAACGTTTGTAAAATGTTTCGAACCCAAAAATAAAGGTGTGAACCTAAAACGCTGACGCGCATTGTAACAGTAGAATACTCTAAATACAAACAATGCAAGAATACGTATATATCATAACTTTATAATTTTTTACTTTTTTTAAATTTACCGTCTGTCTAAATCGGCCTCGGTGGCTCAGTGGTTGCGTGATCGCCTCTGATGCCCAAGGACGCGGGTTCGACCCCGGCCGAGGACGACGAGGATTTTTTCAGGGGGAAAAACCTGAGATCACGCACTTCCTTCGGAAGGGAAGTAAAGCCGTTGGTCCCGTGTAGTCATTTGCTGGCTGCACGTTAAAGAACCCTTGCGAGGCAAAATTTATAGCCCCTATAACGCCGTCCTGAAATGACCATGGCAGTTGAAAAGGACGTTAATACCAAACAAATCAAACTAAACCAACCGTTTGTCTAAGAAAAGAGTGTGCGCTATAACTTGGCAACGCAGTTGGAGTGGAAAATGTTTGTGGTAACAATGGTTGTCATGTCCTGCACTGCGCGCTGCAAGAGCAGACTAATTTGGATGCAGAAAGTTTTAGTGCAACTGTGAAACAGCGATGAGTGCAAAGTATGCGAAACGGTTCGAAGCAGTTTTCTTGTGTTCGCACGAGAAAGGTCCGAATATGTCGCAAGCAGTCGCTGCACGCTACATGAAAGAAATCATTGGCATAAAAAATAAGGAAGTGAGTGCAACGTTTTGAAGACCACAAAAATGTCGATGACCTATTGGAATCAGGCGTAACAAGAAAGACCATTAAACAATCAGACAAGCAAGTCATAGAGATCTTCATGAATTATCCACAAATAACTGAGACGTAAAGGTACTATATTGTCTCTGGAGATAAGAAGTCGTCGTTTGCGGGAGAAAAACAAAGTGGCGGACTATGGTGAAGCCCTCTACTACCCGAAAACCATGTGAAACAATGGGTACAGAAAAATGTGAATCATGATTGGGGCAATGTCGTTTTCTCGGATGAATTCTCGTTTTGGTCACCTGATTCCCCACAAAGTTTACCTTGCACCATATCGTTAAGCACACTGTAAAAGTCAATGTCTAGAGTTGCTTCTCAAAAAATAGATTTGGGAATTTTCGCATCTTTATTGAAAACCTGAACACTCAAAGAACGAACCAAATCTACAAAAAGAATCTGTTACCATCTATTCGAAGGTTCTACGGAAGGACATATACAAACTTGGTTCTTCAAGAAGATAATGACCGAAACATCGTAGTAGGCTATGCACGCAATGGAAGTACAACATGACATTGCACGTTTAGATTGACCGTCTCAATCATCTGATGCCAACCTCAAAGAGTATGTATGGGCTTACATGAAGCATAAGCTTCGTAGGAAACGCACCTGGAGTTTGAATCAGCTGACTGGATAAATTCGACAGATTTGGAAGTCTTTACCTCTAGTGTTTGCAGTCAACTTAATAGAAAGCATGCCCCGGAGATATCAAGCTATTATTAATAACAGCGGCAATTAGACCATGTATTAATATGCAAGTGACACTGTACATATATAGTTTTATCTGGAGTTTGTATTCTCGTTTTCCGGAAATAAATATTTTTGAAATTATTAAGCTCACTCTTTTCTTAGACAGATGGTATGTGAGAGAAAAAAACCAGTAAACCCATCACCTATTTAAATACTCAGGGCCAAAATTTACAATTTCGAGACAGAACTGAGGATTTCAAATGAATGCGTAATGCATTTCAAATACAGTTCGGGAATAACTTTTAATAAGCAGTAATTTTCGGTTTTAAATGTGCATGTGGGTATGCGCTTGCGTGTTTCGCTTCGTGTGAAAAGGGAACGGTCGCCGGGAGATTCAGTCGCCCGCATCGCGGCGAAGGATTAAAGGGGGAAGGCGGACGGTCAATGACGATTGACACGGACGACGTCGTTAATGCCGATAAAATTAAATGAAGGGGAAAAAGAAAGAATGGAAGTGAACCCTTTAATGTCGATTAGAGTAATAGAAAATGCATCCCCCTCATCCTTGGAGGCAATGATTTGTTTACCAAAAGGATTAAGAGTGCAAAAGGCGGTGGGCAGACGGAGGGCAACGACTCCCCCACTGAGCATTAGACGGTCGACTTGTCGTCGTCCCTTCGGTTGAACACACACACACAGACACACACACACACACACACACACTCACATACACAGAGAGAAACGCACACGCACACACATGGGCACACAGACTGCGCCCTTCGCCTCACAATGGACTCAGCTCAAAAGAAAAGTGTTCGTGACGATGTTTGCAACAAACTCGTTGTTGCAAATTCTTTGCAAGTCGAGCCTTTCCAACACCCAGCTGTATACACGCATAGAGCGCTTCTCTTGCTTATGAGCCGTTGTTCTTTAACGAACAGGAAGGAAATTCAAACAGGAACCATTTCACCAACATCGGCCAAAAGTTTCCATTATCATTTTTCAAAACTTAAAATAATAAAGCGCAATTTGAATCCTTTCCCTTAAAGCAAATAACTTCTTCAATTGAGCATCCAAGAACTAATATTAGCCTAATGCGAATATTCAAATATGAAACTAAATTGCAATCAAAGCACTTTAATAATAAAGAATCCTATTACGAACCAAATGCGTCCATCTCTCGAATGCAGATGACTAAAGGGCGTTGAGATAGGACATGCTCTTTATTTCACGCCAAAAACTATTAGCTTAATGCCGTATGCTCTCTATTTAAAGTTCTTTACACCGAGACCCATAATAAAAATTAAAGTTTTTAGCTGAGAATACAAAATTTAATTAAATTTCTCTCTAATGTACGCAACAAAAGAATTATTTGCATAATTAGGGCCATTTTCTAAATGAAACTTTAAACAATTTTTTTCCTTCTCATTCCACCAGGGAAGTTAGCGTGGAATATTGGCATGGAGAGCGCAAATATACTGAAATTTAAATATTTGCCAAATGCGTGTGTATATAAATCTGCCGTTAATTGAAAATTATTTGTCCATTTCGGTTAGAAAGATACATAAATGAGAAACAATATTCTAGAAAGCTTTGAAGGAAGAAAGAGTCCGATTCTGTATGCAAATAGCGTTTGGTTGTTCCAGAAGCGCACAATGGGATGTGGATAGGGAAAAAAGAAGGTGACACATTTGAAAAGAAAACAAAAAGAATATTTTATTTTACTCACGAAAAATCGTTCTCGGCGACGTTTCTACCTTCTCTTCGAGTTCTATTTTGCCTTCTCTTTCATTCATTTTTTTAATAGTTCTATTTTCGCGTTCTTTTCAAGCATTTTGAATAGCGCCCGTATTAGCCAAACCCAGAACCTTAAGCTTACAAATGAAATTTCTCTCCCCTCTCTCTCTACCCTTTCTCATTCAATATGCAAGCAATATTATTTTCTTTTCTGACGAATGTTGAATAAAGAGTTTAAGCGGGAGGCGGGCGCCGAATACAAACTTTGGATTCGCAAGTATACACAAGAAAACCTTTTCGTGCATAAAAAGTATTAGGCTTGGAAAATATACGTTCTCTCGGAGAATAGAAATAAAGAGAAACAAATGAGATCAAAGTGCTTATGTGGATTTTAAAACTTTTCAAAAGTATCGGCCGTTAAGAGGGGGGGGGGGGAGAAACCACCATTATCATAGAATTTCGGAGAAACTACAATAGCGCATACGAAAAAAAAAAGAAATTCCCAGAGAAATTCGCCTTCAAACCACAGACAAATGCTTGTAAGAATCAAATTCAATATTGAAATTGAAGTAAATTAAAAAGAGAACCTTTGGGAATTCCTTTTTGAACGACTAAATGCACCCTTTGAAGTAAAAGTAAATTCTTTTTCTTCTTCTCAGTGATTCAATGACATTTACTTAAACTTCTCCCGGTCACTGCTTTTTTTATTTATTCAATTATCCATTTTCCTTCCTATTTATTTGTAAGTTCAGACTGTGAACGTAAAGAATATATTACACTTGAAAGGATTAGGACGGTAATTGAAAATAGAATCAGTGTTTACCGCTCAAGAACGTTAAACCAGAGAAGGTCGTAATCTTTGAAATTCACTTGGTACGAATTAAACCAATGGATTTCGCCTCCAACTTTAAACTTCAATTTACTCGGGATTTGACGATTTCGAATTTAACAGAGCAGAAGACAATCGGCGACAGGAAATTGACTGTTTACTCACTTTCTTTTCGCGCCCGCTCTTTCTCTTATACTTCTTGAAGACGGTGTTGTAAAGGTGGGACTTTTTCTTCTTCGTCTGAGCAAACGAGAGATTATCCACTTCAGACGAAAATAAAGGAAGAACCGAGAGAGCTTTAATAACTCGAAGAAATATGTAATTTGAAAGAACAGCTGCGTAGTTCAAGTTTTCAATTAAAGCTACTAATTAAGGCAATATATAAAATGAAAGGAGGGTTGTTGAGATTTTAAAGTAAGCTTAATTACCAAATCTGATGTACTAATTTTTTTAAATCCTAAGTGAATATGATAATTCGCTTTCTATGAAGCATAATTTTTCAATATCCTTCATCGTGCATGAAATGATTTGAATTGAAAACTGATAGTGAACTGATAATGACGGCAGCCTGCTGTCAGGAAAATTTAATCCAAGGGCAAATTTAACGTTTAAAGCTTAGGATTGTAGGAGGAGGAGGTAAGCTTTCACATATAGGAGAAGGAGGAGGAGGTATAAATGGGAATTTAAAAAATTATAAAAAGTTTTTCAGTTTATATGAAGTTTTAATCTTCCATCTTTGGTTGGTGAATGACCAACAGTGTTTCCTTATATTAGCACCTTTATTCCAAAAATATTTGCACATTTTATGCTATAAGTATAACTAAGGGATTAACTGTTGTTAACCGTGAAAGGAAGATGTACGGTCCCCCAGACATTGGATTGAATAAAAAAAAATTCGTATTTTGGACAGCACATTTAGGTACGGGGAAATGTTTCTGGAAACTACGAATTATTACTTGATAACAATGTTTTGTGGGAGCTTACTTGAAAACATTGGGAACAGTGTTATTTAGTTCTGTTTATTTGAAGCTATCAGTTGCCTGAATCCATTTCTTAGTTTCTTTTTGGTATCATTTTAAACATGGGGCAAAATAAGGAGTAAGAACTATGATTTTTGACGACTCTGCAGAAATTACTGCAGTTAGATTGGGATGTCTTGCTACATCCATCTCATTCCCCCGATCAGACATCTTCAGGATTCCACCTGGTCTAGGAGGTTCTGGGAGAAGGGAATTTTTAATGTACCCCTTCGATGGTTCATGCAGAAGGTGCTTTTGTAAAGGATTTTAAGGTTTATTCTTCACTTTAAAATAAACACAAGTTTCCTCATACGTTTTGTCGAAATTGCATTCCTTAAAGGAGTAAACAGCTCGTGAAGTTTGATTAACTCCGCCCATAACGTAAACAAAAGCGCATGAAAAAAAGTAAACTCATACTTATTCCTTTAATAGGTTTCTGCAAACTACCAGTGCACTAAATGGTCATTGACGCGTTTTAAAATCGAGTGGCAATTGTAAAAAGCATGTTTAATTGAAGTATGTTTTCGATCATGCAGTTTCCATTAGCCTAATTTGGCTTTCCTGTGAGAATAGTTGAGTTTAGGGCCAACACAATGGTGCACAGGTAGTTTGCAGAAACCTATTAGCGTTAGGGCCAACACAATGAGCGTGAAATGATCGTCCATCCATATAATATAGGAATGTTTAATTGATATTAGATTGAGATTTATATTAATACAAAAGGTACTATATTATTATGCGCACTCCTTCATGACGTACTGAATAAGATATGGCCTAACCAATGATGGAATCCATTACGGGGTTACTCCTGAGTGAAAACATAATATATTTACAGTGCAAAAGTTTTGCCTTTCAATTTTTACCTGAAAATGCGAATTTCCTTTATACTTAACCCAATAAAATGTACAAACAAGATATCAATCATGGACGTTTTTCGAAGTTGGATCGAATTACGCTAACAAGGCCAAAAATAAGAAGACCTTAAAGAATGTCCTGTATTGCAAAAAAAAACAACAAAAAAAACGTTGTACAAGCAGCCCTTTGGAAAGAGAATGAAATAGCATTTGCCGCAATCCAATTGAACACTTTGGTCAAGGTTGCCCAAGCAACAATATGTATCTGGAAACTTTAATGGCAACCATTTTAAGCACTTCTTGTAATTAAAAAAAAAAAGTTTGAATTTTTTTCTGATTGTTTGATGTTTTAATCTTTAAATAATGGATATTAAAAAAATATAATAAAATAAAATAAATAAAAAATAAAAATAAGAAATAAATATTTCTTTTTTTATTTTTGATTTATTTTATTTTATTCTATTTTTTATTATCCATTATTTATTGTATTACAGAGTTCTTGCTTCTCGTCTATCTCTCCTACATCCGTCGTATGTTTTAAGCTCCTTAAACTTTAAGATAATTTTTTAGACGATTAAAAAAATTGTAAAGGATAAAATTAATTTGTATTCTTCTCGTGACGTCTGAACAAATTTAGTATTAGGTTTATATATTTTTTTTTTTTTGCTGATATGCGTAAACATTTTTTGGTGGACATGTAAAGTGTGGCTATCATTTAAGTTACACTATTCAGACTCCTCTAGAAGCCATTCTGCTAACCGGATTTTGATGAAATTTGAAATCTATATATAAAATAAAATAGTAGCGAGGCAAAAAATGTACATTAAATCTTTTTGAGAAAACTTGATTGCTACGTGTATTATAACCAATACTGAACCTCAAAAAACAACAGGTTTTAGGATTTTTGTGTAGTTATAAACGATACAGAAGCCCAAACAACAGTTTTTTAGTTTTTTTGTCTGTTTGTCTGTATCTCTGTTTATATGTTAGAGGTTGGCGCCAAAACTACTGAAGGGGTTTAGTTGAAATTTGGTGTGAAGGTTACTTAGTACCTGAGTCAACATTTAGGATACTTATTTCTGCGGGAAAAAGGCTCATTCCCACGGGAAAAACAACAACTGGTTCCAGCAAAAATATAATGTCAACAGATGTCGCAACGAGTATTTTAAATCGCACTATGGTTTTGTTCCTTATGAGTCTATATATAAGGAGAATAATTGCCAACAGATGTCGCCAAGATGCATTTGTCAAGTACTTCGTGAGCGGAGCATATCTTCGAGTTCTTCGAGTACAACAAAGTTTGTATATATTAATTGACAACTGTATGTCGTTTGCTCTCGCGTCACCAGCCCTGACTCGAAGGTAAAACAATGAACGTAAAAACAAATACTGAAACTTTTTCCATAATTTTTTGGCCTTCACATTAATTCTATGCAACCATAAAATATCATAGTCGTAATTTAATTTTTCCTTCCTGATCTCGATTTATTTGGGGCAGTGTCTTAATATAAAAGGGAAATGTCCCTCACTGACTAATCACGAAATCTCGGGAAATAAGAAATCTGTACTTGCAAGCGATTTTATCTATTTCGACTTTAACGCGGATGAAGTCGCGGGCGACAGCTAGTATACATTATATTCTATACAATGGGGAAAAGAATTTTTCAATAAGAAATTAGGGCACTAAGTCAATTAGGAAGGCTTTAATATATAATATATAAAACGTTTTAAACTTCCATTAATCAGCTGTATAATCATTCTTCATTATGCTTTTACAGAAGAAAGATCGAGCTTTACTGGTCAAGTTATTTTTTCAGAACTGTAGTAATGGTTCTGCTGCACTACAAGAATTTCGACCCTTGAAAGACTTGCGAAAAGGGCTTATGACAAGTAATGGTTTGAAAAAGATGATTACTAAATTTGAAGAGTCTAGGGAGTTGGGTATGCTGAGAGGAAAAGGACGGAAACGGATTTCAGATGAAAGTGTGGAAGAAATCGCTGCTGCAGTTGTTGAAAAAGCGTCCGGTCTCCAATATTCTTCAATAAGTGCTGGAATAGTATCACGTGAGTTGTCTCTATCTTGGTCTACGGTAGAGTACGAAAGGTTTTGCGATGTATTTTAAAGTGGTATCCATACAAGATCCATGTGGTGCAAAAACTGCTCCCTCAAGACCTGTATCAACGCACTGATTTTGCTTGCCGTCTTTTGGCCAGAATAGCCATTGACAATTCATGGCCTTGGAACATTTTGTGGGCAGACGAGGCGCATTTTACCCTAGATGGAGCAGTGAATACTCAGAATTGTCGCATCTGGGATACTACAAGTCCTAATGTTGTGCATGAAGAGCCTCTGCATTCTGCTTTCATTACTATACGGTGTAGTTTTACTGCTATTTTATTCTTGACCCCTTTTTATTTCAGGAAAACACTCCTCAAGGTGTTCCATCACGAGTGCCCGTTATTGCGAGCTTCTGCAGCAGCAAGTTATTTCTGCCTTCAAGAACGAGAATATTTAGAGACTACTGTCTTCATGCAAAGATGGTGTAGCACCCCATATTGCTCAACAAGTGAAGGAGATGATTGGGTAATCTCGACTGCCTGGCCTTTTGGTTCTCCGGACTTGAATCCCTGTGACATCTGGTTGGGGGATTCCTGAAAGATCGTGTCTACGGTTGAAGCAAACAGACTCTGCCTGAATTGAAAGAAAGCCTAACACGTCATGTTACTGCACTACTGTTGAATACGCTATAACGCAATTTGAACATGTGATTGAGACAAATGGAATGCACATTAAACAAATGGTGTGAATAAATAACTTTTTGCGTTTCCAATTTGTGCTTTTTTGTTCTTTATGCATCACTTTTTCATCTAGTGATCGAAATTTGAACTAAATTTTTATATATTCCAAATTTCATCAAATTCTGATCAGCAGAACGGGCACTAGAGGGGTCTGAATAGTGTAATTTAAATTACAACCACCCTGTATATAAGCTTATCTAAAAATCAATAAAATATAACAAAAAATTGTGGATATGCATCACCATATAAAACGCTTAGTGCACAGATAAGGTTAATTGAAGCTTCGCAATATATAATTGAAATAGCATTCGAACCAGTCTCACCTTTAATTTCTGACTTTTTCAAGGATATAATTAAAAGGCTGGCGGCCTTGTAATTGCATTTTTGAAAAAGCCAAGAACAAACGGCGAAACTAGTCCCAATAGTGTTTCATTATGTACTTACTGTAAAGCTTCAATTAATTTTATCGTTAAAGGCAATATAATGGAATTTATTTTGATTAATGAATGAACTATTAAACTGAAAATTCTCTTTTGTGATTTTTAACTCAATTAAAACTTGCAAGGTTTTTTTTTTTTTCTAAAATCACATATGAAATTTACCTAATCTTTACAATTTTTATTTCATTACATGTGATCTCTTAAATTCTCATAAAGTCTCATAAAAATATATACTTTAATAAACCGCTGCAAGAAAGATGCAAGAAAATAGTGGAAAATGGCCTCCTTAACTCCGGCTCAAAACTTCATTGTACATCTTGCCTACAGGAATCTACCTATCAAAATCGATTATTTTAGGTCAATGGATTGTCGGAGATATGAAGGACACAAATGAAAACTGCAATAGCAGTAAGCAGCTCCATGCTTCCGCTATCTAAAAGTAAAATTTTTTGTACGTTTATGGACAGACTATTATCAACTCGTCTTTTGAGCTCGGTTTAAATGATGGCACAATGTGCGTTCAATGGGACATCGGATATCATTATGTCGGGTACGCGGAGTCTGTGATCTTCAGAAGACTTTAGCACGTCTGCGGCATGCATAGGAACTTGGGAAACAGTTTCACAAGATAGCGGCGCCTTTGCGATATTACTCCAAACAAGGGCAGAGAAATGCTCTGAGATCTTTGTTTAGCAAAGACGTAAAACTTAGAGTCATTGCCGGATGAAAATTCAGTACGGTAACAGATGAATGGGTTGTACACAAATGTATGAATAAACTGAGTAGTTCAAGAACTTCTCCTTGTCCGGGTCCAGCATTCACGGTAGTAACGGAAAATATCATTGGAGCCGTGGCGAATGTGAAACGGGGAAACCGCGCATATCAGCCAAGGAGAAGGCCTCACTATTTAATATCAGCCCAGCACATCATTCAAGACGAGCTGAAGTTGCAAAATGTGTGTGTGCGCGGCGCATATGTAGCTCCGAAAGAATTCTTTTCCCGCAATATCTACGCACTTGTCATACGCTGGAATAGGTGCGTTGAACCATGAAGAACAGTGATAATATAATTATTTAAGAGTTTCCAATAAATACTCTGTAATCAAAAATATATCGCGTTTTTCATTGATTCTTGAATAAAGCTTCATATGAGTGAGTGATTGGAAAAGTGTAGGTTCAATGACAACAATGAAGTAAAAATAAATAGCCTCAACTATATTTTGTTTTGGTTTGGTTTGGTTGGTATTAACGTCCCTTTCAACTACTATGGTCATCCTCAACTATATAAACAGACTTATATTTACTTGATTGTTGTCGTCAAATATTTACTTCGACATACTATTGAAATTGTTAGCTTAAAAATCAAAATAAAGATTTGAATTAGTCAACTTAATTCATTTTAATGTGGAAAGAGATGCCGTTTTTCGAGTTTTATAGACAAAAATTTTAGCATGTTAGTAAGTCGAACCTGCTAATTAAACATGGCTCTAAATAATTCCGATTTCTCTGCTATGCCTTCATCAAATAAGAAAGCAGCAAAGTCGAAAACTAAAAACCTCATTAAAAGAAATGAGTGAAGCGGAAAATGAAAACGATGAATTCAAAAGGAATTTTTTTCATTGTAATGCGTTTTTAGAATCCGTACGATGTAACAAGGATCCAGATTCCGTTTCTTTAGTAAACAACGTCAATGAAGTCAAATAATACCTGAAAGAAGGTTGCATACACAATCGCGCTAATGGAAAATGTTCTGCTTTCAATACATAATACACAAAGGGAATAAAATATTTTCTAAGAAGTTATTTATATTAGAATAATAAAGAGAACAAAATTCTTCTAAATTTTATAAACCTTAAAAGTAATGAGAATCCTTACGAAATCAAGTGCATGATTGTAAATGAAATTTGATGTCTATGCATAATTAACATTCAATTAAGCATGAATAATTATGAAATAAAACAAAAGAGCGTCCCGGTATCCACTAGATATAAAATTGTTCACAATAACCTTAAAAAACTATGCTTAATATCTCAACAAGAAATATTAAAAAATAAACTTTTACTAACCAAAGCAAAATTAATTTTAAAAACTATCAAATACCGTTTTTTTTCTCTGTTATTTGAAGCTTATTACAATTCCAAATTCATTTAAAACATTTACATAAACATTTTTTATAGTAAGTTTGTATGAGGTTGAAATTGTTATATATAATCTTTGCTTTGGTTATAAAAAGTTTATTTTTTAATTCTCTTGTTGAGATAGTATGTAGTGTTTTTTTAGGTTATTGTTTTTTCTGCAGCGATTTAAGAATTAAGATAAAATTGTTCACTTCTCAAGTCACAGACACTGCGCCTCCTTGTTTCGCAATGTAAATTCCTCTTTTTATGTGGTTCCATTATTAACAAGAAACATAACTAAAGTCGAGCAAGCTGCATAAAAATCTTGAAATAAAGTTTTGAAACAGCTCTATCCATTGTTTCATGATAAACGAGACAAATTGTAAGTTTGAAGGTGCGACGAGCTTAAAAGATGCCACGGGCTAAAAATTCCTTCCATCACTCTTTTAAAATATTTACTTTTAAAATTCAAGTTGCGATGCTTCTGGGCTATTCCAGGCAATTAAAAACTGGATTATATCATTACATACAATGTTTCTATGCCTCTTATCAGATAATGTGTCTCTATACAAATAAATTAGCACAGCTAACAAACTCTTTAGGCGAAAGCATCTTAATGCTTAACATGGCATTTCTCGAAAGCCAACTTAAGCTTTCGTCTTTCAACCTGCCGTAATCTTTAAAATATGCATTCATAACCATTAACGGAAAACTCTTAGCTCCTTTGATATTTACAACTGTATGAATCTCATGTATTCTCTAACTGCATTAACGTTCAATTTAAAAAATAATTGCCAAGGAAGGGAAACGAGAGAGAAAGAGAGAGGGAAAAAGGACGAAAGAGCGAGAGAGAGAGAAATTGCCATCTATTTTTTGAAGAGGGGGAAGAATGTTCCAGATAATTAAGAGATAAATTCTGTAGTCGCAATAAATGGTAATAAATGAATGCGATTATAGGTTAATAAGCCACCTTTCGAGGTTTAATAAAGTTTCGTTACGAAGGCGCTTGGAATTCCATTAGTTTTCAATTTCCTTTATGAAAACGATGCACTTATTGATCGGCCCCGGGTTCACGCTCTCTCTCTTTCTCCTTTCGTCTTTCTCTCTTTTGGAAATCGGTTTCAGTCTCTCTTATCTTCCGTTTTCCAACCCTTTTATGAGTTTATTCTTTGATATCATATCATCTCCACCACAAATCGAATAACCGGTATCCGATCTACGGAAGTCTGCGCAAACACAAACTTTTTATTCTTTTTTCCCGGAAGAATTTTTACTCCTATCTCAGAAATAGGAATTTTAAAATTTTCCTCTTACATGGCAATTACTCATTCTGGACTTTGTAAATAGGGAGGGGACTCATTCTTCTTAAGGTTATTATCTATTTTTACATTCACACCAGTTCAACCAAATTAAAATTTAAAGAACGTTCAAATCGTAAGAATAAATTTTTATTCTCAAATAAATCACATTAAACATATGCAATTTCATTTTCATTACTTATGTGTTCTTTTATATACTTTTTTCTCTAACGAATTCTTCTGGCAGATTTATATTCGATTTAAACGAAAAAGCTATTTACTTGTCTTTTGAAGTAGAAAAGTTTTGAAGTAGATAACTGCAAAGGCAATTTTTAACAGTGAATGGAAAAATAGATCCTTGGAGATTTATTTCGCGAAAGATCTCCAAAATGAAAACAGGAAAAAAAAATATTCCATTGCTGGATCGAACCAAGGACCTTCAAATAACTTATTCAGAAGCACTATAGACAAGATAACATTGCACTCTCTATATATCCTTTGCGCTAGTTAGGGTAGGCGAAAAATGGTTCTTTGGAGGTTTATTTCACGCCAGACTCTTCAGATATACTCTATTATAGATGAAAATACGAAAGAAAATTACAATCTGCGATCGAAACAGATAGTCCTCTTTTTATCAATTTGCTTCTTTTCTCTTTTCATCAATCTGCCGGCCCGATACCGAGAACTTAGTCTTTCCAGCTCTCGAATCCGTTGGGTCGCATGTTCGAATCTCGCCGTGGGCATGGATGTTTGTTTATCCGAAAAATGCAAAAGGATAATATTATTGTTGTGAATTGTTTCAAGATTATGTTAAGATGTTAGTCATGTGAAAGAGCGGAAAAGTTCTAGATATTGAAACGCCCACAAATTTCACGTTATATGATCATTTTCTAAAGATAGAAAGAAACACTTTTAAGTTATTTTACTTCTGTTTGTGCTTGAAGTTACATTAAAGAAAACTGTTTTTTAAGTAGGGTCCATTAGAGTAGTCCAACGATTTTGGAAGATTTATGTAAATCTAAGCTTAACGGATGTTTTCGATTTTCCTTCATTGGTTCTTACTTTAAAGCATTCACTAAGCGGCGAATTAAAGTTGCATAATTTCAGTTAAGTCAAAAAGCAAATATGTTAATTAATTTTATATTGAAGTTGAGTTCATTTATGCTTAATAGGGGAATAGGCTGGATGAAACTTAACATAATGAAAAAATTTATTGAAAAAAATTCATAAAGCTGGTTTTAGGTTTTTAGTTTTAAAAGAGATAAAACTAATTAAATAATTTCATATCATGTTTTTATAGCTTTAATAACAGCTTACGATACGGATTTAAACCGGAAAGTCAGCCACATAGTAAAGAAAACAAACGCAATTAAGGTTGTGTCAAATCAGTTACATAGGAGCTTTATGCCATGGCAAAAGATCTTTATTAGTGAGTTTGTTTGAGTTTATGAAATTTAACGTAAACTCTATGTAATCTTAGAAAGATTTCTATGGAAGCTCATCGGTCTTCAAGTTAAGCTTCTAGGTTAAATTCCATTTGAGTCGCATTTATTATAATACTTATAAATTTCGAAAATTTTTATTAAATCCTTTTGATCTTCCGCACATTAGAATCTAACTCATTTTATAGAGCTAATGATCACTTGAAATTCTGTTTGTGTGAGAAGAATTTAATAAATTAAAACTGGAGAGCCAGACCAGCTAATTAATTAAGATATTAGCATCTTAGTATCATCTCCTTAAGAAAACTTTCAACGGACTCAGATTTCAATTTAGCGTATAATAATAGATAAAAGTCTAAAATCCATCGTGAAAAGAAAAGAAAAGGCCTTTCGTTTAGAAAATTGTTTAATTTTGCTATTTTAAAGTTTAGCTTTTATTTTTTTTTGTTCAATTTTTTTTCTCGCTCTGATCTTTTCTTCCAGCACAAATCCTTCATCGGTTCATATCGATAGTTCTCTTAATTGTTTTTCTCTTTCAAAAACTTTTCCCCCTTTTTCCCCTACATTGCATTCCGCACCATTAAGAGGAAATGAAAACCTTTTCCTCTCCGATGCAAATCTCCCGCCTCGAAGCCCTCCTCCTCACGATCCCCTGCACTTTTTTTTTCCCGTCTACCCAAAGACTAAAGTCTGGCGTTCATCGGAGTTTAAAACAGTTGCAAAAGCAGAAGAGAAAGCAAGAGGAAGAGATGATGAGAGGGGGTGGTGAGAGTTGGTAGAGATGGGGGATGAGGCTTCTGCAATCAGGGAAAGGGCTTGAGTTTCTTAAGGCAAATACGACTCGGAATTTCCTGATGGAACCTTGCCTAGTGCAAGAAATGGGCTTTCAAGTAATTGGTTCAAAGCAAAGCAAGTGAAATAAAAGAAAAAAAAATTAAAGCAGCTGACTGAAATTGCGGACAAACAAAGAGAAAAGAAAAGGGAAAAGTAAGAAGCTAAAAAAGCCGGAGAAAAAAAAATTTCCAAATCCCCTTACATTAAATCTCGGGTGAAATAACGACGTATTCAGCCATTCTGCTGTCAACATTGAAGGGAAATAAATTTTTTCAAATTCAGGCTTAGCCCCTTCCCTCCCCGTCAGGAAAAGTATTTTAACTAATTACGCCATCTTTCTTTTGTTATGAAGCTGCCTTTCTTGTTGATGTGAGAGGCAAATAAAGTTTAAAATTAACCAGCTTCGATACATCTGTTAGCATCGGAGTTTAATATACTGAGTGTTAAGGTAATGGACAGTACAAAAATTAAAGCTGCTTATTTAAAAGTTATTGTACTGCTAGTTTAAAGTGACCTACACGCTAATACAAGCAAACAAACGAAATTTCATTTGCAATATAAAAACTATTTATTAGTTATTTTTAATAGTAAATTTGCTGGTTTTATTTGAGAATCGATTTATAAGGAGAAAGTTTGAAGAAGAAAAGTGGAGAGCAAATGAGAAAGAAAACAAGTTTGTTTTACCTGAGGCCTGTCGAGGCGCTGAAACCAATATCCAGGTGGAGAGTAAGACGATGGTGAGTAGAGTGGGAGACGAAGTGATGCGCGAAGCTCCATTCGGACGCATCGCTCGAGTCTCAGCTGGATGCTGTATCCACGAAGACAGACGGCTTGTTATGGAGCCAAAGAACGAGAGTGCGTGCGACTGTGTGAGCGGCGAAAATGAAGAAAAACGAGGCGAAAGATAAAGAGAGGCTGAGCTCTTGACACTCTCCGACCTGTGCTCAGCGGCTGCACGGAATACAAGACGGGAGAAACGGAAGGTCCGAGGGCAGCATGTTGGCGGCGGCGGCGGTGGCGGTGGAGGAGAAACTAGCGAGCCGAGAGAATCGGCCGCAGCCGAGGAAGCGGCTGCTGATGCCGATCGCTGGAGTTGAGGTCGATGCGTGTGTACGTGTGCGTATGTTGGCGACGACTCTTGCTGCCTGCTTGGCTGCTCGGCGCCCAAATACTGAATGCCTCGGTGGCTGGAGTCGCCAGCCTAGTGACAAGGGGGCGGACGACGCAAGCGCCTTGAATCGATGATGCCGCTCGTGCGCTGAGCGGCGCCGATTTGCTCTGCCATCAGTTGACACCCGAACGACAGCGGCACCTTCGCCGATTGATTGGGGGAGTTGAAAAGAACGGGCGAGGTAACGTTATGAAAGTAAGGAAGAGGCAGAGAGAAGAGAGAGAGACTCGCTACGGGAAAAAGGAAAGTAACAGTGGAAGAAAGATTTTTAAGAGGAGGTGGATGGGATAAGAAGAGACGGGCATGGGGTGGCAGTGAGAAGAGAAAGAGGACGCGGCGAGTAAATGAGAAGATAGGAGAAAAAGAGAGACGGAAAGAAAGAAAAAGACAGGGGAAGGGCAGCAGTAGAGGAAGGAGGAGATTAGGAAAAACAAAAGGCGGTTGGAAATGAAAGAAAAACAAAAAGAAAAAGAAAAATGGCACAAAACGGCGGTGCTTCACTGCAATGCAAAAGTGATGAGCAAAGAAGATGAACTTAAGAAAGGCGCCTACGAAAGATGAAGAAAGACGCCTACGACAAATGAATATACATACATACATTCTATTGTGTAAAACATATATATACTAATTAATAATAATAATAATAATAATAATAATAATAATAATAATAATAATAATTAATATTAATAAATTCCGATGCATCGACTGCCAGCAGAGGAATGAAGCAAAATTTTCTACTTAGAATTTCAAGTTTTCTGCTACAATCAATAAATTCGATTTTATCCATTTCGTTACCCATGGGATCACGGGGGATGGAGAAAATGAAATTATTGAATACGTAAAGTCACTTTGGTCTAGTCTCTTTACTTTCCAACTAAATTTTATTTTTATGTTAACCTAATCCAATCAAATTATTAATAGAGTAAGCTTATATGTGTTTAAGCTTTTTCCATTAAGGATTTTTTAATCTTCAACAAACGATGTAGCAAATTAATAATATTAAAATAAATTTTCCTAACATTCATTTTAATGAAAATTTAATGATTATTTAAATTTAGGTACATATTAACATTTACGTTGAACTATGTAGCTATTAATATGATTAGAATAAACAAAACACACAGAAACACAGACCTTTTATGTAGGCATCTATGCCTCCATACTGAAACCCAATCAGTCAAAGTCTACCTATTTAAAAAGTAGCTAGTGTTCTTTTGTTAAGATGCTGAAAATCCTTTCACCTTTAATGCTGGACTCGTGAAATTAGAGAGTGGCAGCCAGGCTTTTCGAGCCCGTCTTTCTTTCCTTTTCGTCCAATCAATCCTATTCAGATAGGAGCCTCGAAAGAATAATAGGCCGTCGCCTTCACAACTCGCCATAATAGGGGAAAGGCCGTAAGAAAACACCACCGACAGCAGACTCTTTTGAAAGTTCCAACTGATAGCTGATGGGACCACTGAATGTGTGGTCACACGCCTTCCCTCCTCCTCCCGTTTCTCCTTCATCCTTCATCCTTTACACACTCTCTCACACAGCACACATGCACACGGCATTACTCACAAAAGGACCGAGCAACCATCTTCTCCACTGATGAATTCCTTCATTATCTCAAACGTGTACGATAGAGTAGACAATTTCATGTATAAATTTAAAATTATACTGGCAATTTCTCTGCTTCTCTGAAAGAATATTTAGATTCCAAGGCTGGTTAGGGATAGAAAAGCCATTAAAAGAACAGAGGTTTGTTAATGATGTATTGTTGTTTTCAAATTAGATTTTCAAATAAAAAGACAAATTTTATTCAAATGGAAAATTCAATAAATGTAACTTACTTCTCCCGAATGCCATTAACAATTACGTGCTGCGTTTATTTTTATAAATTATTGATTATTTTGAGTAGATATATTACAATAGTAACAACCCATTTCATCAATAATTTAGTTCAGATGCACGTAAAAGCAAAAATAGAGCTGCTCTTCCCACAATACGTTCAAACTTCAGAATTAGAATAGGTTGGAACTTCAAGTGTATGCGATGAGAGTAAATTTGACGCGTCCATCCTACCTAATCAAGTGTTCATTGAAGGAATCCGTCTTCCTTCGAGTTAGTGCTTGACTCCCAGAAACACGATTTATCTATCATCAAGGATGTTTTACGAAACTCAAGCCAGGAATTAGCAAAAGTGTAACTCAAAGTGTGCTTTTCATCTGCAAAAATTGGATCACATTAAGCACATGTTCGTTTAACCATGTTTCTACAAATCTCCTCATCTTGGAGATTTCACAATGCATGGTTTCACAAAGTCTGTTTCACACTGCTCCGACAAAGGCAAAATTTGCGCATGGGCATTCAAAGAAATGACCTTGTTTAACCAAATTAGATATTTACCGCCCTGACGTTTTGCCCTCACGGATGGTTGGCGCCATCGTTTTGATCTCATGAGGAAGCAAAGCCCATCAGTTAGTGCTGTATCTTCTCACACATCACGTTAAAGCTAGAGATGCCACCTTATTAAAGAAGTAGAGAACCCCTGTGCAATTGCACAGAACTTTAGGGGCATAAAGTTTAAACAAGTATGCGTCCCTTGGGTAAAATGAAAGGAAATAAAAATGGATGCATAAAAACACGAAAACTGAATATACGAGGCGTATTCAGAAAATAAGTTCCGTTTTGGAAATTTTTTCTTATCAGATTCTAAATATCTGTAACTATTATTGCACATAGTTTCTAAGTTTATGTAAACACTTATCATAGCGCTCAATGAACTTCTGCATGTTCACTTCATAGAAGTCTGCCGCCGGCGAGGAAAGCCAAGCAGTTTTCACTTCTTCATTATCACTGAAACGCAGGCTGCCGATGAAATCCCGGAACAGGTGGTAGTCACTGGACGCGAGGTTCGGACTGTTCGGCGGGTGGTCAAATTGTTCCCAACCAAAAGATCTGATCAGTTGAGATTAGTTTACTGAGTTCAAAAGATGTTAATAAATGAAGGAAACTGGCGATCCCAAAGAATAAATTTTTGCAATGTTTACATCATGAGTTTTTTAGGCTACATAAGCACATCTACGTAATGAGCATTACCAATATGGGTATCACCTATTTTGTAATACAAACTAATAAATAGACAGAATAAATGTTTACCTTAGTTATTAAGTTGAAAACGTTTTAAATCATAAGAAAAAATATTAAAAAAAATCAAAATACAAGGTTACTCAAAATAAAGCATTCCTATTCAAAGCACTCTAAAGTGCAACCAGTGGCCGTACCAATCCGAAACTTACATGGCATGCACTTCAGACAATGGGGAAACGACTGCAATGTGCAATAAAAATTTAAATCAAAAAATGACCGATAGGGTAGGTTGGTGCTTCGCACACCGCCTAGCGACGAATTGTGAAGCTTTCCGTCTACTCGAGCCGATGAATCATTCGTCGCTTAGGATCAGTGGGGATTTCCGCAATGATTTTAGTCTCTTATATGCGCGAAACGCTGTACCAACGATTTCATCGTTCTTATAAAATAATTTTAACAGTAAAGAACGTTCAGGTTAGATTATGTTAGGCTACCATTAAATACTTATTACACTTTGCACATCTTTTTGCTATGTGCGAGGAGCTTCCCGACGCATTATGCAAATTTCGTTAGTCGAAGGTCTGTCAAATAGCTTTATCGATGGGCTGGGTGATAGCGAAAACTTTTTTTAAATCGAAAAATTTATTTCAATGATCGAAAGTTATAATCACAGTAAATCTTGTCTTATATTTCCCATTTAAGGTGAAAGTATTCAGAGCCATTCGTAGCTCGATCTTACAATCGGAATGGCATCAAATTTAGTAGGGGAAATAATGAAGAATTCCGAGAAAGAAAAATTGTACTTCCAAACGACGTCGATTGGACATGGCGCTGTGCAGTATAGAAAAGAGTTACAAAGAACAGACAATGGTTAACAACGAAAAAATTGAAATGGAAAATAACGTTGTTGGCGCTGGTGTAAAGCAGGCGCGTGGACCGAACGCTTTGCTGCAGTAACCACTTGCTCATTGCAGCACGAATGACGACGAAAGATTGGTTTGGTTTGGTTTGTTTGGCATTAACGTCCTTTTCAACTGCCATGGTCATTTCAGGACGGCGTTATAGGGGCCGCAAATTTTGCC
>JAHWFO010052524.1:961519-972596 GCA_023313115.1 Rhysida immarginata | reverse complement strand
TTCTTCAGCGTACACAAGGATTTTGATCAGAACAGACAAGCCTGTTCTGAAGAAGGCAGCGTGGCTGCCGAAATGCGCATACGTCCGATTAAAATTTTTATGTGGATCAGTGGTTTCCTGTTATCTTTATTGAAGTTCGTCCACAGTGTCCGGCTCCAGTTCTCTCTTGAATCCGATCCAGACACTTAAAAAGTATCCATTAAAAATGTTTTAAGTACAAGTACATGTACTGTATATCGGTAATTTAAACATATTTAAAGATTGAACAAGATTTTTCTTGTATCCCGTTTCGCTTGCGCACTGTGTTGCCAATATCCCAACTGGAATCATAAGGAAGATATTTTTGAAATTCCCATCAAAATCTGTCCAATGCTTTTTAAGTTACGAGGAAACAAACAGACAGATGCAAGGGTTTTATTATGTAAGCTCTCGAAGTCTTTACCCATGTTATACTGTAAAAGTTACAATTTAATTGAATTAATTAATTAATGTAATGGTATCTCGGTTACCAGAAAATTGAAAATGATTTCCTTTACTTTTATTTGCGATAATCTTGAAAGAAATCGTTACAATTCATTAGCAAGAATAATTCACTTACAAAATTCTACCTGGGTCCTATAATTTTCGAAATTATTACAACAAATAATTTTCCAAAAAAGAATGTTATATGGGCCAATTAAAAAATGTTTACCGATTACATGGGATCAATAAGTTTTTATTAATTAGTCAATACATTATGTAATTAGTATGACAAGATTTCATAAATTAATCGCCTTCTTCAACCGGGACTTCGTTCCCATTGAAGATATGCAGTCAGGTCAACATTGAATGCTTACTCTCTACACTTTTCTGTAGGTACAGGGTGTTTCTAAATGGAAGGACAATAATTACATAATCTGAATACATGCATCAATCTAAGCAAAAAGTTCCTTATCAAAAACGTCTAAAACTCAAAATTGAGGGCCTAAAAAATTATCTGTCGTTATGTCATTTATGGACTTTCTGCACCAGCAGTTCATTAAATCCAAAGGGGCTATGCCACGAGAAAAGGGCGGCAATTGTTGAGATTAAATGACGTTTTCGGTCAGTCTTTTAGCAAACTTCGCGTGACGTTTAGACCCTTAAAATTTGAGTTTTGAACATTTTGCATAAGAAACTTTAAATTTATCATCATACAAAAGATCGTGCTATGTATTTATTCCTTCCGTTTAGAAACACCCTGTAAAGCGCTAATAACCTCTAATATGCGCTTCTTAAGGTCAGTAATATTGCGGCATACATGCGTCCCTAATGGGTAAACAGAATTTTTGCTGGACCATAACAAATGAAAAGAAAATTTGTATATCGAATTAAATTGAAATTATATCCCCTTGAAATTATGTATCATAATTTGTCGTGATGGCAATTATATCCTTCCTAGCCAAAAAAAATTCTTGTCTTCATGTGGTCTATAAATACTGAATGATGATTGGATGCCGGACACAAGTAGTAATGAATTCATACTTAAGTTTAATATATAAGCCAGGCAACCAAAGTGCCCAGGACCGATAGGATTTTAAAACATTCGAGAACGAAAAGGAAAGCATTTGATTTCTGAAAAAAAGCCTTTCTTTTTTAACAATTAGATGAAGTTGCTAAGGATGCCTCTGGTTGCAAAGAAGGCGTACTTCTAAGGGAAATGTATAGTTCAAACGGAATAAAAATACCTAAAAACTTAAATGGAGAAAGTAGCAATTCTCTATAGATTAAAATATATACGAATCCTTTAATTTGTAAACATTCCTATGTAATAAAATAAGCGTTAATTGTTGAAGCGTTCTGTGTAAGGGTCAACTCTTTCTTCATAAACTATTGCCAACGCTTTTCTACGTAAGCATGTACCATTGAAGGAATGATTAGCTACAAGCTGTTGTTAAAATTTGCCTACAAAAACTAACTATTGATAATATAAAGCGTAAATACTTACATGCCATATCTTAGCATTGAAATTTTCCAGTAGTTTCATAATGGTATCATTAAAACATGAATCATGGAACCAATTACGATTATCATTAATATTACGTTATATTCATTCAGGCACATCATTCCAAGTCGTTTGATATATTACATGCCATATTTTAGCATTGGCAGTTCCAATGAACCATAATGGTTCCAGGAAACCAGGTGCCTTTGAACCAATTTCGACTATCATTAATTTTACGTTATATTCATTCATGGCACATCATTTCAAGTCGTTTGATATATTACATGCCATATTTTAGCATTGACAGTTCCAATGAACCAAAATGGTTCCACAAAACCAGGTGCCTTTAAACCAATTTCGACTATCATTAATTTTACGTTATATTCATTCATGGTACATCTTTCCAAGTTGTTTGATATATTACATGCCATATTTTAGCATTGAAAATTTCGATGAACCATAATGGTCCCACGAAACCAAGTGTATTTGAACCAGTTTTGACTATCATTAATTTTACGTTATATTTATTTATGGCACATCATTCCAAGTCGTTTGATATATTACATGCCATATTTTAGCATTGACAGTTCCAATGAACCATAATGGTTCCACGAAACCAGGTACCTTTGAACCAATTTCGACTATCATTAATTTTACGTTATATTTATTCATGGCACATCATTCCAATTTGTTTGATATATTACATGCCATATTTTAGCATTGATAGTCCCAGTGAACCATACTGGTTCCACGAAACCAGGTGTCTTTGAACCAATTACGACTATCATTAATTTACGTTGTATTCATTCATTACACATCATTCCAAGTTGTTTGATATATTACATGCCAAATCTGAGCTTTGAAAGTTTCCCCTGAACTATATACCCTTGAAGCACTAAACCACATACCCTTGAACCAGTTCTGACTGATATTGACCATCAAGTATTGACGATCACGTGTCTTCATTTAATTCACAAGCTTTTTCTTTGCTTTAGCTAAGGAATGCCAAAGGGAGAACAGCACTTGGCAATGCACAGGCCATTTATACATGGAATTGTATAGTGAAAAACTTGGTCCCCTATATTATTTTTGACGTTTTGAACTGGAGTAGTTCACCGATTTTTTCCACCAACGAACTCATTCTTCCGATTTCCCTAAGTTGTCGAATGGCGAAAACGGAAGTCGAAAATTCGGAAGCGTTCGAAAGCTAGAGCACCAACGGATAGACGGACGAACAGACGGACGGACAGACGGACGCACATAACACGGTGAGGCAAAAGTCTGGTACTAGAGCGTATAACTCGAAACTATTGGTGTAGATTAATGAAATTAAAAATACTTCGGATATGGGCTACTTGGTAGTGATATTTTCAAGTTTATTGAAAAAAGTGTTCATGAATTTTGGAAACTTATCTCCTAAAATATGACAGATTGCAAAGCCGTAGAGCACCCTTCAATTACTTTAAAGCGAATGTTAAAATTATTGCTTTATTGGAGGAATATTAAATAAAAAAATTGAAGGGCTCGGGGCAATAAGGACTTAACCCACAGGAAGTTCTTACTAAATGTAATAATTACTGGTTGTGAAATCCATTTACAGTATGTTTCAGTAACAAATGCACAAAGTAAACTGCAAGCACATTAAAGCAAAACATCAACCATACAAATTTACAGATTTTTTTAAAAATATAACATCACTTTTCTCAAAAAATTCTTCCTGTGGGTTACGTCCTTATTGCCCCGACCCCTTCAAGTTGGTAAAGTTACTTCACGTCATTTGCAGAGAACCCCATCTATGGTGCGAATTTTATCGAATTGCCAGGTTAGGCGTTTAATCGCTTTTGGGCTACTTTAGTGCCAAAGTGCGACCAAATTTTTAACTTTACGACACGGCGATAAAATCGCCCAATCTGGCGACTTTGGACCAAATTACTAAATTGACAGGTAGAAGGAGGCATAGCCAGGCTGTAGTTGAATCAATACTACAGTACGCTCGAAAAAATCACACCAAATTGACACCAATCTGACAGCAGAACATATGAACTCAATGTTTGAATAAGTTAGTAAACTGTACTATTGTTTTAACAGAAAGTTTCAGAAAAATGGACTAAACCACTAAATGAAATTATGGGAGGAGAGTTATAGTTTTTGTTTTTATAGTTTCGTCCCGACTTCAAGCAATTTTTTCTTTAACTTTCCCCTAATAAAGCAATGATTTTAACATTCGATCTAAAGTAACTGAAGGATGCTCTATAACTTTACTATTGACACTATGCCTCTGTCGCTCATAGTTTAGGAGATAAGTTCCCAAAATATATGAGCACTTTTTTGAATAAACTTGAAAATGTCACTACCAAGTAGCCCCTATCCTTCTTAGTAATAATATTTGTAATTTCATTAATCTACACCAAATAGTTTTCGAGTTATACACTTTATTATCAGACTTTGCCTCACTTTGTATTAATATCAAATTGTGCCATCATTTGCAGTAATGACAGCTTGCAGAAGTCATGACTTACTCTCCATCAATGCCTGACAAAGTTTCAGGATGTTCTCCAACTCTTTTTCCAAACCCTCGATAAGTTAATGTATTTGGCTACCTATCACATAATCTGATTTTCTAATTCTTTCCAAAAAATTTCTTTTGCATTGATTACAGCACTTGACCTGGCCAGAACTTTTATTTTTATATCTTTATAGCTTGGTTTTGTGGCAATGTTCACTTCTTCGACTTCTTTCACAATGTATCTTATAGAAGCGTAAAATGGGCCAGGATCTTCCGCTAGTATTAGAAAGAGGACCAAGATAAAACCATGAAAAACAAGACCAGGCTGTTACACAACCGCCGAACATTACTGCTGGAACACATTCCGATATATCTCGCTATAACCAGATTCGAGAACTGACTAGGAAAGGGCATAGCGTTATTCGTTTCTTCATCATCTTATTCCAGCGTTGCATTTTACGAGAATAGACGAAGTTGTGTGTTAACAGTGAAGACTTTTGGTTTATAGGCGTTATCTCACCTTAGTAATCAAGAGCCTGGATTGCTAAAAGTCCTTCTGTGGTTGTATTGCTCTGGTATTCCGCTACTGATAATCCACCCTCGTTAACACACGTCTGTTTCTATCAGTCAGATTGTATGCTCTAATTACCGCCATAACGATACTTTTCCATTCTTGTAGCCTTCCACTATCGGATAATATCACTGATTATAATTTTGGGCAAGCTTACATTTTATGGCACGCATGTTCATGCTACTAATGTCCTATCTTTCCAAAGGAAGTTACTGATTTGTTGAATGGCGACATCGTCAGTTGTTAGTGCTGGGCTAAGTTGCCAGAGCTTTAAGGAGCCGGTCTTGACAATCTCCAAGTTAGCGAGTCGAGTCGCGGGTTCGAATCCCGCCAACGCCATATATGTTTGCGTTTGTCCTATTTGGGAAGGCATATCATATAGGAGAAGATTACTCTGATTAATAACTGTGCTTCTGGTTCTTGGGGTCCTTGTGCAGTACTATCTCCACTGCATATGATAACTTGGTAAGGCATATCATATCCACTCTCACCTGAGGATATGAAGGAAGGAAAGAAGGAAGGAAAGAAGGAAGGAAAGAAGGAAGAAGGAAAGTTATAATCTATGTGGATGTTTCTCTTAGTGCTTGTAACACGTGGATTTTATTTAACCTTGGAACAGAAAATTTAAGGGATGTCCGGTTTCAAATGATCATTCAGTGTATTATCACCTAGTCTTGCCTAGTTCTTTGCTTATTCTCAATTTTAACGAGGAATATTTGAAATTCCCTGATAATTACGAACCTGTTGCTTTACGAGTATTATCGAATTTACTCGGTCGGTATAATCTTTACAGGGTGAGCATAAAATCTTTCCATGATTAAAAAGCTCATATCTTTAGGGCATGCTAGATAAAAGCAGCATAGTTGTTTGTAGAATTGCATAGGCCCATTCTTAGAGCTTCTTCATTAGGAAATTGTTTATTCTACATGTTTCGGTCAGAGGCCATTATTAGGAATAATATGAAATGAAAAAATATTGACCCAAAATTTTCATAGCCCTTAACTCATCACTCGTATTAATTCCTCAGTTTCTCTCCTCCTATTCGCACAATAATGAGCCCTACAGTTACCATCCTTTGAAAGTGACCTCTCATTCGCTAAACTCTAAACCCTCACACGACAATACACCCCACCCTCAACCTATCCCGTATATCGTCTCAATATTTTTTCATTTTATATTATTCCTGGCCAAAACATGTAGAATAAACAACTTTCTATCAAGTATTACTGATAAGTCCATTATTTTTAATTCTTCATTAGAGTTTCATTCGTTCTAGTGCACAATGAGGTTTTCTGGACTCTTCTTTTTTATTGAATCCATAATTTCAAAAACATTTTCTTGGACCATGTTGGAGTTTTACTTTACACTTCCATTGAAGAGTTTCAACCATAGGTATTCTTCTAACCAATTTTCTAACATACGGATTGGCAGGGTTGACCCAACACTGCAGCCATCACGAACGTTATGGTAAGGTAGTTCATCAGATTCTGATATTAAAACTTTCAAGATAAAGGATATTGTAATGATTGAAGATACGTCGGAGAGCATGTGGCGAGAAATGTAGTTTCGTTTAAACGTTTAGCGGGTAGCTAACAGAGTATACATGTTGAATTCATGAATAGAGTAAAACTATTTTGAGTTCAGATTGAATTTGCAAAAAACGGCATCTCTATATATGGTATAGCTTTTGTATAATAAAAGTTTGAACTCAGGAAAAGATTTAAATAAAATATGTTCCGTTTAGTCCGTGATAAAATTTTAAAAAGGTTCCTGCATTCAACAATCTAAAAAAAATTACCATTGCTGAGAAAGATATTCAGACGCTCGGAAAATGCTTAGAACTGTATTGCTATCATGTTTGTGATTCTTACATCTTGCAAATATTCTTTGTTGCCGCATAGGAAAGTAAATTTAAAAAAAGATATCTTATAAAATCCATGGTCTTGACATAAAGCCTTACGAGAAATCCTACTCTTATATTCAGGTTATGAAATAATAGCTGCTCAGCTGATTTTATGAATTTTGAAATATTACCCGAAAAATCATTCTTTAATCAATTGAAATATAAATTAATACATTGAGTTATTCACAATAGGAATTTTATATTATTTTATATTTAAAATTTTATACTTTTACCAATAAAATTCTATTATGGACGGAACAGAACGTATTAAATTAAGCATGAATTGATTGAAGCAAACGTTTCCTCGAAGTTGTTGAAATATTACAAATTTCAAATATTTATACAATCAGGACTAAAATTTTCAAATTCATGTAATTTTTATACAAATTCAATTGGTAAAAATTTGTTTAACATTCTTCATAAAAGTAGCTGGACAACCATTATCAATTCATAACCTGAAGATGAGAGCAGGAACTATCGAAAATCTTTGTATCAAGATGGTAGGTTTTATTTGATATCTTCAACTTTAATTTCACATTTAACAACGAGGAATGTTTGCAAGTTATCACTAACCTGACATCAACAGCGATCTAAGCCGTTATTTCGAGCGTCTAAAGAATTTTCTCAGCAATGGTGAATTTTTCATATTGTTGCGTAGCCTATAGAAACTGTTAAAATTTTAAATTCTATTAGGAATGATTTTGTAAGTGTGCAACTACCCATAAAATTCAAGAATGGTTGGCAAGTAGGAATACGCTATCCTTGAAACATGATATGGGAGGGGGGACGAACTCTTAAGCAATGTGAAAAACATGAGGGCTATCTTGAAAGTCTCCATTTTTGATGCAACTTAAAGTTTTACAGGAAACAAAAGGGTGTGCTTCATTGCATTCCTTCTGAAATGTTAATAGATTTCATGCAAAAGATAAATGATAAAGATAACAGAATGTATTTGATATGTTTTAGCATTTCCTTGACGCATGTGCTACCATTCAGCCCAACGATATGAAATGAGTAGATCGCTCATGAGCTGCTTTCAGCGCCACCAACCAGTACCGTCTAGAAAGAAAGGCCTCACAGCGAACTCATGACATCATCGTCATGGGGCCGATTTTTTTTTCATCACTACTGAGCTTTGGTCGATTTCTGATTGTGAGTGATCTGAGAAATAATCACTGGTATAATATAATAATATTTAAAATTTATTATAGTACTTATTAAATAAATTTAAAATGTTTTCTCACAAGCTTGTATTTGTTTCCTACGGTAACACCAATTTTAATAAAAAAGATAAATAAAATTTTGAGTGCAAATATGAACTAAACAAAATTAATTTTATTCAATGAGCAATAACATTCTATATTTTAGACATAGTTCTGGACTTTCTTCTCGCTTTCACTTTATCTTTGACATCTTTTGTACATGTATTGTTTTTCAACTTACAAAAATTGTTTAATAGAATGTTGCAACACTTAAACATAATGTTTTTTACATAAAAACGTGGATGAGTGCTTCTAGCACTCAGTTCTAAGCATTACATTTTCTCCAGACAAGCACAATTTCAGTCCCAGATCAACAACAAACCTCCTATGATTAAATAAACCAAGGAATTTCTTTTCATTATGAGGCTGAAGTAACTTTTTGATCAGAATATAAGTATATGTGACTAGTATAACTGCTTCTTCTGTAGGATATTTTAATTTTCCTCTACTGAAGTTGTCAATTAGTGTGAAATCAGCTGCACTTGGATTCAGGTGCACATCACCGACAGTCAAAAGTTGATCACATATATTACATTTGATTTTCTTCATTAATGAATAAACACAGTAACCAGAAATGTAAGTAATAAGACTGGCCAACTCAGTTGAATCTTGTAAATCAGGCTCTTGTATGTCTATATCACTAAATAATGATGATTCACAATAATCACGATCATCAAAAATTAATTCCTGATCTTCCAAGTCTGCCAAGTTATCTATCTTTCTGTCATGCTCAATCGGTAGCTCTAGACATGAAAGTAGACATGCTCAATCGGTAGCTCTTTTTTTCAATTTAGAAAACTTGTCTGATCGAAACATGATACTGACCACCTGAAAGTTGCCTATATTTTCCAAATCTAGCTTTAAGTGGATCAGTCTGAAACTTTCCAGGAAGTAGGTATGAAAAGTTCAGGTTTCCTATGCAGTGATCAGCAAGTTTCAAAAAACAAATAGAAGTATGCCTTAGAACATTATGCGTTTGTGTTGTGAGTTTGACTTTAACATTTAAATTTTGCCAGCAGTCTAACTAATCAATAAATTTAACCAGAAAGGCACGAGGCTCATCAGTTACTTCATTTGTGATGGGTTTTTGCAGATTGCTGTTCAATCGTACTCCCTTCCATGGATTTTTCACATTTATCACTTTCCACCAAGAACTTATCACAGATACAAATTCAGCAGTGCCTTCAAAGTTAGTATGTCCAAGTTCCATTACTGCATTTACAACATTGTCATTAAATATTTGGCAAACATAAGAAACATTTTGACGTTCAAAACTTGATGGCCAAAGTGCTTTTACTGACAAATTGGCAGCAAACCGTAACAGTTCATTTTTTTCAATTTCATATAATGAACGAATGGTTGTGAATAAAGCAGTCTTCTGTACAGAGAAGTCATTGAAACTTGGAAAAATAAAGTCCAAGCTAAATGTTTTTTGATTAAGCCAATTATTCCTGCAACATTTGAATAAATGCATTGAATCAATCAAATAGAAAAGTTTTCCCTCGCAGGCAGGGTGATAATATACTTCTTGGCAATTAAGCGGTTGTGAAAAAAACGACATGGACTTAGCATTTATAGCATTATTACTGTCACCACAGCTAAAACGTTCACATCTAATTTTTGCAGACCTGATATAACTGCCTTAATAGTATCATGAAGTTCTTTAGCAACAAGTTCCTTAACAGGCAATATATGAGCAACTTCCTTTGTTGATGACAAAACTAACTGTGACATAAAAACATGCGCAGATGTTGCTAACTCAGTGCCATTACTACACGCACCTACAATATTTCCACCTTTGTAATCCAAGGATGGCTGTAAATGAATTTCATCTAGCATTAAAACAACTACTCGTTCATGCTGATGCATTCCTTGCACTCTTTCTTTTATGTACTGTAAAAAACAGGCAGGATTTTGTTCTAGTAGAGGACTGCAGTTAAGATTACCACACAATTTGTTCAAGGTGTTCGGATGTGGCAAGATTAAACCACTATTGCTCCGAAAGAACCTGTATGCATGTGGAGAAATTGAAAAAAAAGTGAACATATAACAACAAAGGAATTTTCATAAACTATTCTGTTCTTTGGTAAAGAACATAGTTTTAGCTGAGTTCTAACACAATTTAACAAACCCTCATTCTCAACATCCACACATATCTCAACTACAGTATCAAACCCAGAATCAGAGATGTTTTTTCTTTATGTTTTCATTCAAACCCAGTATCAAAATGCCAGAATGACGTGGTGGCATTTTGCAAGAAATTGCTAAGCTGCTGTATGTTGTCATCAATATCACTTATGTTACTTATTGTCTTATGTTTCCAAATACAAGATTTCACTTCCAAACCACGTGAATAAACTTTCACTGTCAAATGTTCCTCAACTACCATATACGTGATGCAGTGAGGATGAACAGAAATCTCTCTATATAAGAAAATTACACAATTTGGTTTTACCATTGTACTCCACCCTAAGAGAGTTACATTCTGGATTTTGGCTTTCAGTTCTTCAAGATTCTTGATAGACGTAGCATCCAAATGACTGTTGTAACTCTCTAGGCTTTCTTGGAGGGCTTGGCGGATTGATGCATCTTCTCTCCTTTTCCTTTTTGTTTCTGGTTCTTCCCGAGAAGGGCCTTGGTGCGCAGAAGACAAATATACAGAGCATCCAGGAAAATTGCAAGGCAGAGCATCACTGGCCAAACGAGGTTTGGATAGTGGTGTAGTAAATACTCTTCCAGTTTTCTCATCAACGGCACTTGTTTCCCAAATGATGTCACTATCACGGAAGTGTGCATGACAAACCTATAAATGAAGCGTAATGGTTATAAAATTATTGAATTTGAAATGAAGCATTAATGGTTATAAAATTAT
>JAHWFO010052524.1:939198-961509 GCA_023313115.1 Rhysida immarginata | reverse complement strand
ATAAAATTATTGAATTTGAAATGAAGCATTAATGGTTATAAAATTATGTAATTTAACAGTAACAGTTAACTTACGAAAATACATAACTACAATACGTATATCAAAATGAAAGTGAATCGTTTGTCTAACTTAGCTTAAATTAGGTTAACGTTGTAGGCTACCTTGATGTATTAAGTGTGACTAGTGCAAGTTATAAAATTAGCAGAGATCTTACTGTTAGAGTAACAAATAAGGAAAGTAAAGTAATAAAATAGCACTCACCCTCGAATTTTCAGTCACTATGTAATCTTTACGTGGTATAGCGTTTAACCACTTTCTTCTGAGCTCGGGATCCTTTGGAAACTTAAAAACATGCACTTTCTGGCGCCCAGACTTGCTTGTATAATTGCCCTTACAATTCGGGACACAACACTTTTGCACCATTTTAAATTTTGCGCGAGCACAAGGATATCTGGAAACCGAAACCCTAACACGCTCACGCCATCGCTGTGGTGGTGCTAGTGATGGCTTCCGGTTCCTTCGGCCCCAAGATGATGACGTCATCAAAAAAAACCCGCTTGCTGTGAGGCCTTTTCTTTCTAGACGGTATTGCACCACCGCGTCCCCATTTGAAAGCCTGTCGGCCATTGCTTTGGTTGGCAAAAAATGGCCCTCATCGTATGTTTAAATTTGAAGTTTGCGTAGACAAACACAGTAAAACTCAATGCCGATTTCTTGTCCAGCTTTAAATTGTAGTAATAGATATATTAAAGGTTCACCACTGACCTTTCACAGGTGTGTTTTTATCTTTCTGCGTCTTAGAATGTTTTTCTCATGCAAAAATACTGGTCATCTTTTATATCGTGGTTGTTGATACATAAAAGATGTCGATATTCAACCATGTTACCGTCGTTTCAGTGATACCAGAATGATTGTTTAGAGGTATTTATGAAATTATATACCGCATTTATTAAAAAGCATCTAAATTTGGGAGAGGTCGCTTAAGAAATTTCAGACTATAAGCACGATGTTGGTGGGGGGGGGGGAGGGCGCTTTCTCAGCTGGTGGATATATATTAATGGCGCTTTGGCTGGCGATGTTGTTCTGCCAACCACAGTAATGGCGCCTACACTAACAATAGAGATTAGTTCCACTTTTCGCCGCCTTCAAATTGCCCCAAAGATGGCGGCCAAATAAGCGATCTACTCATTTCATATCGTTGATTCAGACAGACATTTGAACCAAGGTTCATCAAGTATGGGAGAAGAGGATGGCATAACAATCAGAAAAGATGAACAGAATATCGAATATGTCCGGTAGATCTTATGTGGTTATTTATAATGTAAAAACAAATTGACAGAACAAATAAAACATATTCTGTGACCTTTATCATAGTCTATTTTTTATCTTGCGCAAATTTCTAGTTTGTAGCTGACATGAAATCTGTCAAAACTTATGAACGACTTCAAATACATTCAAATGAACCATACTTTTATGTTTCTTGTGAAATTGCCCTTATTTATAATACTGCATGACCCCCTTTCCATTGAGAATTTTAAAATTGCATCCAAGATAGCGGCTTTCAAGATGGCCTCAGTGTTGGCGGTTTGACCTGAAAGATCCCCCTCCTCCATCCCAAAACAGTGTATTTATATTTGCCAACCGGGAATTTATTTAATATTGCCGATTCCAGATTTATGTATCATCTTGTTCTTTGCATCTACAAATTTGTACTCTGTCGAATGGCTTTCGCGTTTGCACACGGTATTTAGTTGCTGGCCATTCACAATATCAAACAATGGGCCATTAAAATTTTCACGTTGTTTAATATTCATAGGCATATAAATGGATGTATGTACCGTAAAATCTTGAATACACGCCGGGTATTCAAATACACGCCGGTCTCAAATAAAAGCCGGTTGAAGTGTAGAAAATAGATTAAACGCCGGGTCTTTTTCGGGTCATCGATATAAATTCCGGCGTTTTTCCTCACTTTCAGGTTATTAAACGTCTTTTCATGCGTATGCCTTCTCACTGGCTGCTTCATTTAACCCATTCTAATTTTATATAAATTTCACATCCATGAGATTCATATAAATGTCACATCCATGAAATCATTAAGAGACACCTTAAAAGCACAAACACTGTTACTGCTGTCATTCCCGGTGGTTGTACGAAATACAATCAGGCCCCAGCTGTTTCTTGGCACAAACATTTAAAGCACGCATTACTGAACTGTATTATGAGTGGATGGCGGGAGATAGATTAAGAGTACACAAAGCCTGGCGGTAATTTAAAGCCTAACGACTGGGAAAACCGGGAAAGTCAGGAAATTTTTTTGTAACCGGGGAAAGTCAGGAAATTTTACAAAATCAACAAGAAAATGCGAAATTGGAACGAAAAATTGGTCCGGGAAAATGACATGATCAACCGGGATAAGTCAGGTAATTTTACACAATCGTTTTGGGACACCGTATTAGACACCCTGTTATTGGGAATAGCCCTTAACGCCGGGTCTCAAATAAACGCCGGGTCTCGATTAATCGCCGGGGAGGTGTCCGGACCATTGAAACAAATAGACGCCCGGGCGTGTATTCAAGATTTTACCGTATGTATATATATTTGTCTCTTATACAAATCTACAGTTTTATTCCAATCTTGATGAAATTGTGCACACTTGAGCTTCAAAACAAGAGGAAGAGCACTGTCTACCTGAGATTTCTCAAAAGAAATTATTCAATAAAAATCGATATTCAGATGGCAGTGCCATCCTTTGGGAGCATTTTAAAACAATTTTTCGTGCATGGTTTTAGTTTCAATTTTGTGTCGCCATTTATTGAGAGCATTTTAAAAGTAGTGCTTTCAATTCTTCAACATGAATTTTACTATTATTATATAAGTACCGAAAGGTGATTCATGTTATCAGTTCACAGTGGACTAGAACGATGCAAAACCTGGACAAAACCTAAAGTTCAGAACTTTATGATATAAGTACATAAGATTGTGTTAAAAGCAAGTGAAAATTGTATTTCCTTGATATGAATGAAGATATTATTTGCATTTTTTGAAATTTAACTTTAAATTTAATAAGTATAACATTCATCAGAGAATAAAACCAATACTTAGATAGAAGTAATTGGTTGTAAAGTGAATATACTTTACAAAGACAACATTATAAGCTTATAACATATGACTTTCTGGATTCATGTGATGTGAAGTATCTTTCTCCATTTGTATTACATTTTCGGCTGGAGATTACACCACCCACACAAAAAATACATTACGCAAAAGAAACTTTGAAGTACAAGAACTTCCGTGGTCGCAAACGGTCGCAGCTAAATTTTCATTATATTATGTTATAAAATATAGATCCGGAGTTCGTCAGAGTTTTCTTATAATATCAGTTTGTATTAGGGAAACCAAACTTAAAAGCTTACAGAAATAGTCAGTGTTGTGATGGATTATTAAACGGTTATATGAGCTCCAGTATTCCTAAAATGAATACAAAAGCTTTAAAATACTTTGAACATACCAACTGCAGGCTCATGTTTGCTTCAGTGCAGTGAGTAAAGAATAATAAATCTTTGAAGCCGTAGTTAAATTTTACACTTTCATTTTCAGTTTTTTTCCCGTTCATAAGAACCGTTTTTCCACCCCAACCTTGTAAAATCCACTCTACCTAAAGGGAAGGCAGTTGTGCAATTGAAAGAGGATTGTGTTTTGTAACAAATAAATATTTTTTTTCTTTATTAAGAGATTTTGATTTTTTTAGGTTTGTCCAGGTTTTGCATCGTTCTGGCCCACTGTGCAGTTTAGGGAAACGCATCTGTCTGTCTGGCTATCTGCCTGTCTATCTGTCTGACCGTCCGTCCGTACCTCTAAGCGCACCACACACTTACAGTTTAACTGAAGATATTAATATGTCAGTTGGTAGTGATTGAACACGACATACAGTCCATCTTAAGATCGTAGACTGCAGGCAGGACGGAACTGTTGATGTGTGGGCGGCTGAAGAAGATGATCTCACGTGTGATCAGTTCAGAGTTCACGATCTCACGGTTTTAGGTCTTAAGGCCAAAGCACCAACACACTTTCAGTTAGACTGCAGTGCCTGAAAGGTCTATTTTTAAACACCCGGTGGCAGGCGAAAAACTTTTAAGCAAGCTTAAATTTTTTTGGCCTGTTGTGAGATGGATGACAAGTCAGCGTTCTTTTCTTCTTTCATAGAACTGTATAAGAAAAATACCTGTCTATGGAAGATAAAAGATGACAACCAACTCGTATTCCAATAAAGAAATGAAAACCAAGGCCTATGACAAATTATTGGAATTTTATGAAATAACGATTCCAACGACCACAGTAGAAATAGTAAAAAAATAATCATAATAATTTGCGATGTGCGTTTCGGAAAGAATTAAAAATAGTGAAGGTAGCAAAATCTGTTTCATCTGCTGATGATGTATACATGTCATCTCTGTGGAATTATAATTTGTTATTTGTTTATTTTGTACTGATCAGGAAGAAGGAAGAAGTATAGTTTCCAGTGGCGAACTCTAATGCTTTATTATTTTTTTAAGCTAATGCATTTTAATTTTTAATTTTTAAGTTAATGCATTAAGAATTCGAGAAAGGAAAGAAAAGTGTAAAATCATTTTTCACACGTTTTATTTCATATGAATAGACACAGCGACTGACAATAATAATAGCAATGACGAATGAAACAGTATTTATGTGCAATACAATATAATTTTATTATATTTAATATATTAAAATGCAATATAAATAATAGTAACTAATTATCAACAAAATTATCTTGCCAAACACGAAGTAATTTTTATACTGTTCACGATTATTTTTTGCATTTTCACAAACGTTTTTACTAATTCCATGTTGTAAACCTGTCAAATGATCATCTCCAACGCATCTAAATTGTATTCGTGGAGCTCCGAGTTGAACCGCTCTTAGCGAGACAGTTCTTCAGTTCTAATCTTGAACTATAGTCCCCCGGACAGACGATTATGAACTGTCAGTGAGTGGCAACAGCACAGACCATGGACTGTAAAGACCACTGCCTGCAGGCGGTTAACGTGTGTGTGTATGGTGCAATGATATTTCAGTTCACAGTTCTTCAAAACAGGCAACGGCCTGCAGATAAACTGTTAGTGTGTGGGGCCCTTAACTCCTCCATGGCTATGAAAGATATTCAAAATCTGTTTTCGTCAGTCGATGAATATGGTTCATGACACGAACTAATCAGAAATATTATATAAATCGGTTCAATAGCACTTACACAAACGGTACTTTCACGAACCCACCTAGCAATATTCAATGATAAGATATAGTAAGAAATACATCAAACTACTGTAATCGTAATGACGAGACAGAAGTGATTATTAATTACTATTTTCCCCAATTGATAAATATGGTTCCGCAAATGAACCATTTTGAAAATGGTACGCTATAGCACGTGCTATAATGGTACGCTTATGACACCCTCAAAAATTTTCAATGGTAAGATATGGCATGTAATATATCAAACAATTTGAAATGATGTGTCATGAATGAATATAAAGTAAAATTCATGATAGTCGAAACTGGTTCAAAGGCACCTGGTTTAGTGAAACCATTATGGTTCGTTGGAAATTTCAATAATTAGATATCGCATGTTATATATCAAACAATATGAAATGATGTCATGAATGAATATAAAGCCAGTTTCATTGATAGTCGAAATAGGTTCAATTAAAAGCTGGTTTAGTGGAACGATTATGGTTCACTGGAAATTTCAAAGCTAAGATATGTCCTGTTATATATCAAACAACTTGGAATGATGTGCAATGATGAATACGACATAAAATTAATGATAGTCGAAATTGGTTCAAACGCACCTGGTTTAGAGAAACCATTATGGTTCATTGAACTTTCAATGCAAAAAGATCACATGTAATACAATGTATATCAAACATCTTGGAATGATGTGTAATGATGAATACAATGTAAAGTTAATGATAATTCAAATTGGTTCAAAGTTCCGTGGTTTATTGGTATCATTATGGTCCATTAGAAACTTTCACTGCTAAAATATGTCATGTTATATATCAAACAACTTTGAATGATGTGTAATGAATGACTACAACAATAAAATCAATGATAGTCTAAATTTGTTCGCAGGCACCTGGTTTAGTGGAACCATTATTGTTCATTGGAACTTTCAATAATTAGATATGGTATGTTACATATTAAACAATTTGGAATGACGTGTTATGAATGAATATAACATAAAATTAATGATAGTCGAAATTGCTTTAAAGGCACCTGCTTTATTGGAACCATTATAGTTCATTGGAACTTTCAATGCTAAGGTATGGCATGTTATATACAAAACAACTTGGAATGATATCTAATGATGAATTCAATGTAAAGTAAATGATAACTGAAATTGGTTCAAAGGTACGTGATTTATTGGTATCATTATGGTCCATTGGAAACTTTTAATGCTAAGATATGGCATGTTATACAGGGTGATTCAGTCAATTTCTGACCATTTCAGTACTATGATTTATTGACCGATTAATGTTTACAAACTTAGCATTTCCGTATGATATTTTAGGCAGTTCGGAGTTTTTAGTATTCCCGTGGGAAAGTCTTGATGACATGCTCAATGTGGCCACCACGAACGTTTTGAACAGCTCGCAGCCGAATGGTGAAATTGTTCATAACTCTATCCAGGATTTCTGCATTCACAAGGGTGCAGCAATCGACGATGCTTTGTCGTAGCTGGTCTAGGGTTCTTGGTTCTGTAGTGAACACACTGTCTTTAAGGAACCCCCAGAGATAAAAATCACATGGCTTTAGGACAGGACTCGTAGGGGGCCAAAGAAAGCCACCCCCAAATCGATCTGGAAACCTGTTTGAAATGACACGATTTCCAAATTTCTGATTCAAAAAGTCTAGCACTTCATTAGTGGTGTGAGGCCTAGCTCCATCCTGTTGAAACCATTGATGTCGAAGCGGTATACGCCTCCTTCGCAGCTCGGGGATGAAGAAGGTTTCCAACATGTTAAGGTAAGCCTGTGACGTTGCGGTGCCCTCAAAAAAAAACGGACCAATGATGACTCTTTTGGAAATCGCGCACCAAGCCATAACCTTTCGTGGATGAAGAGGTGACTTATGGATCTCATGAGTGTGCTGGGATCCCCAAAAACGAACGTTGTGTTTATTAACGTCTCCTGACAGATGGAAGAAGCCCCCATCTGACACCCACAGGGTTGTCCACAATGTCCTGATTGGCTTCCATTTCTGCTCCAAACTCCATCGCAAATTGTTGTCGCTTCTGTCTTCCAGTGTCTGTTAACTCCTGATAAACATGGATCTTATACGGGAACAGGTGTAAATCCTTTCTCAAAATTCGCCACGTCGTGGTATACGGAAGCACTTCTTCAATGGATAGGCGGCGAACAGATTTTTTGGTAGGGGAATCGACCAACCTTGTGCGAACATTTTCGACAACTTCGGCCGTTCGAACACGACCTTCGCTCCCGCCTTTTTTCTTGCCTTTAACACATCCAGTGGCACGAAATTGCTTGACAAATCCATGATTGCTTGCCTGCCTGGTGCGTCTCGACACTTATACTCCTTCCGGAACTTTCTTTGCACGGTTACAGGTGATTTTGTCTCGAAGTACCATTCGACAAACTTGCATTTCTGCTCTGTTGATAAAGCGGGTGCCATTTTTCAACAATACGATTTTCATGCAGCGCCGTTGCAACAATACAAACTCCAACTATTTAGAAATTCGATATGGCGCTCATATTCTTTCAATTGTTTATCCCTAATGCACGCCATTCGAGTGAAATGGTCAGAAATTGACTGAATCACCCCGTATAAATTCACCAGAAGACAAAGCTTTTTACCTAATTAGTTTTAAACGTTGTAAAATTAAATTGCTTTTTATTCCTTTGGAATGTTTATGGTTTATTAATTTTTTCTTTTATCATTGATAGTCGACATAGGTTCACTGGTATGTGGTTTCATGGAACCAGTGTGGTACAGGGGAAACTTTCAAAGCTCAGATTTGGCATGTAATATATCAAACAACTTGTAATGACATTTCATGAATGAATATAACATAAAATTAATTATTTTCGCAATTGGTTAAAAGGAACATGGATTTAGTGGAACCATTAAGGCTCATTGGAACTTTCAATGCTAAGATATGGCAGGTAAGATATCAAATAACTTGGAATGATGTGTAGTGAATGAGTGTATCCTAAAATTAATCATAGTGGAAATTGGTTCAAAGGTAGCTGATTTAGTGGACCCATTAGGGTTCATTGGAACTTTCAATGCTAAAATATGGCATGTAATATATCAAACGACTTGGAATGATATGTCATGAATGAATGTAACATAAAATTAATGATAGTCGAAATTGGTTCATAGGAACCTGGATATAGTGGACCCATTAAGATTCATTGGAACTTTCATTGCTAAAATATGGCATGTAATATATCAAACAACTTGGAATGATGTGTAATGAATGAATATATCGTAAAATTAATGATAGTCGAAATTGGTTTAAAGGAACCTGGATATAGTAGAACCATTATGGTTCATTGGAACTTTCAATGTTAAAATATGGCATGTAATATATCAAACGACTTGGAATGACGTGCCATCAATGAATGTAAAGTAAGATTAATGATAGTCGAAATTGCTTCCATTATGCGTTTTTTTAAAGATACTATTATTGAACCATTGGAAACTTTCATTGCTAAGATATGGCAAGTAATTACTTACGTCTTTCATTATCAAGAGTTAATTTGTGTTCGGCAAATTTTAACATAGCTAGTAGCTGATCGCTAGCTTCAATAGTACATGGTTACGTAGAAAAGCGTTAGCAATTGTTTATAAAGAAAGATTTCACCCTTAAACACAATGCTTCAACAATTAACGCTTATTTCATTAAACTGGAATGCTTACAAGTTAAAGGATTCTTATATGTTCTAATCTATAGAGAAGTGCTACTTTCTGCATTAAACTTTTCAGTTAGTTTTAATCAGTTTGAACTATGCATTCCCTTAGAAGTATGCCTTACTTAGCAACCAGGGGTATCCTTAGTAACCTCATCTAATCTTAACAACCAAAGACTTCTTTAGAAATCAAATACTTTCTATTTTATTCTCGAATGCTTTAAAATCCTATCGGTCCTGGGTATTTCGGTTGCTTGACTTGTTTTGGAGTTGTTCTCCATTTGTTGTAATCAGCAACTTTTCATGCATTTCTCAGCTGACATGCAAACTTCAGTAACGTCATTTGATGGGTAAATCAAACCTCCTCTTGTTTATCTACTTAGCAAATGATGAGATGTAGATTGTTCTGTCGGATCTGCTTCTAAAGCAGATATGCATGGGGGGCAGTCAATTTACTTTTTTATCATCATATCTAGCAATGAATGCCACAACTGTCTACAAATGGTGATACTGCAGTAATACTTCGCTAGATAAATTTGCAATTCACGTGTAAAGTAATTATTTTGAATATGAAAAGCATGTTAACTCTTCAAATGGGAAAAATTACTGAATCAGTAATAAATGATGCTTTATATTTTAATGAGATTTGTTTTCATTAATTCTACAGTTACTTTGAATTTGGGATTCATAAAATTAATCTTCATCAGTATATAAGGTAAGTATTCTACTATAATGCGATCCCACTTTCAGAGCCCAAAAAACAGTAACAATTTATCCTCTTGTATAATGCGATCCCCATTTTTTAACTCGCTGCTAACATGAGAAATAAAATATGCAAGAAAATACAGAAAAAAATATCTTTATTTCTTTTTTACAATTTTTAAAAATGCATAACCTGAATCTTTACAATTAAAAACCTTCAAAATCCGATTCATTAGCGTCTGATTCTTCAAAGTTAATTAATACATTACAGACGGTAATTTATTTTAAAATAATAAAAGGTTAATTTTGAAAAAGACAAGAACGATACACTTAGAGTAGACTATATGTACTTTTATTGTATTTTCATATTTCGATTAAGGTACGGTAATAAATATTCATTTGAACTTAATAAAAACATTCTTGGACAATTTCAGGAAAACAAGATAAAAGGGTTACACCCCATATATGGAAGAAGAAAAATCCGCTAAGAAACTGTAAACACAACGATCAAATGAGCGATGAGAACTGTGGATTTGTAGTTCTTCTCATCGCTCGTTTGACCCATATATGGAACTTAATTCCATCATAAAATATGTTATTTAAAGACGTGATATCTATATTGTTCAATTATAAATAAACGACAGCAAGAAGGAAGTTATAATAAATGAAATATGAACGCAGTGATATTTTTTCGCGAGCGGTTGTCGCCACTTATTTTCGAAAATTCATTTTTGCATTAGCTTTGTTACAAAAAATTGAGAGAGAGAAAAGGAATTACTGTACTGCATATTGTTTATACTGCATAATTAATGTGACCATACGTCCCCGATTGTCCGGGACAGTCCCGATTTTTTGCTATCTGTCCCGAGTCCCGAATAATTCATTCGGGACGCATTTTTGTCCCGGTTTAGTCTTCTGCCAAGGAATATATGAAGGAATATGAAGAAAATGAAAGAATTTGACGTCATGGCGTCTTTTTCATGGCATATTTAAAATAGGTAGGAAATACATGAAGCATCTTTTTCCTTTCTTGTCCCGATTTTCAGTGTCCAGGAAATGGCCACATTATGCATAATCCACTCTCTAATGTACCAGCATATTCGATACAATACGCTATAAATTGTAGTTTCGTTTCAAGTCGTTTGCCTCCCTCCCCTCCCCAGTCATTGGAGCGCCAATAATAGCCTCTTGTATAATACGCCCTACAAATTTAGGTGGATTTTTAGGTCAGAATTTATCGCATTATAGTAAAATAATTACGGTACCTACCTAAAAAATTAAAATTAAGAAAGTTGATGAAGAAAAATCTATTTAATCAGCAGCTCGTTTTCACTTGTGAGGTGTAGACAACATGGCAGATAACCAATTTCCGGTAGCTTAAATCACTGGGGCAGGAAGCACCATCTAGTTGTTATAGAGATCAGTGGGTATCTCTTACAGGGGCCGAGTCTATAAAGGGATAGACAGAGAACTTGAATTTTAGTAATAGTGGATATTTAACTTAAGAAAATTCTCCTTTAATATTATAATTTGAAAGTAAATAAAATAATATAAAATATAGTGGTCACAAAAATATAATCTAAATTTTGGTTGATATGTATGAGATATGGTCCACATATTAGAATAGAACTTCATTTCTTCGTCTCTTTTATCCTTTTCTTGAAGATTTCTTCAATTTATTCTTTGCTTTACCTCTTCAATTCCCTTCTGAAAGAAACTCATCTCTTCTAATGACTGGACCACATCTCATACACATCAACAATAATCCTATCTAACAATAATAATTACGAATGTCCGTAACCATCATAGAGAGCAGTGAGCGATGCCAGCATAGAGGCGAAATAGCCACCTGCGATTTGGGGACGGATGAGAGCGAAGCACGAAGCGGCATTGTTTACAATACAAAAAAAATGAGGTGTGGTCACCACACGACTTTCTTATACGTAAATGAACTGGTCCAAATACAGAAAAAAATTAAACAACTGTCTAAAATGGCTACTTCCGATAGAAATTTTGAAAAGGTTTGTGAATAAAAGTTACTTCAAATTAGCTTCTAAACACTTTGGTATAGATTCCAAATTTTCCTATACCATCTTCTTTCGCCTATATTAGCAAAAAACTGGATTTTGATAAGAGTAAAACTGGTACTTCCGGTTGGAATTTTGAAAAATTTTGTTAACAAAAGTGGTTTAAAATTGTAAACGTAACACTTTTCAATCCCTTCAAAATTTTCATAAACGCAATGGTTAACGAGATATTTCAAAATTTATATTTTGGCGCTGGAGTAAACTGATACTTCCGGTTCACCGATTCCACTGGAAAACTAATCAGACCTCCCGAGGAAGATTATAATCTTAAGTTTAAAGTTTGGTCTCGATAGCTTTAGCCGTTTGGACGCTATCGTGGATACACACACACACACAGCCTGACAGACACACAAGACTTTTTCCAAAAATCACTTTTTTGTAATCTAGGTACCTGAAAACGTGAAGATCAGTGAAAATCTCGAGATCGAAATTTTTCCTGATTACAATACTACGTATAAGAAAGTAAGAAGGTGTACTTTAGCATTTTTAGGAACGTAATTTTCTATTAGAGGAACTGTTGTGGCGAGGAGTGGCATAAGGAGAAAGTGGGGATTTGCGCGCTCTATCTTATTTTTCCTCTAAGGTGACATCTAGAAATTAGCGTGAATTTTCTTTGAGCAACGAGAGCATTAATTTGGAAGCACGTCATGGTACGAGAGTGATTCAAAAAGTAAGTTTCACTCAGCACCATCTGTGGTCGAAGAGCGTCGACATCATTCGCCGTTTTTAAGGATGTTGCCTGTATGTTTATAATTGCAACGTGGCATGATCATACGTGTTCACGCGTTTACTGCGTACGCAAGAGTATTGTTGTTATGGCTGAGCAACTGGTTGTACACTCCAAGTTGGAGATTCGCGGAACAATCTGATTTTTGTGGGCGAAAGGCTTATATTGCACTGAAATCCATAAGGAAATTTGCAGTGTCTACGGGGATAACGTGATTTCTTGTCCTGCCATTGTGAAGTGGTGCCAGCAGTTCGAAAATGGGAACTCAGATTTGACGGGCGAATACTGCGTAGGAAGACCATTCACGTCCAACACACCCGAGCACATTGCCCGCATTAATGAGATGATTCTGGACAATCGACGAAGCAGAATTAAAGAAATCGCCAGAACGCTAAGCGTTTCTTATGGGAGTGTGCTGATACGGTGGAGAAACGCTGGAGCGGATTTTTACCACAGCGGCATGGAAAAGTTAATTTCACGTTCAGACAAGTGTTTACAATTGTTGGGTGATAATGTAGAAAAGTGAAATAAATGGTGCACGTTTCCTCAGAATGTGTGTATGGGATCTTAACTTACATCTGTTTTTACTATTGCAGAGTGTAACTTACCATGGGGGTAGCCACGGGAGGGGATCACCGGGTTCCCCCCCCCTATCGGAAAAAAAATTCAAGATGTAAAGTAAGTGATTGATTGTCGGAAAATTCAAATTATTAATTTATTGATTGTATTTATTGCATTAAAGTTAAAATATAACTTTTCGGCATAGCCTATAAAGGTAAATCTAGTTGGGGAGAACTTTTAATAAAAAAAAATGAGGTGTGGTCACCACACGACTTTCTTATAAGTAAATGTCCTGGTCCAAATACAGAAAAAAAAATTAAACAACTGTTTAAAATGGCTACTTCCGATAGAAATTTTGAAAAAGTTTGTGAATAAAAGTTACTTCAAATTAGCTTCTGAACACTTTGGTATAGATTCCAAATTTTCCTATACCATCTTTCGCCTATATTAGCAAAAAACTGGATTTTGATAAGAGTAAAGCTGGTACTTCCGGTTGGAATTTTGAAAAATTTCGTTAACAAAAGTTGTTTATAATTAGCTTCTAAACACTTTTGTATATTTTACAAATTTTCCTATTCCGTCTTATTTCGCCTACATTAGCAAAAAACTGGAATTTGGCAAGAGTGGCATGATGCAAAAGCCGACCCTAAAAGGCGTTACGGAAACAGTTTTGCACGTTTAAGCGTTGTTGGTGCCGGCTTGAAGCACGCGACGGCACTGAAAAGTCACCTGATCATTGTAGGCTGAGCAATATTTTATTTTGCTTGTGTGTGCGTTGCGAAGGGTAAAACAACTGAACTGCCAAGCAATAAAATAATAGCTTTACGAAATACTCATACGTCGAAGGTTTGTGTGAAAATACACGTAGGCATGTAAAAGGTATGGTCTCTGGCAACACCTCCTAGAAAGAAAGCCTCACAACTGAAACGTCATATATTGTTACATCATCATAATTCGACCATTGTTGATCATATTTCTACCAATCATAAGCCCTAAATTTGGTCGACTTATGATGATGTAACAATGCATGACTTTTCAGTTGTGAGGCTTTCTTTCAAGGAGGTGTTGTCTCTGGACTCTCTCTCAAATCATTGTTAATGTACACCTTCGCGATACTAGCACCAGCTGTTGAGCGCTTCCTGAATTGCACCTCGCAACCCGAGATATGCTGTTATTCACACATAACAGCTGGCGCTAATACGCAAAAGTCTATATACAAGGCAATGACATATTGAAGATAGACTCATAAAGTAAAGGACAATAAAGTAAATGTGGCTCTATCTGTTTTGCATTTTGTTGTGTGAACTCATTCACCGAACTTAATTGTCAGAGGTTGTATATAGTAGGCTGTGCCACTTGGCTTATCTGGTACTACAATAATAAACGTAAAATATTTTATTTTTTTTCCTCCGAAACGAAAGGCCATTGAGTCAACTCCTTTTACACGCAAGGTATATTAACGTTGTAGATTGACCTCCTAAAATTTCAACCAAATCCTTGATTACAGTCCGTGCGGTCCCCTTGTAAATTCGGGATTTTATGCTCACAGGTATAACTGTGACTTCTACTTTCTGATATCAGTGATTTTTACCTGTGATCGTGGAATCATGACTTGTTTCTTCCTGCGACTTAGACAAACGGTGATGATGATTAGCGAATGTGGCGTCGAAGTAGGCATACTCTGATGGGTATAACCAAGATATATATTCTATAATCACGATTTGTAAATAACATAATAAGAGAGTATATAATTTCGTTTTTGAAAAACCTTTATTATCATGAATATCTCACTCCCCTTTAAAAAAATAAATTGTTGTTTACTTATGAATTATCCACAAATTGTCTACCTGCTGAGAAATTTGTACTCCAAAAGTGTGTGTATTCAAATATTGAAAATAATTGAAAATTAAATGCTATTGTTCTAGAAAAAATTATGATCCTTTATTCATTATTTACGTAATTTAGCAAACAAGTATTACTTATTTGACTTTAACAATACATCAATAATAATTGCGAAAATAACTGTAAATTGCAAGTCCGATTTTGCAGTGTAACCATAACAAATGATGTACTTGGCCTTCAGTTCTTATTTCCCTTCTTCTAGCAACATCCACATTCGAAAAAATTGATAGTAAAACTATTTCTCTCCATCGCATATGATTTCTTCAACGCGATCGGGTCACACGTTACCTTTCTCCGTTCACCATCTTGAATTTCATGTGGCGACACCTATAGGGGCTGTTTTTCGCGAATAGCTGCCGACACATAAGTTGAACGCACAGCCCACTAGATAACATGGGCTGTGGTTGAACGATAGGATGACGTCATTTCTAACGCCAGTAAATCGTTTAGCTCTTCCATGAAAAATCCGCTTTCGTTTTCGAAACATTGTTTTCGTATTTATATGTAGCTTCTATTTTCGTTTTTTCTTTTAAATAGATAAATGAAATTATCTTCTATCTATCTATATATATAAAGAAGGATGTTTGTGGGTCTGTCTGTGGGTCTGTCTGTCTGTGGGTCTGTTTTTTATACAAATCTACAGTTTTAGTCCGATCTTGATGAAATTTCGCATACATGACCTTCAAAGCATGAGGAAGGTCACTGTCTACTTCAGATTTCGAAAAAATAATAATTATTGATAAAAAATCGATATTCATGGTTATGGCAGGGCATATTAATGAGAAATATCGCATGACCAACAATGCAAGACAAAGTTTTTGCAACAATGGTATCAACACGCAATTCACAAACACTCTGCACGGACCAACAATATATATCTCATGACCAACAATGCAAATAAAAGTTTGTGCAACAATAGGTATCAACAATGGTTTCAACACGCAATTCACCAATAACAATGAGCTCAAAATGATGATGCAATGATAAAGCAATCCTTTCCAAGAATTATAACAATGAACATAAAATGATGATGCAATATGGATAAGTTTCAATTTGTAACAATGCATAGAATTCCTGTTATTCAGGTTTTTCTTAGAAAAGAGAGTTCTTAGTACTTAACAATTTCTTGAAAATCTTTAAAAATGATCAGTAGCTGGAGATAATGAAGAGTTAGCAGACTATTGAGAAAGAGTGGAAAGACGACAGAGAAAGCAAACCTTTAGCTCCGTGCTGTATTGAGCAAATGGGAAGCAAGTAAATAGAAGAATTGGCGACCGCTAGACTACCCAAAGTGATGAAAAGCCAAATTTTGCTTCAACACAGCGAGAGAAGAGTGGAAATTGCAACAACATCAAGTGTACATCTGAAGTAAGATTATCTGAGTAAGAAATTATTGGAGCGATCCATCCATTGTGAGCCTTTAAAAAGATTTTTTTCGAATTTTCATTAAGAATTTTTCCTGTATTAATTCTAAGCATTTTCATGTGTTTATTTTTAAGATATTGCAAAATTTAAGTTAATTTTTGAGATTGTTCTGTTTTCATCCAAGTGTAATTATCCCGGGCAACGCCGGGTACCTTTGCTAGTCTATATATATAAAGAAGGATGTTTGTGGGTCTGTGCGTCTGTGGGTCTGTGTGTGGGTCTGTGGATCTGTGTGTACGTTTTTTATACAAATCTACAGTTTTATTCCGATCTTGATAAAATTTCGCATACATGACCTTCAAAGCATGAGGAAGGTCACTGTCTACCTCAGATTTCGGAAAAATAATAAATATCGATAAAAAATCGATATCCATGGTTATGGCAAGGCATATTAATGAGAAATATCTCATGACCAACAATGCAAGGCAAAGTTTGTACAACAATAGGTATCAACAATGGTATCAACACGCAATTCACAAACGCTCTGCATGAACCAACAATCAATATCTCATGACTAACAATGAAAGGAAAAGTTTGTGCAAGTGTAATTATCCCGGGCAACGCCGGGTACCTCTTCTAGTCTATCTATATATATAAAGAAGGATGTTTGTAGGTCTGTGGGTCTGTGTGTATGTTTTTTATACAAATCTACAGTTTTATTCCGATCTTAATAAAATTTCGCATACATGACCTTCAAAGCATGAGGAAGGTCACTGTATACCTCAGATTTCGGAAAAATAATAAATATCGACAAAAAATCGATATTCATGGTTATGGCAAGGCATATTAATGAGAAATATCTCATGACCAACAATGCAAGGCAATGTTTGTACAACAATAGTATCAACAATGGTATCAGCACGCAATTCACAAACACACTGCATGAACCAACAATATATATCTCATGACCAACAATGCAAGGCAAAGTTTGTGCAACAATAGGCCCATTGTGTTCGCATCAACAATAGTATCAATGCGCAATTCACCAATAACAATGAGCACAGAATGATGATGTAATGTTAAAGCAATCTTTCCAAGAATTATAACAATGAACATAAAATTATGATGTAATATGGATAAGTTTCAATTTGTAACAATGCATAGAATTCCTCTTATTCAGGCTTTTCTTAGAAAAGAGAGTTCTTAGTACTTAACAATTTCTTGAAAATCTTTAAAAATGATGAGTAACTGGAGATAATGGAGAATTAGCAGACTATTGAGAAAGAGTGGAAAGACGACAGTTAGCTCCGTGATGTTTTGAGCAAATGGGAAGCAAGTAAATAGAAGAATCGGCGAGCGCTAGACTGCACATAGTGATGAATGGCCAAGTTTTGCTTCAACACATCGAGAGAAGAGTGGAAATTGCAACAACACTAAGTATACATCTGAGGTAAGATTACGTGAGTAAGAAATTATTGGAGAGGTCCAGCCATTGTGAGCCTTTTTTTTCGAATTTTCATTAAGAATTTTTACTGTATTAATTCTAAGCATTTTCATGGGTTTATTTTTAAGATATTGCAAAATTTAATTTAATTTTTGGAGATTGTTCTGTTTACATCCAAGTGGAATTATCCCGGGCAACGCCGGGTACCTTTGCTAGATAGAAGAAGAAGGATGTTTGTGGGTCTGTACGTTTTTTATACAAATCTACAGTTTTATTCCGATCTTGATGAAATTTTGCATACTTGACCTTCAAAGCATGAGGAAGGTCACTGTCTACCTCAGATTTCGGAAAAATAATAATTATCGATAAAAAATCGATATTCATGGTTATGGCAGGGCATATTAATGAGAAATATCTCATGACCAATAATGCAAGGCAAAGTTTGTGCAACAATAGGTATCAACAATGGTATCAACACGCATTGCACCAATACAAGGCAGGGATCAACAATCAATATCTCATGACTAACAATGAAAGGAAAAGTTTGTGCAAGTGTAATTATCCCGGGCAACGCCGGGTACCTCTTCTAGTAAATTAATAAATTAATAAATTAAAAAATGACGCAGAATAGTCGACTCGAATGCAATTTGTCTTATATTATGACTTTTAATAGGCTTTCCAAGCTTCAACGATATCTCCATCATTACTATAGTAGAAGAAGTGCATCATGGGTAAAATCCAGACAAAGCATATTGATGAGATGACTTACTGCGCATGTCAAAAAGATTGTTCAACTTACGTGGCAGCTGCTATAAAAAAGAAACTTGTTTATAGATGAACTAAAAAAGAAACTTGTTTAGGATGAGTCCGAAATCTTTACCCCGCAATGACTTTTTCGCCTTTTGGCGGCCAAAGAAAAAACACTCCCAAACTTTGCTATAGTGACTTCACGCGATTTTCCATCCTGTAGTAGAGAAAATCTTGGTGCGCGCATGGAACAGCGAGTGGTGACGAAGTTTCTTGTGAACGAAGGCGTAAAACCCGCGGATACCTACAGAAGACCTCAAGCACAGTACGGTGACATGAAGCTCAGGCGCAGTAAGACATTCGAATGGTGTAAACGTTTCAAACATGGCCGTACGCTCGTCAGTGACGATCATGGCCGTGATGATTCCCAGCCCATAGCAGTCAGTCCTGTGCTTGATCCTGGATAATCGCAATGTTTCTGTGAAAACAGTGAACAAAACCAGCCACGAACATTTGCATTTTTGTAAAGTTAGCGCGCGCTGGGTACCAAGACAACTTTTCTGTTTTGACGACAAAGAAGAGTCGAAGTCTGTACTGAGTTGAAGGAGCGTTTTGACAGGGAAGGCCGGGGTTTCCTGGATCGCATCATTACATGTGACGAAAACTAGTTGCATCATTTCTCTTCGGAATCCAAACGAGCATTAAAGCAGCGGAAACATACAGACTCGCCACCACAAAAAAAATTTCGAGCCGTTGTGTCTGCAAGTAAAGTAATGGCAAATGATATTTGGGATAAACGTGGATTTTCTACCCAGGGGTGCGATTATTAACAATAAATTGATGATGTTCTGAGTGATGTGCATATGCGCCTGCGGAATAAACGGCCTGGTTTGATCAGTAAAGGGCATCCTGTTTTTGCAAGACAACGCACGAGCTCGTAATGCTTACCGTACTACGTATACTTTACAGAAATTAGAATGGGAGGTAGTGCCACATCCTCCTTTCAGCATGGATCTCGCTCCGAGTGATTTCCACCTCTTTGGGCCCCTAAAACAGTTTTTCGTGATGACGAAGTGAAGCAGGCTGTCCTGATAGTTCAGATGTACTGATAAATCTTCCTAGGCGGACGCCTTCCAGGCATTAGTTAAATGTTGGGATAAGTGCATAAATGTAGCAGGTGAGTATGTTGAAAAATAAATGCTGTGTCTACTGTTTGAAATTTGTTCTTCTATTTTATAAACGCAAAAATTCAGGTTTGACTTGAACACCCCTCATATTTCCGTTAGACGGAGAAACTAGAAATCTCGATACTTATAGTCACAACTTTTATAATAACCAAATACTACATATTTATACAATTACAAAAGGTGTTCAAACTGTTGAACATGAGCAACAATGCATGCCTCACAGCGTCTTGTCATTGAAATTATGATATGGCCAAAAATCCCTGCGGTATCACTTACATGGTCAGTTGTAGTCTCAATTCACGCTATGCGAATCCACAGGAGGATCATACACCCCATTCTTCAGATGAATGTTTGTTTTTTGTTTTGTTTTTAAACAAAAGGGTTTTTTTTCTGTATTACATAAAAATTCTCAAAAATCAAATTTGAAATTGAAGCGCCTGGAAATTTTAAAAATGTTAATAAAAACATTGATATAACACTTAAATATAAATGAATTCATAAATAAATATCTTGAGTTAAAGGTATACCAATATATGAAATAAAAGTAAAAACGACCTGAAGTGATGTAGTTAAGATGGCCGACCAGTGGCTTCACCTCTCTTAATCCTATTACAACGGGAAGTTCTATCCAGTTATTATAGAGTTCAGTGGACAGTTCGGCTGATTATATTTTTAAAACAATCCATGCGAATTAAAATTATACAAATAAAATAAAAAATGCAGAATTAAATTTTCAGCGAAGAAAGCTTAAAAATAATTTCTTTTCCTAATTACATCTTTAAAATTAATTACTTCATTGATATAATTTCTAGAATTCTTTGCGGTTCTGTTGCGTGTATGATTGCGAAATTTATCAGGTGCGAGTGAATCAGCCACTCGTTGTGCAAGCAGAGAACAATTACAGGGTATCGTGTTAATGCCTTCTATATGAATAGGGTTGACCGTATATTAATCGTCAATGGCCGATTTACATGCAGCGAAACCTAATGTTTAATCTTTCACCGGATCATGAGCACTAGTAGCAACATCGAAAACAATCGGTTTAGTGCGGAAACGAAGGTTGTAGCCCCTGTCAGAGCGAAATTCAAAGCCATACAAAAGGATTCCGTTGATAAATTGGAGAGATAAAATTTGGTTTACGAGATGAAATTGGGTTCCACGTTATCCACGGCAGGGCGATGCTTTTATAAGCAAGTTCGAAATGTGGTATTTAAATAAGTTTATGATTTTTTGAGTTCTACGTGCATGGGACTTTTATTGAAAATAAATCTTAAAAGCAGAGACAGTCCCAGCGTAAGAGTGAAATACAAAAGCATATGCATACAGAAATGGAGCATTTCACACAGAAAAAAAATGACTGTTCACTAATAAATTTTGTTGGGATTGTTTGTTTTGCTTTAAAGCAGACGTAATTTATGGCAAAGAGTCTGCAAACAATATGGGAGTTGCGGACATAGATGTCGAGGCCATAGCGATTCAGTGTTCCGAGTAGCGAAGGAAAGGCGCGGCCAAAGGGCCTCGTTGCCCGAACAGATAAATAACCCGAAGCCATTGACAGCGTGGCCCTTGTTGCTATTGTTACCCTTAATGGGTTTCCATTCACCCATTAAGAGACCATTTATACCGGTTTTATTTGGAAATATTGGTTCACATTTGAATATAAAGGATCTTTAATGACAAAATCTTCAAACGTACTTCAAGAATGAAATACAAAATGGAGAGGTCAACAGTAAACTAACCATTGGTGATGGAACGCGAAACCAAATTGTCCGTTAGAAATTGTCCACTATAGAAGGGATTGTTGTTGTTGTTTTTCGTGTTGGAAAATGATGCCATAGAAATCCGTTAAAGCTGAGGCGATCCCTGTAGTATTTCTGAATTTCATTAAAATGAGATGATAATTCTTTATTGACTAAGGGAGGCATTATTAAACACACGAAAATATATTTAAAATGTTTGTAAAAAAGGCTTTTATTAAATACAGAATGGTTCAATTGATTGTCATTCCAGATAATTTATGTCAGTTAATGTATACTAGGTGATTATCACTTTCTAAACACGCCGTTATCAAAATTTTACCAATGTCATATTCTATACTCTGTTTCAGTCATATGGGCGTGAATGTGTATGGCGAATACCAGATGAGCGCCTTTTACCTGATTGCATCGTCCCAACTGTTAAGTGTGATGGGAGTGGAGTCATCATATGGGGTGTCTTTCATAGCGGCTTAGGAACTCTGAAAGCAATTTGAGCTCCGAAGCCAATAAAAAACCCCACTATGACTTCGGATAATCGGGTGCTTTCTACGCTGTGGGAATTTTTTGGTGACAAGGATTGTTACTTCAGAACGATAAAGCACCATGTCATGAATTTCGGCTTCCGTCAGGGAGTGTCGAAGAGCCCTGCCCTTAACCAGTCGAACAATTATGGGATGATTTGGAATGTCGAGTGAAGCCCCAGGATTCGAAATCCACTACAGCCCCAAGGTCCAAAATCCACTACAGATATGCTAGGTTCTAATAGTAAGAATATAAACCCAAATACGAGGGGCGATTGATAAATAAGGTCTCCATGGCTGTAACTTTTTTATTTGTTAACCGATTTTCAAAATTCTTTTTGTATCTTATACTCACATTTG
>JAHWFO010052524.1:910062-929198 GCA_023313115.1 Rhysida immarginata | reverse complement strand
TTATTAATAAAGAAAAGAATTTGTTTACAAGCGGAAAGAATAAGAAAGAGTAATTTGAAGGATTTTATTATGTTAATTTAAACGATGATATTTGCATTTTGTAAAATGAAAATACGTACTATCATTGTTAGATTTTTTTTCACAAATCTTATTTTCCCATGATAACAAAACCATCCATCAAAAATTAAACAATGTTACAATATTGCATTAAAATACTGTATTGAGTATGTTAATTATTTTAATTGTTTTAAATATTTTCATTGAAAAAATTGATTTCTTCTTAATTATACCCCCGGGGGGTGTGTGGGGGTGGAAATTTTTATGGTACTGAATACAGTTTTACACGTAGAATCTGAATCTGCAATAAAAAATGGGGGTTTCCATTTAAGATTTCAAAGTTGCCCCCTACTCCACCCCCGGGGGTGGAGGTGGGGGGTCGTGTTTGGTGTCATTCGATAGATTTTTGAAAAATATTGAACACGTGTTTTTCAGTTTTTCGATCCGATGTAAATTTCGCGAAATATTCGACAGTCGTGCTTCTTTTGGCACACCCTGTATAGATAACAGCCTGTTCAATCGACACGTTTTCCATTGAAATCTTAAGACCGCGTTAGTTCAACGACTTCTCACCTGAGGGCGCTTTTAGTGAGGGAAACGTAGAGAGCCTGTATAAGGAAACTTATACAGGCTCTCGAGGGAAACTTAAAGCTCTATAAATACTTAACTTATGCGTTTTAAGTATTTATAGAGCTTTAGGGTAACAACTGTGTTTACTTAGTGCACAGAGCTACAGCTGATCAAGTCTTTTTAAGTGTCAAAATGAAACAATATTCCTAGATATTAATTAATATGCACCATTAACAAGCCAAAGAATGTTACTTTAAAAAAAAAAAAATGCGACATGTTATAAAAAAAAGTTTTTTAACAATTGTATAAGATTAAATTTAAATATATATATATATAAGAATAAATATAAAATTAAGATTAATATATAAGATTATATAATATATAAGATTACATATATATGTAAATATGCAGCCTATTCGTAGGCTAACCAGTAGAACACTATAGAATGGTAGCAGTGGTAAGGCTTTTTCAAGGCTTAAAAGGCTGTCTTCACCCTAAAGTATTTATAGAGCTTTATTTCACCCTAGAGTCTTTATACAAGGACTCTACTTCACCCTAAAGCACTAGATAATACTTAGTGCTAGTATTATCTAGTGCTTTACTTCACCCTACTTAAAAGCGCCCTCCTACTTTACTGCGGTGAAACTTGGAAACTGTCGATTGAACAGGCTGTTATCTATATGGTAGGCTGTGACAGACCTTTACCCAGCTTTTTTCTTGGCATGGCTTTCGTTTCATTACAAATGTCTGCTACGTCTTACAGAAATATCAAGCTGTTATATTAATCTATTTATTTATATATATCTAGCCACTAAATAACTTACACATGCTTGTTACATCATAATCGGAGTCGGAAGAAACGTCAGCTGCAGTCACAGGCTTTTTGAGAGTCTAATTTTTATAATCCACTCCATTTTCCTCTCAATATTCCGAGGAAAGATATGGAATTTTAAAACCCCGTTATCCTTTTTTTGAGTTAATCCCTTATCCTTTTAGTTCAGCAACCGTTGCGTTTGTTAGTCTGTCTTCATCCATGTTGTCGTAACACAAAAAAGAACGCTAAGAATATCGTCAAAACTCCATTAAACAAACGCCATTGTTAAATTGCGGGAAACTCGATACAATAGCCTACATGATAAGAGAACTTCTCTTATCATGTAAGCTATGTCGATACATCAAGCTGACGCTAGCGCCACCAATGAGAAGAAAAAAGCATATGCACGCCCCATTCATTGGCCAGATTGTGTAGATTTTTAAAAATGATCTGTTTAATCTTTATCTAGCAGGTAGAACACTAGGGGGATTTTAAGAATATTGGAACGAAGCAACGAATTGGACCTGATAATAATAAAATTAACATCTTTAAAAATATTATGAATATCATAAAACATTATAATAATTATAATCCAGTGAAGGGAGCTGCGAATATGTTTTAAACTCAAATTGTTAATGTTAAAAAACATACGAAGAGGTTTTCATGTAGAATTAAAAATTTTTCCATCAAGTAAATCAAGAGAACGAATGTCCGCCTTATTCCTTATCTGAAGTTCGTTTATTGCACAATCTATTCTTTCCGTAAATTGTACGTCAAGAATCTAATCGTCGATTAGCAGTTTGATGAAGGTTGGTCCGTCGCAGGGAATTTCAATACACTGAAGATTATATCCGTGATTGTACGATCCGCTCCAGAAGCCTTCTCGATTTTCTTCCGTTTCCTTCTTCATAATTCTCTTTCAATGGATTTCCCTTCTCCTCTTGCCGACATTCCTCTTTTGTCGTCTACACTCTTTGATGCCTTCCTTTCTTTCCCTTCTTTTGGCGAGTTCGGTCTTCTTCGCACTGCTCCTCTTTGAGTGGAACTTTAACTCTCTCTCTCTCCTCCATTTTTTATATCCGTTCCGTCATTCTTTCTGATCTCCTTATTGGAAAGAAGCCTAGAATTTTTTAAATATGTGATTAGTGAGAATTCTGTTCGAAAATGTTTGATTGTTGGTCAAGTTTTAAGCTGCGCAACTTGGTGTTGATGAATGAAAACCCCTCGTTTCGTTTTTAATGTGCTTTTCAATAATCTTTAGAAGTTACAAATTCTAAATGCCTAATTTTATTAAGAAAATGGAAGCGGTGAATATCATTGCTAGTCTGTCTATTGTAAAAACTTTATAAACATTTGTTCCATTGATAACAATAATTAAATTATGTTAATAGCATATAATAACTGCAGAAGAAAAAGATAATGAAATTGAAAAAAGTCTGAATATTTTGTTATTCAGTTCAGAATTGAAGAGTTCATTTTCAAACGGCCCAAGTACAAATTATCCATTTTCCTAATTTAACTTCAGTCATAATACAATTTCACTCTTAAGCCATATAAAAAGTTGAATTTTAGGATATAATCTACGTAAAGTTATCAATAAATCGAAAATTATCAATCGGACTAAGAAGAAAAAAACTGGAACACATGTTGGTTAATAACCAGACTTCAAGACACACCAATCTTAATGACATTATCTGAAATAATTTCAATAAGCAAAAATAACCATTCTTCCAAAAAAGTGGTAACATCACTTACAAAAGAAAACATCTAATAGGCAATATTATTGTCAGCTTTATTTACTTTTGAAGGTAGACAACAATTACGTTTAAATAATGTTAAAATTACACAAAGCTGTTTTGCACAAACCACTGTTCTAAACGGTTTCCAAACTTAGTCACAGAAAACTTTCAAACGAAATTTCACGGAGCGCTAATTTTTACCTAGCAAAAATATATTGTAAGTGTTAGCCTGATTGACAGCATTTTTCCTTACACTTCATGAGAACACAAATGTACACATTTTGAAATATCGTCACATTTATTTTATTTATTCTTCCTTCCAATCTCTTTGTCACAAAGTACAGGGTCTTTATAATTAAAGTTCCATTTTGACATGGCCATAAAAAAAAACCTACTGTACTAAAAGCTATAATACTTGGTAATATTATACAAGAGGGCATGGGAAGTTCATACCCACCAAAAAAAAATTAGTTCAAAAGGTCACCACCAGCATGGAATGGCGCTCTATGCAATATTTGTATACGAAATTAGACACGAAGACACAGGTTAACAAGTCTTTAATCGTTACTAAAATTAGTTACATGTTGAATGTGGCCTCCACCATTTACTGAAAGCAGGTTACACCGGATTACTGTCTTCTATTGCCAGTAATGATATTATTAATAATATTATTAATTTGAACAAGCGTATACCGCATAAGTATGGCAATAGATGGCGGGCCAAAAAGCCTGTTGACGGGAGGCGATGTTGTTTTGCGCGACAGCGCGATTTTTGAGAGGAAGGAGGGGCGTGAGAGAGAATCGAGGAGAGTGCACGAGTCAGTGGACCGAGATGGACGTGGGGCACGAGTTCCAATGGAAGATAGCGGGACAATAGACTCTACCAAATATTGTTATATGTGATTTTGATTTAGAACTTCTACTTCAATTATCTTCATTTAACTCCTGGTTTAGATTTCATTATATTTTTTGGATTTGGTTTCCAATCAATGGCTCAAAATCCTTTTTTTTTTTTATTTATGTTACTTGTCTTATGTTTTGGAACTTTTCAAATTACTCTTCAAGTAAGAGAGTGGTGTCTTCCATTCTTATCGGTTTACTGTTCGGCCAAATACCCTATCAGCAGCAGGCAAATAAGGATGACTTCTGACTTTTGGAAATGAGCTCTTCAATTTGCCACAATGTAGAAATGCCATTAGAGATATCGACCGTGCATTTATCCAATGGAAAGTTAATGAGAAAATGGCAAAATCGTTGGCTTCTCAATAACGTTTCGATGGGACATGTTTCATGATGTACACGGTGTTTCAAAATTTATAAATAAAGTATAAATTTGTTATGCAAAACACAATGTTCGATTAATAACAAGTATTAAAGTGAAATGCAACTTTCAACGATTTGTTTGCAGACGGAATCAGTGAATGCAACATAAAAGTAATTACAGATTTTATTTTTTTTTGGTGGACTGGCAGTAAATTGAACACATAGTAAAAAGAGAAAATTGATATACAGGTAAATACTCCGTATAACGCACTCGAAGGGACCAAGAATTCAGTTCGTTATAAAAAAAATTTGTAAAAATGAGGTGAAAAAAAATTTGAAGAAAACAAAATTAACAACAAATAAAAATTAATAATTAAAAACAGGGGTTATCTTTGGTTGATGGAATGCTTTTGCACATGACAATTTGCTTTTGTACATAATAATAATTTTGCCTCTTTGGCTTCGTTAATTTTCAAATTTTCCTCATCTAAAATTCTAACGCAAAATTGGTTAATTTTTCCATTTTCTGTGAATATCCAGCGTGGAAATCAACATAACTTAATTGTTTGTTTAGTAAGTTAGCATTTTTAACAGTGTATGATAATTTCGGTTAATTTAATAAAAGCTAAGAATTGGTTACGTCTGAATTGTCAAAGGCACGTTTAGAAAGCGATATGTAAAATCGCGCCAAATTCACGTATGAAAACAAGACTTCCGGTTCACAAAATCGAAAATACATGTAAGAGTACCGTACCGTATTTTAAAATTATCAACTTTAGTTCGCTATAGAAGGTGAAACTAAAAGATTTTTGTTATAATCAGAATTCCTATGAATAGATTTAAATTTTCGTTAAATGAAATGCATTTAGTTTTTTGTTAAAAAGAGGTTCGTTATAAAGAGTTTTTAGCTGTAACTAATTTTGTCCAAGGAACAACGTAATCCTGTTTCTGCTGTTTTTAAAATAGCATACAACAGAAAACATAAAATGCAAGATTAGATTGACAAGATATGCAGAGACCTTCAATAGAGAGACATGCCATTTCATAATTTTCCCATAGAAAAAATGTAATACGTTGTTAATAGGTGCCCTCTGAACTTCTCCAATGAAACACTCAGGCCATACATGAATGACGAAAGTAGTAACAATGAGGCAAGGCACGTAGCCGACGAAAAAGACAGGCCACGGCGCGGAAAGGTCACCTGATCATCCTAGGCTGGATAACAATGTAACCCTCATTGTTTCCATCTTGGATTTTAAGAATCAGTATTTTTTCGATTGTTGAAAACAATGAAGGTTGGATTGTTGATCAGCCTACCATGGTCAGGTGACTTTTCCGCGCCGGGGCAACACCTTCTAGACACAAGGCCTCGGCACGGAAGACTCTAACGTCAAACAGTAGGCAGCAAGGCCAACTATAAATACAGACCAGGTCACTCGAAAACAATGTAAAAGGTGATTTTCGACTGCCCCGGCCTGTATTTATAGTTGGCCTTGCTGCCTACTGTATGACATCAGAGTCTTCCGTGTCGAGGCCTTGTGTCTAGAAGGTGTTGGCCGGGAGCCTGTTTCTTTTCGTAGGCTACGGCAAGGCATAATTGACGTCACAGTAAAAACTGTTCTGCAAAAGTTTGACTGGCGTGTCCAATTAAATTTCCGATTTCAATTGTTAGACATTCCAGTTTAATTTTTTGAACACAATTAATTTAAACACTAGCAATTATATTTAAACAACTTTTTTAATGCAATTTTTAATGTTACAATCTTATGTTGCGTCCAAATCCACATAATAACTGCACGAGGCTTTTCCTTCTCTCTATGCATAAGTTTTTTATTCTTCGTTGTAGATCAGCATATTCCTTCTTTACTCTCTTCTTGAGCGGATTTGCAATAGCGTATCTGGCAATATCGCACTCACAGCAGCCTCTTCTTTCTGAATAGTTTTAATTAATGTCCAGATTGATATGGATGTTGGTATCCAACCAGGTAGAAAACCCTATAATTCCAGCTTTCACACAGATTGTTAGTTTTTGGGCAGTCATTCATGATGGCTTGATTTACATTCCACATGTCTGGTGCAAGTTTAATGCTGGAATGCCTGTCATCCTCTTCGGACATATGTGCCAGATACATACGTTTGGTCGAAGTAATCTAAGAGTGGCAATGCCTCTCGATCCCATGTATCCTTAAGTATTTGCATTCCAGTAGGGACATCATCTACTGGTAGGAACGCAAGCGACTCCATCTCACCAGAGTTATCGAAAATCATCGTTGCCATTATAGTGTTTAGTAAGACCTAATTCCTGCACCTTTCTCCAGGTACTCTGCGTGAGATGGTAAAAACAACCTTGCGTATGTTTCTGGACCAAAAATACAAATGATGGCTTGGATGACCGTCTGCTCGAAGTCAATGTTTTCCGGCTTTACGGAGGCTAGTGTTTGTGACAAATCGAATACTTAAGTGCCCGTCTTTAGAAATAAACTCATAAAAGGTCGATTGTCGGATAATTCCGAGGACTTTCGACGTAAGTGGAATCTAAGGACCCACTGAACTGAGCACTTTGAACTCGTCTTCGTCGTTAGATTTACAACTTGATTAATTTTTGCATTCATTCAGAATAATTCATTTATTACATTAACTTTAATTAAAATTAATTCAATTATAGTTAAATTTCCAAATTATTAATTTATTAAATGTCTTTGGAAAAACTTTATCTCTCTCTCTCTCTCTCTCTCTCTCTCTCTCTCTGATCACGTTAATTGCAATTTGCCTTTAAAGAATTTTACGTGACAATAAGGATATAAATTTTATTATGAGGATGATATACATAATTCCAGTAGATCTCACTAATCTCTGTGGAAAGTTTAACAAATGTTTCTTGTACACTGCATACATATTGAGCTAAAAATTACCTTAATTATAAAGAGGGTATAATTAAATTTAAGATCTTGTTTGTTTTCCTTTTTTGCTTTGAACTTCTTTCCAAATCTATCATTTAAGGGGCACCTTATATTTTACTCTCTCTTCACTTTTAATAATAAGTTAATTTAAAAACAATGTTCACTTTAAGGTTTATGAAGAAAGTGGATACATCATTCCAAAAAGGTTATCAACGAGCCAAAAGCCTCATTAGCAGCCCTATTAGGTAAAGGTGAAGGAAGAAGAAGCAAAATGTTTTGTTTTCCCGCAAGTGTAACAAGACTCTTGACTCTTGAGGAAACACATTAGGTTGCATAGAAAGAAAAACACGAGAGGTCTCGAGAGTGTTAAACACGTGAGCATTCTTCGATGTTAAGGGAAAAAGACGAAGTAACGAGGGAATGGGAAGAGAAGGGAAAAGAAAATAATGGCTATCATTAAGTGAGGAGTCAGCAAACGGTATTGTTAAGTAAATTTTAATGATTACCGATACCAGTATGGAATTTGTGGGGTGCTCTTTACTTCGGTGTTCTCAACCTCAAATGAGATGAATGGAAAGTTGATGATACACTTTAATTTGCAAAAGAAGGACCAGAAAGACACGCTTTGGTAATAATAAAATTATTCAATATCTTTGATCGTCAGTCTTACTTGATATTGTCTCCACGATCACCATAATTGAGCGCAATTTTGATTTAGATGAGATTGGATTATGAAAAACCTACGAATCGATCAACGTTTGCTACGTGAATTAACCTAGTTGCGAGAGAGAATTGCTCATACAGTCGCTAGCATCAACGGTCAGATGTTGGAACCATGGAGTACACCTATATACAAATACTTGATTTTTGCTGAAAATAAGATGTACACATTTGTATTGGTTTTATTCAGCAAAGATTGAGCTGGCATTTAGTGTACTTTTCCACATAATTTTCTCACATGTGTATTTTACTTATCCTGGACACATCCTGCTAAATTGGCTTCACTGCTTATAAACGATTCAAGATATTTTTCCTCTCTTCGCAACCTCCGGAGGAATCAGAAAAACATGAGCAGTGCCCATGGCACTTTTGGTTATGGGGAACCTTTAACATTAAGTTATTTTTTATTAACAGGAATAAACAATAACATATTTTTATTTTTTATTATTTTTATAAAAACAAAGTTCTGGTCATAATTGTAATTTTAATTTATTATCACAGAGGCTAGGGTGGCCTCATGCGTAAAGATGGAACTGAGATTGAGCATATAAAAATTAATAATTATGCTGAAGAAACTGTCTTGAATCAAATTTTCGATCAATTTAAGCTAAATTTTCGTTTGTATCGTGCCAAGCTCACAACAATGGAAGGCTAACCAATTATGGTAAGCTATGATCGTGCACTTTCGAAAGATAGAGGCGGCCATGTTGATAGTTAAACAACGTATGCGCCAGCTTGAAGAAATAAAGTCTTCTCTTGTTTGTGTGGTTGCCACGGCTCCTAACAAGCGCGCTCGCAAACGATATTTCATTGTAACAAAATTAATCATCGTTGAATTTAGCAACTTTGTTGGCACTCTTCATTGGTGCGTCGTCTTTCTCATTAAATTTTTTGACTCCGATGACTCCAGCTTGAAAGCAGGAGTTAAGGTAATTAACCCGAGTCATACTCCAAGCGAATAAAGAAATAAACTCCGAAAGACTCCAAGCGTACCCTGATGTTGGAGGTCAAGGGTACATCAGGAATAAAGAAACGGAGACCAAATGACTCGGAGCAAATAAAGAAACGGAATCCGAATGACTCAGAATCACGGGAGTCACTCTAAAGACAGGCCGGGGCACTGAAAAGTCACATGACCAACCAAGATAGATCGAGCAACAATCCAATCTTCATTGTTTCCAACAATGACGTATATTATAGATAGACTCCGAATTCTATTGTTAACAGCGGCAAAAAGTGAAGCATATTGAGCCATGACAGTTCTGGGCAGGAGTGATCCGTGGAGTAATTAGCTGTCTGGTCGCTTTGTTTTTGAAGATTTTGGGCCCGAGGAATAAATAATTCAAAACCATTCCCCAAAGTTCTGCGTACAACTGTACAGACAGACATGAAAAATAATCATTTTCCACAAGCATAAATCAAAAATACGTAACTAAATTGAAAATATATAACTGAAAGACGAACGAAACGAAATTAAAATTGAAACCATGATCGAAAAATGTTTATAAAATATAATAAAATACTTCAAATACAAAGTAAAAGAAAAGACAAACTTATCACTCCGTAAACGGCGTGTAAAAGAATTATTAATCAGCTACTCTCATGTTTAGCTATGTGTTTTGCATCATCTTCACTCACTTTCGACTATGACAGTTCTGGGCATGGAGCTACCCAATTTGCTTCAAGTTACAACAATTGCTTCGGAGTCTATCTTTAATATACGTCATTGGTTTCCAACAAACGAAAAAAACACTGATTGCTGAAATGCAAGCTAGAAACAATGAAGGTGATTGTTGCTCGATCTACTTTGGTCATGTGACTTTTAAGTGCCCGGGCCTGTCTTTTCCGTCAGCTACTAAAGAGAACCGAGGCTAACGTGAAAGACAGGCTCCGGCACTGAAAAGCCACCTGACCAAGATAGGCCTGTTAACAATGTAACTTTCATTGTTTCCATCTTGTATTTTAACAATCAGTGTTTTTTCCTTTGTTGGAAACAATGAAGGTTGGATTGTTGCTAGATCTATTTTGATCAGGTGACTTTTCAGTGCTGGACTCTGTATTTCTCGTTAGCCTCGGGGTGATGCAATATTTCGTAACGATGCGTTCACCTTATTAAATTGCATTGTACAGGGTGTATCAAGTTCGATGGTCATAAAGTATCTAGCGTGATCCTTTGCATGATTACAAACATAAAGTTCCTTATGCAAAATGTTCAAAACTCAAATGTTAAGGGTCTAAACATCACGCGAAGTTTGCTGAAAACCTATCGAAAACGTCATTTAATCTCAACAATTGCCGCCGATTTAATTGTAATCGCCCCTTTGAATTTAATGAATTGCTGGTGCGGAAATTCATAATGACGTAACGACGCAATTTAAATTTTGAGTTTTTGACATTTTCGATAAGGAACTTTAAGTTTGTAATCATGCAAAGGATCACGCTAGGTACTTTATGACCATCGAACCTGATACACCCTGTATTATGCGATAGCACCTATACAACGGACCATATGTCAGTATCACTGCAACGAGAGCCAATAGACTTTATTCAATGTGATTTTTGAGCCAATAGACTCTATTTTGATCAGGTGACTTTTCAGTGCCGGAGCCTGTCTCTCGTTGGCCTCGGAAGAGAACCGAGGCCTACGAGATAACAAGGCATGGAAGCGAAAAAGTCACCTGACCAACTGGGTGCTAGCAACAATTCAACCTTAATTGTCTCCATCTTGGATGTTAACAATTAGAGTTTTTCCTTTTATTGGAAACAATGAAGGTTGGATTGTTGCTAGCACCCAGTTGGTCAGGTGACTTTTTCGCTTCCAGGACTTGTTATCTCTTGGCATCGGAAGAGAACAAAGCCAACTAGAAAGACAGGCTGGGGCACTAAAAAGACACATGATCAAAGTAGATCGAGCATCTATCCAATCTTCACTGTTTCCAAACGAAAATCACTGACTGTTGAAATCTAAGATGGAAACAATGAAGATAGGATTGTTGCTAGACCTACTTTGGTCATGTGACTTTTAATTGCCCCGGCCTGTCTTCTTCGTCGGCTACGGAAGAGAAACGTAGCCTACGAAAAAGACCAGTCTTTCTAGTTGGCTGTAGAAGAGAAATGAAACCACACAGTTGTTTGCGTCAAATTTTGGTAGGCTCCACCTACTAATATACCGGGTGTTTCAAAAATGACCGGTATACCGGTATATTTGAAAAATCAATAAAAACTAAACGGGCAGCGATAGAAATACACCGTTTGTTGCAATATGCTTAGGACAACAGTAAATTTTCAGACAGACAAATTTTCGAAATTAGTTCACGGTGTTAAGCGAACATACCTGTCATTTTTGAAACACCCGGTATTAAGCGAACATACCTGTCTGTGTCAACAACACAAATCATAAAGAATTGGTCAGAACAAAAAAAAAACCCGCCGGACCTGCCACCATCGGTCAAAATTTTGTTCTCAAATTCTTCCATATATATCTATATATATATAAAAACCAAAAGTCTGTGTAGCTTCAGACAATCCTATTGGCTAATCGAAAAGGAATTGTTTCGATTGTTACGACAGTATTATTGTTAAACTCAGGATGAGCAGAAGAATTGTTACAATATTTTTATTTGTATAATAAACTTTGGATAGCAAAGAGATTTTTTCTTCTTTAATATGTAATATCCTTTCATTGATAACATGATTTTTACATTTGGAAAGTAAAATCATGTATCTGAATATAAAATTATATGATGACTTCTCTGATTTTTAAAATGTCAATTTTCAAATTTTAAAAAAGTATTTTCATTCAGTTACTGCAACCTAATTATCTTAAACCATTACTTAGAATTTTTATTATTCATCAGTTTTCAACAGTGGCTTAAAGAACAATGGCAAATAGCGATTAGATAAATTGGAGATAAATATCATACCGTTTACCCCTTTTTGGATAGGTTTGCCCAATATGTTGTGAAGTGACCAAACCTAATAACTTTAATGTTACCATAATAAAAACTTTAGTTCTGAACTTTGTCAATAGATGTACTGCCTTAACTTTAAAACCACAATATAAGAAATAAACTGTGTTTAAAACGCGCTTTAGGTCGTGTCTGCCGAACTTCGTCTTATTGGACCGGCTAGGCGGCAAAGCGTCTTTTTCTCCCTCCCCCCTCCTCTGCCGCCCGCGCGAGTTGTTCCCACTGGACCGGCACGAGAGTAGCGGCAAGGGAAGAGAAATTATAATGACGGCGTCGTTTCGATATTAAGTTATTGCAGTAAAACTGGACGAAGTTCATGGTTCACAGAAATTTGTAGTATCCGAAATTTGCTATATCTGAAACAATTCGGAATTTGTTATTTTACTGTTGAAAGGCCAATTGGCACAGTTGAGAATTCCGAATTGTTTCGTTTATTTTTTTTTTATATCAGAGTTCATTATAAAGAAGTTCAACTGTGTTATATGTCGCTGAGAAAGCATAATTAAAACATAACAAAACAGAATATACAAATAAACTCTAGTTTTATTTATATTTGTTCAGTGTGCATATTTTCTCGTATTTATAAAAAGTCTTCAAGATTATTTTTAAATTTGATTGTCGCCAACATCGATCGGCAATATTTTCAATCGAAGCGATCGAAAACCAAATTCGTGATGACGTTTCTGTTCTAAAACTTGCTAATTTCCAACTGAATTATCTAATTAAAATTTAACCAAACATATCTATTTAACGATGTAAAAAGCTGAAGGACAGCAATTTATAATTTCACATTTACAAAATAAAGTGCATTCTCTTTATTCTATTTCACTATAAAATTGTGATCCGCCATCATTCTTTTCATCATGTGCTCCAGTAGTCGAACGTGATTGGATGAGCCTGCAACCACGGATGAGGTAAAACGGATACGACACTTTAACAGATTACGTTTAAACTGAATTTAGTGGCCCCAACTAGTGGTTGCAGTAGAAAGTTAAAAGTATTCCTGGCAGCCAACTTTCAGGGGCTGCTTATAAACAACCCTCGCAGCCTACTCCACAAAATTAAATATGTTTTTTAATTATTGCATATATTTAATTCATATGCTCATTTGATTAAGTTATTTATTTTTGTAAACTTCATTAATTAAATTTTTGTAGTCAATACAAACAAATTTCTTTCGAATAAAATAATTTTATTAAATATAACATACAATTCTATCGCTTACACATGCAAATTTTTGCATATCATATTTTACGCTACATAGCACATTTAATAAAATTTTAACAATAAGAGTTATTTTAAAAACTTCTAATTTACTTTAAAAAGTATTTGCTAACCTTTCCTATTTTATCTTATAAAATGTAGAATATATTTTCAAGTACAACAAATTGAATTTAATATCTCCATACCTAACTTCACCTAAACTAAAACTTAATAAACAACTCAACAAATAAAACTTTCTTAGTGGTTCAAAGTTTGTTTTAAATTATTCATGAAATGTTTTTCTTCGAAATGCTGTGCACTCGTATAACTTTTCCAACAAACGAAAAAACAATGGTGTGTTGTTAAATTCCAAGATGGAGACAATAAAGGTTGGATTATAGTTAGAAGATTTCTCAGTGCCTAGGCCTGTCTCTCTCGGCTGCGAGTCCCCCCTCTAGTGGTTGCAGTAGAAAATCACTTAAAATTAGTTTGAAAAATCGGGCGAGTTGCGCATCCGTTTTATTCATCCGTGCCTGCAACCGGCAAAAGTTGAACAAATTTCAACTTTGCCGCCTGGCTTATTTGCCGGCCGCGGCACTTGACTTGACCTATTTCTAGTTGGCCTTGGACGTAGTGTTTGATGCGCCGGACACGTCTGATCTAGGCCCTAAGGGGTTACCTGTCGTATAATTATTGATATTTATCTTCTGTTTTACGGATTTAGATTTGTTTAATTTGCGATGCGATTGTTGTTTGGTTTCGTATTGATATGAAACCGTTTTGGCTATTCTCACGGACTTCGATTTGCTTTGCAATTCGGATTTTATCTTTTGCTTTGTGAATAAGTACTGACGTTTGGTTTTATTAAAATTTTGTAAGATTGGAGATAAATAGCATTAGAAGCGCCCGGGAGCACTTCCTGGTTCACTTTCCGTCCTTCATGCACGGGGATGATTGTCTTTGTTGTGTGCCCGAATGGCCGATGGATCATGTTTTTGACAATTGTGTCGTGTAGTTTTTTGTCACTGTTGACATCAGGAATTTCTGCAGTAATAATATCGTCAATTTGGTTGGGAGGCAATTTTTCGTTTAGCCACAGTAAAAGATGTACGTAAAAGCCGCTGAGTCCCGCCAATATTTGACATTTCGTGAGCAGATCTACCAACTTCCGAACTTTATTTCCAAAAACTCGAGCATAGGATAGCAGGATAGAATGAACATAAAATTATGATGCAATCAGGGTGACCAGATTGGGCGATAAACCACAAATTGGGCGTTTTTTAATGGCCATTTGCGCCTAAAATTGTGCGCTTTGCGTTTTTTTTTTTGCGAATAAATCAAAAACATGCGACTTTTGGAATCATAATGTCCAATTTGGGCTATTTGTGCGTCTTTTGTTCAGATGGCGCTTCGGTAGCAGTATCAGTCATGATGAATCATAACTACAAAATATTTTTATATGTAAACTAAATTATATTTTATCCGCTAGATTATACTTCATACCAATAAAGTTTGAGAAAAATCGGAGAAAAATATATTTACCCGACTTTACACTCATATCGAGGGTACATTTTTCATTTCGGAATGTTTTTATAGACTCCATTCAAAATATTCAAACAATATACAGAGGCTTAAGTGGGTTTTTCTTTTATTCGTATAATCTGAATTTATGGTATTCATAACTTGAATCATATTACGATACATGAAATTAAAATAAACAAGACAAAACTCGTCTTTTACAAAAAAAAAAGGAAAATTACAAGTCAAGGTAAATAAAACAACTTTTCCATCAGATTAATAACTTTGGCCATAGCCACCATAGTGACTCTGCTCATAGCCACCATTGCTGGAGCCATAGCTGCTGTGTCCCTGAATGCCTGCCCTGTACGAATTACCGTACGAGGAGGATCCCCTTTGTCCGCCATTCATGCGGCTTTGACCGTAACTAGAACCTCGTCCACCATTAAAATTGGACGAACGGTTTTGACCGTAACCAGAACCACCACGTTCGCCACTAAAATTGGTCGGACGGCTTTGACCATAACCAGAACCACGTCCACCACTAAAATTGGTCGGACGGCTTTGACCATAACCAGAACCACGTCCACCACTAAAATTAGACGAACGGCTTTGCCCAAAGGTGCTGACATTTCCCCGTCTGCCAGAATCAAAGCTGCCTCTTCGAAGCCTGCTGCCAACGGCGCCCAACTGCTTTCGGATGGCCTTCTTGACGTCGCACTCCTGGCCGCCGATGCGATGCCTTTGCTTCTTGCAGATCTGCTCGACGACCTCCTCCGATTCAAAAGTGACAAATGAGAATTTCTTACGCTGGTTACTTACACGATCGAAGGGCAGTTCAATACTTTCCACCTTGCCGAACGGCTCGAAATAGGCACGCAGCTCTGCCTCGGGGAAGTCGGGATCCAGTCCGCCGACGAAGATCTTGTTGTTGCCTGAAGGTCTCGCCTTAACACGGTTCGGTTCTACCTGCGTGCCGTTGATCACATGCGGTCCAGACACAAGCACGTCTTCAACCGATTGCCTGTCAACGAAACGGATGAAGGCGAAGCCCCTGGATCGACCCGTGGCGGGATCGGTTTTCACCTCTACTTGTTCGATGCCGCCATACTGTGAGAAATGGCTTTGTAGATCCTCCTGCGTAATGCCAAAACCGATACCGCCGACGAACAGCCGCTTCTCGTCATCGTTATTCTTTACAGGCAAATTCACTGGGTTGAAATCGTCGCCTCCTGGTGTCGAGAAATTGGCATTGTTGGTATCGTCCTCAGCGTAATCGTTACGTTCTTGGTTCTCACCACCCTCAGGAAAGTAGTTTCCGTAGTTATCTTCGGTAGACATGTTAAAAAAAAACCTGGGAACTGCTTTCTTTCAAACTGTGAGGAAGACGAAGAAGACGAAACGAAATCAAAATGAGTCACTTTTCATTCCCAGTGGGCAGTATTATTTTCCCTATCAGTAATTAATTATACCCAAATTAATTTAATTCATATTAAATAAAGACCAATGAAATATTTTCAACACTTTATATTGTGCTGCTAATTTTCTAACGAATAGTCGATGATTTGTTGAACCATCGATATAATAGAACATCGATGTTTCATATAGTTGTTATCAACCAGACGTTTATAAATAATTCGCATCATAAAATTAAAAAAAAAAAATACGGATTATAATTAAACAAGTTAATTTAAACAGTGTTGCCAGATATTTCTACCTCGAAAATCCCGTGCACAAAGCAGCCCAAAAAATTCGTTACAAATTATATAAATTTCCTTATATAAATTCGTTACAAACTAATAAATTTTATAGTTTACGCTAGTCTGATTTTCATAAAATAAAAAATAATTACGTGCCGGCTAGATGGTGCCGAAGTGAAATGGTGAAAGCTAATTGAGAGAGAAGATAAACCTAAAAATGGTGAAAGCTACTTACAATTTTGTAGTCTTCAAAATTATTTAAGCTTGGTCACCTTGAATTAATTTAAATTGTCACTAAATTTATTTTTCAAGACTCAAAAACCCCAAGATCAATTTTTTGCCCAAAAAAATCCGCCAAATAAAAGTCGCAAACCGCGAAGTAAAAGTTTTACAAGCAAATGGATTTTTAAAAAAGCCCAATTTGCGGTTTATAGCCCAATCTGGCAACAGTAAATTGAAAAAGAAGATAAATTTAAAAACTGTGGAGTAGTGTACTTACAATTGTGAAGTCTTCAAAACTTTTTTCCAAAGATATTTACGTCAGTCGGATGAATGCTGCTGAATGCTGCTGCAGCTTATTCACCTGCTTATATATACTCAGTTGTGTATAAAGCACCAATGGGAGGCCAGCGCCTAATCTCGAACCAGATTGGCTACTGTATCAGGACTGTATCCAGTAGAAGAACAATTATATGACGTAATCACGCCTCTGGTCCTCCATTGGTCTTCTCGTCTTGTTCTGATTCCATCCCTAATTTAATTTAATAAGTTTATTTTTCAATGATTAGAGTCAAAACCAAGTTTATTTTTCAATAATAAGAGTCAAAACCCAAGATTTTGACTTTTGCGTTTCTTACTAACAACTGCCACGTATTGACGCCGGCCGAAATGTACTGAATCTAGTGCGAACGTACTAACCGTGGGACCCCTACACTGGGCTCAATTAACACGGCGTTTGCGCTTTCTCAATTTGGAATTCGAGATATCTCGTGACGTGTGTGTATGTGCATTCCAAGAAAGAAAGTAACAATTCAAATAAATTTCTACGTGACTAATTAAATATAAAACTAGTAGTTTTTGAATTTAACGTTCATTAGATGTTATAATACTATCGATTGTTGATTTTAGTAACAATTGATTAATTAATAGTTGAAACTATCGATACTATCCTGGAACGAGAAAAGATTAAATATCTGGTTAATAATTCAAATAATATCCTAAATAAATTCTGTAAACTTTTATGTAACAAATTTTTATTGGTCAGCTTAATGCAATGCAATATGGTAAGCATATAATTATCATTGCATACTTAACTGATATTAAATGCAATTCTCATTCCGAAATTTATTTGTTCACATTTTTTTAGGAACAAAAAACCCAGGAAAAGTTATGTAAGCCCAAAAATGTAATTGCGGTAGGAAGCTGTCCTACTTGCAAGTAGACATGCCTATGGTATATTCCGAATTTTAATCTTCTGTGTCAAAAAATGCAGAAAATATGAAGGGAACAGATAGACAGACGGACATTGTAAAAGAAACATGTAGCTACATTCTTCCGCTACTTAACAATCGTCACACACCATATGGGGAAAAAATCCCGGACACTCTGCTGACCCCGGACTACCGTTCAAAAACTAGGACATCTCCTGGTTTTTGACGGATTGTTGTAATTTTCTTTATTGGCCTCGGACATACAGACGGATAAGAGAATTATAGTATTAGATTCTCTTTGCTTTTAGAGAATTATCCTTTTTGCTTTGATAAAGGATAGTCTGCATCCAAAACGTCAGCTTTTTATTTTGATTTTATTTATTTATTTTTTAATTAATAACTATTTTTATTGTATTCCAGGGATTTTGTGTCTCGTCCTTCTCTCATATATATCCATCTGTAAGAAATGATGTTAGATGAAAATTAACACCGTGGGGTTACTTACATTGATGTAGGGAATGTATAAAGGAAGTTTGAACCTTTTATAAAATATGTAGTGTTTTTTAGGTATTTCATTTCAAGTTAAAAGACTTGTTTACTAATGTTTCATGATTCTCATAAAATTAATAAATACTTTTCTTGTATCGAACTCTACTTTAATAAATAAAAGAATATTAATCATGGATGTAAACAAACCAGAAGAGCAATTATGAAACAGAATTTTGTCCGATGGTGGCGGAGTTTATGTCCTAGTCCCTTATTTATGAGTTGCATTTTTTAAAATTGATTATTGACACAGACAGATTTGTTCGCTTTTTCTATACAGGGTGAAAATTAATTTCACTGACTAACTTGGAAAGGTAGTAGGGATAGTCGAAACAAACAACTTTTCCTTATACCAGTTTTGCGAGAAAAATTTATTTACCAACACAGAACAGTTACAGCAGTTGTTCAAATTGTTTGTGTCATTCCACACATGGCGGTTGTGGCAATTGAAGAGATCATCCTTGGTGAACTGTGCTTCCTTAGAAATCAAAACAAGTTCACCAAACACGGGATTGACGGCAACATTCCGAAGATACTAGTCGGAAAAGTCCACACGTAGTCGCAAAGCCTGCACAATCTGTTCGTAGCAGTGTTGCCAAGTTAGGATTTTGTCCCTAGATGTAGGTAAATCTGTGCCACTTTAGGGAAATATTTTTGTGTCTAGGAATCTATGGAAAAATTTGGGGAAATGTTTTTGAATAAACATCTT
>JAHWFO010052524.1:771316-900062 GCA_023313115.1 Rhysida immarginata | reverse complement strand
TAGCAACTTCAAACCAAAATTTATCTATATCAGACAAATTGATCCAGTATTTATTGCTGATGTTTTGCCACTGAGATTGAAAGTCATCCATTTTGTCAGATGGAAATCCAAAACACTTTGCAAACTCGTAAATAGATTCTTTATGTTGTGAGGTGGCAATTGATGGAGAGAGCATAGTAGGTACATCTGCTTGCATTTTCTGTGCCAAAGCAGACGTTACAAACGAAGACAAATGAACAAATTTCTCTCTACCATTAAAACTCCCATAGGAGAAAATTTTATTCTAAAATTCACCCTTCTGGTTTATTTATAATTTTTTTTTACAATTTTCAGCCCATTTAAAAATTCTAATCAATTTGCAAAAATTTCTAACTATCGATAGACTATCGGTTATCCATACTATGATAGTCGTCCAATCGATAGTATCGATAAACTATCACTGTCGTCCCATCACTAGTTTAAATTTGATCGTTGACACAGACAGATTTCCTTTTTCCCCATTCACCTTATAATTACGAATTCTGGACTATCAAGAATCGACTGTTTCAAGGGACCGAATCAAGTCACTGTTTTAGCACGTGAATTCGACTTGAATGGGTCCACGAAAAATTCGACGGCCGAGCTAAGATTTTGGTGGTCATATGTCTGAAAACAGAATTTGAAAAAGTTCATCCGTTTTCAAGTTATCGTGCAAACGGCGGGCGGACGGACGGATATACGAATGTAGGACAGTTTCCCACCCGGACAATGTCCCACCGCAATTACATTTTTGGGGTTACATAATTTTTCCTGTTTTTTTTGGGGGGGGGGGGTTGTTTTAGGTGGAATCGGATGGGACTTTTACTGTACCTCCTCAAGGATTTCTGCAGTTATATCACGGAGAGAAATTCTTTGTTGTGACAACCTTATCTATGGTCACTGTAACAATATTTTATGGTTAATCTTGTCCCATCAATATTTATTGTTGTGTGGACAAAACTGTTTTGATAGTGTGTCTTGATCAGAGAACAATTCTTTTTATTAATCTCATTCAATAAATATTGTTGTCAGAACAATAGTCCTTTGTTACCACACTAATACACTACTGCTAGAGCAACACGATTTTTCCTTGCATGGATAATGGATATTGATGACATATCAATAGTTTTCTGCTCCTACAGCAATAGAGCTATGGCAACACCACCTAGACAGAAGGCCCGCGCACAGAAACGTCATACATTGTTACATCATCATCATGCGGCTATTGTTAATCGTATTTCTACCAATAATAAGCCCTAAATGTGGCCGTTTGATGATGATGTAACAATGTATGCAGTTTCTGTGCGCAGGCCTTCTGTCTAGGTGGTGTTGGCTATGGGCTCTTTTACAGTTTATATTTTCATGATACCCTATTAAAATATACATACATACAGGGTATGTTAGTAGTATCAAGTTCATTTCATGAATTAATAGTTGTAACATAAATGAATAATTCTATTTATTTTTTGTGCACACCATTGGTTTCAAAAAAAAAAGGCTGTTGGAGCCAGAGCTGGTGATAATGCTCCAGCATACACCCTTCAGATGGTCAGTAATCAGGATGCACAGGAGCCCATTTCTTGAGAAACAAGCAGCTCTTAACAGGTTGCATTATGCCTGGAGAAAGGAAATTTAATGATTATTTTTAGCAAATACTTTCAGCAAACCTTCTTTCGGGAAGGCACAGCATTCTACTTGCACCCCTCTGAAATTGATTAACATTAAAAATAACCAGTAAGGAATACAAACTGTTGTTCATCGGAGTCGATTAGTGGACAATTTTCCTATGAAATTCATTAACTATTTGTGAGACTATCCGAATACCTATGAATCGGTTCCCTGAAAAAAGCGCACATGAAAAAAGCGTACAAGGAAAAAAGCGTCCACGGAAAATTGCACACACTGAAAAATGCCCACATGGAAAAAAAACCCACGGATAAAAATGCCAACAGAGAAAAATGCGCACACATACAAGGCAATGAGCTAAAAGTGAACAGTATTTTACAATAAATTTAATTCAGAAATTTAAATACTTAAATAAAAATTATCCTTAAATAATTTAAATAAAAACTAAATTTAAAAATGCGAGAAATATAAAAATAATTATGATGCAATAATTATAAAAATATTTAATTTTACAAAATTTTATAATTAATTAAAATTAGATAAAAATCTAATATATGATATCAAAAGTATATTATAAATTTTAACTTAAATTTTTTTTATATTAAAACATCTATTTATAGCACATTCTTACATCCTGAAATTATGGATAATAGTCTAATATTCTAATTGCCTTTAGAGAATTATCCTTTTTGCTTTGCTAAAGAATAGTCTCTATCCGAAACGTCAGCTTTTTATTTTATTTTATATTTCTAGTTTTATTTTGATTTTAATTATTATTTATTAATTATTTTGTCAATTATTATTTATTTTATATTTTTTATTTAATAACTATTATTTATTGTACTCCAGGGTTTTTGTGTCTCGTCCTTTTCTCTTATAAATATCCGTTCATTCTTACATATAGCCAATAATAATAGTACAGGAGTATATGTGGAAAAAAAAGCTCCCATGAGAATTTTATTTTTTCATCAGAATGGCCTCCTGATGAATAATTTCGATGGTGGCACTCTGCAGTGCGTGGCATATAGGCGTGATGATGTCATCAAATTGGTACCCTTTTGTTTTAGAAAATCATTATTATCTCGGTTTTTTACCATCTGATGTGTTTATGTAATATATCGTTTTAAAGGTTATTTACAGCTCGATAAGAAAGGTCCATACAGAGAACAGAGATAATGATAGTTTTGTTTGGGATAACCTACTATAATAATCAAATTTCACTGATAAAATTAAGTTTCACTGATATAAAATCAAATAAAAATAAATATTCGTTTATCAAAGAAATTTATTTGAAAGAAAAACAATAGAGACAATTACAAAAAAATATGAAATTCTGAAAACAAATCAGCTCTTCTTTTACAAACCCTCTCCAAACAAATTCCTCTTCTTTTATAAACCCCTTTCTCTGTCACATCAGTTCATTTCTTCCCTACACTGTGGTTGTATGAGCAAGAAAAAAAAATGGATAAAAACAAAAGTTTCCAAAATTTATATTCAAAATATAAAGAAGCATTCCCTAACAAGAAAGCATCAAATTACATAAAATTGCGATTGAATTCCTATCTTTCATCAATTTTCATCATCGGAATTTTCTTTCCTATTTTTCATCAATAATTTGGACAGCTGAGGTTGGCGTACAATAACACCCTCACTGATCATCTTATGATTTATTCATTACTAGCAGAGGACCCGGCTTTGCCCGGGATAATTACACATGTAGGTAAACAGAACAATCTCAAGAAGTTAAATTACACTACTGTTTATAAAAATCGCAACACCCTGATGGAATAGCCCAATCTGCATTAAATTTGGAGCATTTGCATATCATGGGTCAGAAAAGAAACCATTAGATTTTCAGGTCAATACAATGCGTTTTATTGTCACATTAGTATAGGGTGAAACCACCGTGGGATGCAATTACAGCCTCTAAACGTCGTGGCATTGAGTCAAACAAGCTCTGAATAAGGGCCTGGGGAATGTCCTGCCATGCTCTGTCTACACGGGTATACAGTTCATCCACAGTTGCTGCTGCAGGAGTCTGACGAGCCAATCGATGAGCAACCCTGTCCCACACATGTTCGATTGGGGACATGTCTGGTGAACGAGCAGGCCAGAGGAACAAGGGCGTCTGATGTGCTTGGAAAAAGGCGAGGACATTTCTGGCCACATGCGGTCGGGCATTGTCCTGTTGGAATACAGCGCCTGGAAGGTTCTGCAAGAAGGGGATGACCTCGGGTTGCACAACTTCCCTGATGTACCGGTCACTGTTCAGATTGCCATGGATTCTGATCAGACGGGAACGGCCATGGTAACTGATTGCACCCCACACCATCACCCCTGGCGTTTGTCCTGAATGACGCTGCAGGATGCATTCTGGAAGGTCGCGCTCGCCACGATGTCTTCTGACTCGTATCCTGCCGTCATGGTGCTGCAAGTTAAACCTTGACTCATCCGAAAACACAACTTGTTGCCATTCAGCTTGCCACTGTTGGTGTTGATGGGCCCATTGCAACCTGAGGCGCCGGTGGTTTTGAGTCAAAGGAATCCGCAACAATGGTACTCGTGCCATCAATCCTCTGAAAATCAAACGGCGTCGTACAGTGCTAGCAGACATTGTCCTGCCTACTGTAGCACCCCACTGGTGTGCTAACACTGTGGAAGTGGCTGTACGATCTGCTACACACATGCGATAGAGGTGTCTGTCATCTCGCGGTGTCGTCGTGCTGGGTCTTCCTGAGCCTGGTCTTCGGTGTGCCCTGTTCTCTTTGCTCCACTGCCTCCATGCACGCATAATTGTCGTTGCATTACGTCCTACACGAGCAGCAATGTCACGATACGACCATCCCGCTTCAGGCAGACCAATTATGCGTCCTCTTTCAAAGTCTGTTAGCTGTTGATATGGTACCCTTCGTCGTCGTCGAGGCATGGTGTTCTTTCAAGCAATTACTCTGAAAATCTAATCATTTATACTCTGACCCATTGTATGCAAATATTGCAAATTGCATATGGATTAGACCATTCCATCAGGGTGTTGCGATTTTTATAAACAGTAGTGTATTACTCAAATTGTTTAAATAATAACTCAATTAATATAACACAGAGCGAAGGAATTATCCATTCTAGGAAGTCTAGGAGTTATATCCGTGGCTCTCACTCTTTGTTTTTTTGAATAAATTTTGGAAAATCTTAAAAATAAACACATGAAAAAGCTTATAATTAATACAGTAAAAGTTCATAATTAAAATTCAAAAGATTTTTTTTTTACATGCATACAATGGTTGGATCTCTCCAAGGATGCCACTGCTAGTATAAATAATTTCTTACTCATGTAACCTTTACTTGAGATGTACACTTGATGGTGTTGCACTTCCCACTCTTCGGCCATTCATCACTTTGTATAGTTTAGAGGTCGCCGATTCTTCTAATTACCGTTTCTTCAATACAGCACGGAGCTAAATGAGTGCTTCCTCTGTCGTCTTTTCACTCTTTCTCAATAGTCTGCTAGCTCTCCATTATCTCCAGTTACTGATCATTTTTAAAGATTTTCAAGAAATTGTTAAGTACTAAGAACTCTAGTTTCTAAGAAAAGCCTGAATAACAGGAATTATATTGCACAAACTTTGCCTTTCATTGTTGGTCATGAGATATACATTGTTGATCCCTGCCTAGTGCTGTGCATTGCGTGTTGACACCATTGTTGATACTTATTGTTGCACAAACTTTTCCTTGCATTGTAGGTCATGAGATATATATTGTTTGTCCGTGCAGAGTCTTTGTGAATTGCGTGTTGATACCATTGTTGATACCTATTATTGCACAAAGTTTGCCTTCCATTGTTGGTCATGAGATATATATTGTTTGTCCGTATTGGTCATGAGATATTTCTCATTAATATGCCCTGCCATAACCATGAATATCGATTTTTTTTATCAATAATTATTATTTTTTCTAAATCTGAGGTAGACAGTGACCTTCCTCATGCTTTGAAGGTCATGTATGCGAAATTTTATCAAGATCGGAATAAAACTGTAGATTTGTATAAAAAACACGCAAACAAACCCACAAACAAACAAACATCCTTCTTTATATATATAGATGATTAGTATCTGGTTACTATGGTTAATATTAATATTGTTAATATTAATGTTATTAGTATCTTGTTATTATTGTTAATATTATTAATATTATTAATGACATTACCCAATTAATATTATTTTGAAATATGACACCCAAAATATTCCTAATATTTGGAACGCCTACTCACCAAAGACACAGACTATTTATTAACCATCTATATATTCTGTAAGCATTTATTAAAGATACATGTATGTAACATTACAGACCCCAATGAAAATTTTTATAATAATAATTTTTATTATTTTTGTTATTATTTTTTGTCAAATATTTATTATTATTATTATTATTATTATTATTATTATTATTATTATTATTATTATTATATTCTATTCAGTGTTAAGCCTTTTGGCTTTTTAAGTATTTTAGGAAACCCTTGTTTTGGCTTTTACAGCTGTTTTTTGGGATTCTTTTTCCTTTTTGGAATAAAGTTATTGATTGATTGATTGATTGATTATTTTCATTTTTATTTTCTTATATATATGTGTAGATAATGATAATTTCAATAATTATTTAAGCTATTATTTTAACATTATCCACGTATCAACTAATCTTCAATTTTATTTTGCAGCCAAACAACTTGTTGTTTAAATTTTTTGTTTAATTTGTTTGTATATTTAATCGTGTTTATAACATTCACTGATACATGTATTCGAAATTCCCCCCCCTCCAATTTTTTGTTGTTGGGAATGTACTCTTCTAGTCTCTCCCGAGATCGACTGCGGTGAAATAAGGCTCATATGAACCCAATTAACACCTTCACCAACTGGGAAATTATGTGGAGCCTAGCCCACCCTTCATGTTGCTCAAAATATAATATATAAGTTGCTCAAAATATCTTTTAAATCTTGAAACATAACTGACGATGGTTTAAAAACCGAAACGCGTATTAATAATAAAACTACTTTGTTGCAATTGAACCCAGTTATCACTATTATAAATATGCAGGGTGTATCTGAAACCCTGTTACAAATTTGGAGTATGGGTGATTCCTAAGCAAAAACGTTGATATGAACATGGGTCCGAATTTGAACGATAACTAAGATATGAACAGAAATAAAAATGCCGCCACCAAGATCAACAAGTTAATAACTCAGGTTCTGTAAAGCCTAGATTAAAGAAAACTTGGAGAAATAACAGGGTACATAAAGCTGTTATTTGATCGAATTCCAACAAGGAGTTTCCGAGTTAGAGGCATCATCATAAGAGCTGTGGCATAATTCCTGTTATGCCAAAAATACGGCCATCTCATATAGTGACAAAACGAAATGAAGAAATTTTAGCTATAATGAACATCAGTGAAAAGCAGTGTGACGCGGAATGGATCGATGAGCAGTTCATTTATAAGGAAAAAATAATAATTCCAATTATTAAAAACATAAATGTAATATCAATAGAATCCCATTTAGAATGTCCTTGGGAATAAAAAAAGATATAACTGATTAGAAATAATAAAAAAATTATACAATGATTATAAAGTAGTTTATTTCTGTTTATTTCTTTAAAATATTTTGAAGAATGGGGGGGGGGGGGGTAAAATTTTGTAAATATGATAATTTGGGAATAAAGCACGTGTTTTGGGAACATGTTATAGTGACAATGGAACGTTTATTAAAGATATTAATATATTGAGCGTTGATTTATCTAAAATTACTGGAATGTTAAAAAAATTAAAAAACTTTTTCCATAAAGAATTGATATTTGAGAAACTAGCAGATTTGAAACACTTATGAGCAAAATTTATTACGGCATTTGAGATGTGGTTTACAATCATGAACAATGTCGCAAATAGATTATAGACGAAAATTAATAGTAAGAAAAAAATTATAAGCTCTTTTAAAAAAACTATACGTGTTAGTATTATTTTATATGGTTTAGCTGACGGAAGTTATCAACGTATATCTTTTATGTAAAGGCAAAATAATTTGTAATGAAATTTTGAATGAAATGAGAATTGTTTACAAAGTTGGCAATATATAGATGTCGGGTGGAACCTATAAACTATTATAATTATTATAAAATTTGTAATATACTTTTGATATCACATGTTAGATTTTTATCACACAGGAATCCTGTCCCTCTTGCTACGATGACGCCGGGCCTTTTTCTTGCTACGGTTCTTAGGCGTCGCAAGAAGATCCCGCTGAGCTGATGCTGATGGCTTGGAGGTCCCAGCAGGTGGAGGAAGAGATGGAAATTCCTCCACAGCAAATAAAATTTTGTAAAACTGAATAAATATTTTTATAATTATTGCATTATAATTATTTTTATATTTCTCGCGTTTTTAAATTTAGTTTTTATTTAAATTATTTAAGGATAATTTTTATTTAAGTATTTAAATTTCTGAATTAAATTTATTGTAAAATACTGTTCACTTTTAGCTCATTGCCTTGTATGTGTGCGCATTTTTCACTGGGCATTTTTATCCATGGGCTTCTTTCCATGTAGGCATTTTTCAGTGTGCGCAATTTTCCGTGTACGCTTTTTTTCTTGTACGCTTTTTTCATGTGCGCATTTTTCATGTGCGCTTTTTCTGGTCACCCTATGAATCATATAGCTAAAATTAACTAAAGAGGATAAAAACGGAAATTCTCGAGGTTATGAAACGGAAATTCTCGAGCGCTTTTCGCGACATCTAGTGAGTGAAATTTATAACTGTGGTCTGCTAGTAAATGTGAAATCAGATTTATGGAAAGAATTATAATAATTTTCATACACCTTCAACAATCCGACCTTCATTGTTTCTAACAAACGAAAAACACTGATTATTAACATCCAAGATGGAGACAATGAAATGGTTAGGTGAGTCACCTAAGGTGACTTTTCCGCTTCCAGACCTTGTTATCTCGTTGACCTCGTCGACAGAGCGAGTGACGTAATTTCTCGACCAATCAACAAGTAGATTATGATCAGCAACTTCCGATATTGCTGCATGGGCATCCGTATATTGATGATAGAACAATATATGAAATAGTCTTCTTCCGATATTAGTGCTGCATCAATATTCAGTTGACGCTACATTAAAAAACTACATATTAATAGTGAATTGTAATGGTTTCAATTTGATAGTGTAGTAAGATCAAAGTTTAGTCATGATGCATCAAATTGTATTTTTGTTTCAACAATCAAGCACTCATCAACTCCCTTATTGTTGCTACATCCAAAGCATTTCTCTCCGTGATGTAATATACATTCCGCTGAGTGAATTGGCAGTTGATATTGTGTATGCCTTTTTGCAGAATAAAACTCAAAAAGTGTACGAAGAGCTTTTCAGAGCCATACTCTCCCGCTGTGAGGCCTTCGGCTATTCCCTGGATCCTACGACTGTGATCATGGATTTCGAACGTTCAGCCATGCACGCTGTGTGGACAATTTTTGGAGAGCATGTCGACATCCGTGGCTGTTTTTTTCACTTAACGAAACGCACATGGAGAGAAATTCAAGAAGTTGGGCTTGCAATACGATATCGAGAGGACGAACGTTTCCGACACTTTATCGGAATGTTGGTCTGTCTTGCCTTTCTGCCTGTGAGAGAGGTTTCAAACGGAATGGCTTGGCTTTGTGGCACAATGCCAGATGGAGCAGAGGACGTTATTGATTATTTCGACAGAGCTTATGTCACTGGAGCACACAAACGGGTCCAAAGTAGATTAGGGACTTTACGAGTTAGACACTGTGGACCCAAGTTCCCGCCTGTCTCCAGGCGCAGCAAGCTGTTGTGGCTACTGCGATCCTACAGGAGGCTTCAGGACGTCCGCCCAAGAGACGGCAGAGGTTTGAGTACAAAGAAATGCAAAGAAGACTGAAGGCCCATAGAGGAAGTTCTGATTGGTCTGGGATATATCATTCGGCTTTAATTGTAAATGTTTGTATCTTTAATTGTAAATGTTTGTAAAATCTTCAAAATAAAATTATTAATATTTTCGTTTAAAACTTGGTATATCTGAATACTTTTACTTGTATTATATATTTATAAACGTGATATCTATTGCGGTATATCTTTGTGATATATATTTTTTAAGTGCGGTAGAAAATTGTCCGAGTGAGACATTTGGCGGTGGGAAATTGTCTGTCTCCCGGATAAACGTACAGACCAAGGGCGCATTCTTATAAGTAGCTTTTTAGTAAAGCACCTAATAAAAGAAAACGCACTTAAGCCTATGGTGGGATTTTAACTTTGGAATTTCAGTTGGGAGCAGTGTTGCCAGATTGGGCTATAAGTAGCGAATTGGGCGATTTTTTAGATGCCCACGACACAGAAATTTTCACTTGGGTGACACGCTACATTTGGGCTACTGTTAATTTTCAATGGGCGATAAATTAAAAAAAAAACGCTACTGTTTTATTTTAATTATAAAATTGAGAGTTTGTTGAGTTACGTTATGTTCCTGCCATTGCTATATGAAAGCCAGGTGTTGTCATACTGTATGAGTAACTGAACATAAACTGAAAGTTTCTCTTTTGTTTTGATATCCCGCGATTGCACGTTGGCTGTTGCTGTATCTGTGAGTACGCATAATAGTGGAACAGTTGCGCAAATGTGAATATTGGAAATTTAATTCTATTAATTGTGTTACACATATTAACACAATGGGTAAGTGGAGTAAATACAATAAAAATTTCCAAAATTTATGGCTCGCAGATAAAGAATTTAGCAAATGGATTGAAGAAGTGAAAAATGACAGTGAAAATCATATTGTAAACTTTGCAAAGTGTATCTCAGAGCTCACAAAACTTACTTAAGCAAACATGCATCTACTGCAAAACATATTAAGAATGCTGCATGCATCACTTTACCGTCTCAACAAAGATTGCCAACCAAATTTTCTCAAAAGAGTGTGATCACTACAGTTGAACTCAAGTTAGCTGCATTTGTTGCTTGCCATACAAGCATTTAACAGAATTAGTAAAAAATGAATTTCCATCATCCAGTTCATCTTCAATGGCAGTAAACGAAAAATTTAAAAATGCATAGAACTAAGTGCTCTGCTATTAATAAGAATGGCATAGTTCCTGCATTGCTACAAGAATAAATTGAGGATATTAAGGATCACGTTTGTTCTCTTATCATTGATGAATCAACCGACATTTCTTGTGTGATATATTTATGCTTTACGTATCAGATATTATAACTCAAAGAATAATCGAATCGTGTCTCAATTCCTTGGATTAATTCCTGTCACAGTTACTACTGCAGAGGCACTGCATGATGCTATTATACATTTTTTTTCTGATGTTGGTATCAATATTCAACAATGCTTTGCTATTGCAACTGATGGTGCATCGAATCTGTGCGGTATTAAAAACTCTTTATACATGCTTGAAAAAGGATAACCCAAACATAATACAGTGGTACCTCGGATTACGAGCTTAATCCGTTCCTGGAACTCGCTCGCAATTCGAAACACTCGTAAAGCGAAGCAAGTTTTCCGAATGGAAATAATGAAAACGAGGTAATTCGTTCCACAAACAAAAATATATATATACATGTACATGTATAGGCTATTCAAATTTTAATTCTTTGTAATTGCAATTCAAAAATGATTAAATGAAAATATAAAACTATAAATAAAACAAATTACAGTATGTATAACTCTAGTATGTATTATGTACATGTATCATTAAATAAAACATCAATTGCAATATCCAATTTTAAAACATAGGCGTTTCAAATTTAAAATGATCACACTGGAATTTTAAACAGAGCAGGAGTTCATAAAAACATTTCATGATGAGTACATTTAATGAGTTAACAAACTTGAATGAGAAGATAAAGGAAAGAAGGAGAATTTATTGGGACGATTTGCACACTCACTGATGGATTCACTGTTCACTGGAATCTCTTTCTTCTTGTGTAACTTTGACAAGAAACCTATCCAATGACACTTGCTTCTGCCTGCTCTTGAGAATTTCGCGGAAATGTGACATTGCATTATCATTAAAAAGATTCATCACTCGCATTGCAACAGCTTTATTCGGGTGATTCCGTTCTATAAAATTTTGCAATGTTTCCCACATATTATACATCTCCTTAATTTCATTTGAAGTGAGGGATTCTTCAGTTCCTCTTCGTCAGATGATGCTCGTTATGCAGCTCCATCAGTTCGTCAGTGGTCAGGTCTTGATCATGTTCCTCTACCAGTTCTTGAATATCGTCCTCACTTACCTCCAGTCCCAAAGTCTTTCCCAAAGACACACTTTCTTCGATAACTGGATGTTCATGAAGAGACTCTTTTATGTCATGTCTTAGAACGCAGTCGGGCCATAGTTTTCTCCAAGCAGAATTGAGGGTTCTCTTAGTGACCCCATTCCAGGCTTTGTCGATGATCTGGATGCAGTTCACAATGTGAAAATGATTTTTCCAAAACTCGTGGAGGGTAAGGTTTGTTCCTTCGGTCACCTCGAAGCATCGCTGAAATAGTGCTTTGGTGTAAAGCTTTTTAAAGTTCGAAATTACCTGTTGATCCATTGGCTGAAGTAAAGGAGTGGTGATGCGAGTAAGGAATTTTACCTTAATGAACTGAAATTCTTGCAGCAAATCATTCTGAAGGCCTGGAGGATGAGCAGGAGCATTATCCATGAGCAGCAACACTTTGAGTGGCAGATTCTGTTCTAAAAGATACTTCTTCACTGCAGGAACTCATTTTACTAATACTCTCTTACGTGAACAATTCATGATGGTGACATGTACTAGTGATCGATTCATATTTGGTTAAATTGAAAGCCGTACGTATGACTTCATTATAAGTAACAGTTATTTTGATCAAAAATTAAGCAACAGCCGTACGTATATTGATCGAAAATTGCTTGTGAGACAACAGAGTGAAAATTGATACACGTACATCGAATGTCCGATGAAGTTTCTTTATATTAGTAAAAGTGTGCATAGTTGCAAAATAATTAAGTTTTATGTTTGGGCTACAAATACTTCAAATCCGCTACTGTTGGAGCACGATCACGCTACTTTTTAATCTTCAAATCTGGCAACACCGCTTCGTGGCATTACGGCATTTTGCTTTCTGAATAGCCACCACATCTGGAGCATGCGAATGCGGATTGCTTGATAGTGAAGAATCTAAACCTGCCGATGTTATAACGGCTCCTTTGCATCCAACAGCTCTCTTTCGAACACACTCCCACCGTGTTTTCCCTGAATAATCTTTGTACTTTGTGTACATATATCCATCTAGTACAAATTTGGGACGACCTTTTTCGGTTTTGATAAATTCTATGGCTGGAAGAATCTCTCCTCTGGAAGAACCCTAAATACATATCACAAAATGGAATAACCGTTGGTCAGTGTTGCCAACTCACTCCCACTCTTCCCCCAAAAAACCTATTCATTTTAGCCGAAAATAAATAAATAAAACCCACTGATTCCACCTAAAACAAAATTCCTCCCCCAAAACCCAGGAAAAATTATGTAACCCCAAAAATGTAATTGCGGTAGGAAATTGTCTTGCTTTCCTCACGTTGGCCTTGCTAGTCACATGGCACCAACTCGTTTCCAGGATTTTATTTCGGGGGGGGGGGGGGGCGGGGCACATTGTTCGATTGTCGATAAACGTTCTTTCCAAGATGACATCCAAAAGGCCATCTTCCCACCCTACTGGATCACCTAGCTCTTCCTCATCCTATCGTCAATTAACAATCAACTTTATCGTCCTGTTAGGAAAGTATCCTCCGTATCCTGTGGATGACTTAACCAGGTTCATCTGGCTTCTTTTCTAATTCAGCGTATTTCTTTTGGCTATATTACTGGATGAGTATGGCAGTGGAAGCATAGCTTCCGGACCGCTCGTTTTGTTTTTTCTTCCCTGCGCAGTTCGATTGTCGATTGATTGTCGTAAACGTTCTTTCCGTTTATAAGAGTCTCGTTTAATCATTCCTAATCCTAAAAATTGCCTAAAAATTTTAAGAAGAATTAGCAAGGAGGCGCTCTGTCAACTATCGCGATAGTATCAACTTACTTGACTATTCGATAGTAGGGCTATCGATCGTACTATCGCCCATCTCTACTACACATAGTACTACGCCCAACTTTTTGACTAAAAAAGTACTACGGTAGTACCAAAAGTACTACATCTGGCAACGCTGGCTCCAAATAGCATCGCCAATCTGGTCACCCTGGTTGTGATACCGCTTGGCCTGCTGGGTAATCCTGGCTTCACTGGCTACTAGTCTGGTTAGATTAGGCAGAGGGCGATCCCAGATTCTCTGCGGCATTGGCCCTTGGGAGCGTGAGATTCAAGAAGTCATTCTGAATCAGGTTCCCATAGTATTGACATCATCGAAGGCTCGAGGACCAGATGACCCCAGCGAGACCCCCAGCATGGCAAAGGTAAATTTGGCTGTTATGGCTACATACTTATTGTCTAAAATTCTATATTGATTTCCTTTGACCCAGTAACCTCTTCCATGTTTTGTTAGTTTAGTATACTCTAGAGGTGGGCGATTATTAGTTTTAGAGAATCGATTATGAGGCTTAGCATAAATGTACGGAAAAATACAAGAATTATAATAAAATGCCATGATTTTTTGATTTAATTATCACCAAATGTTTTTTAACAATGCATAAAATCTAATTACGAAAATTCTATAATTTGTAAGTTATCATATCCAAGTGACGGCATGATTAATATTTTTCTAGCCTCTTAGGATTTAATTAAGGAGCCTCGTTTTTTAGTTACTATGCCGCCAGCTTTGGAAAACAAACGTTCCGCAGGCACGGATGTAGCTGGAACATGCAGATACTTTAAACCAAGCTGACAAACAAATGGACTGAATTTTTCAATTGCCCTCCACTCTATTAAAGGATCACACTTAATATCAGAAAGTGGGGCATCTAGGTAAGCTTTGAAATTAGCACGGATAGCATTTGCAGATGAATCTTTCTTATTCTGACACCTTATACTACATGTAGTCCTAAAGGATCATATGCTTGTTGGGTCTTCTAGAGGTTGTGGTTGCACTTGTACCTGGCTGTCAATATTGCAGCCTGGAAATTTGTTAATGCTTGTCAATTCTTTCTCAACCTGTGAAATAGCACTGGCACAGCACACAGCAGAAGTAAATTCATTATTTTTGAATCGAAGATCCAAAATAGTTGAAGATCCCATGATTGGCTTTCGTAATTAGTCATACATAGCGTGGACGTTTTTTTTTTTGTTTTTTTTACACACAATCGATGACATAATATTGGATGTAAGGAAATTAAATAATCGATTATGGATTCTCATTTTTAATCGATTAATTGCCCAGCACTAGTATATTATGTTCTGGGTTATTAATTTACCAATTAATTGGGATGTCTATTTCTTTGAGAATTTTTTTTGTTCCTATTGGGGCTTTAGTCCTTTTTGTAACTTATTGATATTGAGCCCAAGTTTGAATTGCAGTCTAGTCTTTGCCAAAATTTTGAGATAATCAGGTTTGTCTTTATATTGTGCCCTCCCCACCCCCACTATATCTATTATATAAGTGCTCTGAGTCAAGGACCGTCACTTAGGGCAGGTAAGGGCAAGGGTTCGGGACTGATAACTAGAAAATCGCAACTGATATTACTGTAATTATGCATAACACTACTTTATTCTTTTAGAATACACAAATTTGCACATAATAAACATTTATCTACGACTACCATGGTATCTACCGGGCCCGTTTAACATGCATGCAATTCAATTACCTATTATGCAATAAACTTACGTTCATTTTAATCAACTACAGGCACTCTTGTCTTGCTGAGCGTTATATCACTAAAATCTATATTAAAGTGAGGCAGTGATCATTGCTTAATAGCAGACTATGGGTAATACTGAACATCAGGGTGACCAGACGTAGTAATTTCATTACTACCGTAGTAATAAATGGCCTAAAATCCCAGCCGTAGTAATGACCGTAGTAATTTGGAAAAAGTAGTAATATGTAGTAATATTTGGAATCTCCGTAGTAATAGGCGTAGTAATAAAATAGTCTAAGGAAGTTTTAGGATATTACTTCCTTAGACTATGATAATATCCTAAAACATGCGCACTAATTGGTCATCAGTCCAACATGCAACACTGAACACCACCTAGAGGAGATGGTGTTGATTGATCAGTTAAGTGATGACTCATGCTTGCGTTCCGTTGCGTAGGTGGATAAGTGGATGTTGTTGTTTCCGTTTCACGCAGTTGGCAGCAGTTGATTTCACGTTCAGTTTCACATCGCTTTCGTCAGACGCCTGACAGCAGCCCAGTAGCTGGCCGCATCGCTCCTTCCGCACTCCGCATCCGCTCCCTCCGCCTGCCGCACGCAGCGGCCGCATTCGCATCAAATCGCATCGCATCGCACTGCATTCGCCGGTAGGCCACAGCTTTCGTGCTGGTAGTTGGTGTTGAAGTATGCCGCCCTCCCTTGCACTCCCTCTCACTGTCGACTCGTTTAAAGTTAACTTCTTGCCTTGCGTTGTATAGCACTTCAAAAGCCCCCTTACTGTAGTAATAAGGTAGTATATTGGGACATTTAACGTAGTAATATGTAGTAATGGGCGGCCTTGTGCCGTAGTAATTTCGAGTTTAATAAACTGGTCACACTGCTGAACATTCACGTCCCGAATCAAATATTCCAGCACCAGCACACGAGAGTGCAAAGTCCCTCCTTTATTATGCCAAAAAGGGGGGAGGAACAGTGACCCCTCTTGGTGACAATGAATGTCCGTTAACCCCTCCACTGGCAGCATCAACCATGGTGGTTACACCTGTTTCACATGCAAGAGCGTGCTACAGTTGTGCTAAACCAACTATGGCTAGTTTTACCACTATAGCCCTCACTACTAGACCTAGCCATATTCCCGATTGCAACGACAAGGTGCTTAATAAGAAAATTACTGAATTAACATTAATTTATCTTAAACAATTTGTTGAAAACATAAAAGGGTTGTCCATATGCATCACATAGTCCAAGGGTGCCTCCTATTGTTCATTACGTCTTATTCGGGGTTCCGGGAACAATACGAACAATTCTGGATATCTTTCAGCGCTTATCCGTGGTTCTAATCATCAAAAAAGGAGCGAACTCACCGGGTTTCGTTTACTCGCCATCCAATACGCTTTAACAGTTTCCAATTTCATAGTCCCATGTGGTATTGCGAGGCGAACCTCCGCTGCCTGCTTGGCAATCCGTGGAAACCTGGTTCCTGTAGTCCACTGCTAGTTTCACGTAATCAACGCCGGCCAGCCGTTATCATATGAGAAACGTAAGATCATCACGTATAAATTATATAAAAGACAAGTCAAAAAAAGAATATTGTTTCTTAAAACATAATTACTTGTGTCCTAATTTAGTCAATTCCAAAATCTGACGGCTAGTTACATATTTTTCCGGCTATTAGACAATTAATCCGTAACAGTTCAGAGTTCTTCTAACACGACATAATTATTTTTATATAACCATAAATATCAGATTACACTTTCGCCATTATGTTCCAAAACAGATATATACATTACTGCATAAATACAACCTCTCACGACGAGAACCAAAAAGAATCTTTTTAAAAAATTTTTAACAAAAGGGATGACACGTTCATCACGATCTTTTTTAACGGAAGAAAAAAAAAAAACGAGCGCAACAATTTCCCCCGTTGGAAACTGCACTGTCTTCCAGGAAAACGTCTCAACAATACAGCTCCAACAAAGGACCTTAATGATCGCTCACGACATATATACAATTCAAAAATGACAATACAAAAAATTATTTCCAACGCACCACAAACAATAACCTCACACAACAAACAACCCTCACTACTATTTCATAACCAAAAAAAAACAAAAAAAAACTACCGATAACACACCTTATTTTGTATTGTCTTTCTATTCCTACCGTCAGACACGTAACTCCTAAGACGGAACGTCACAATATACATGTGGTATCTATATAAGATTTGCCTTATGATTAGTTTTTAAGCTTATATATTAAAGTTTATCCTATCTGAACCTAAACCTGACTAATAGTGTATCATTCCTCAATATATTCACAACCCGTTCAGCACATTATAACTTTTGAAGTTTATTGATTTCCTTCAGGGTTTTTTGTCGTTTCTGTGTTAAAAGTGTATCTAGGACTTAAAATATATTATAAAAAGTGATAATCTGTTGGGTGAATAAAGGTTTCCAGTGCTTTCATTTAAAAATCATTTTTTTTTCTTTTTATTGTATAGGTTTATATAAAAGGTCATATACATCTAATTACAATTAGAGTATATATATTTTAGGGATTTTAGGTATGTCAATAGTCCTGTAAATTTTAAATAGTCCTTTTGTATTTACACTTCACTAAATTTACATTAGATAAAGCAATAACATAAAGACACGGGGTATGACTTATAACTTTCGAAGTTTATTGATTTCTTTCAGGGATGTTTCTCTTGATGTATAATTTTAAATTGTCATTACTTTTAAAATGCAGAGATTTTTAAGTGCTGAAGAAATGGCGCAGGCAATGGGATTAGACAGTGATCTGCTAGATCGGACGAAAGCTTGGATGATTCTGATGAGGAATGGGTTCAAGGTGATGAAATCATTGGAGATTTCATTCCGGATAATCCACCAGAACCCCTTTTTGACATCATACAAAGACATCGCTGTTTGCATTTTCTTTGCTTCTACTATGACACTATTGTTATCGTTTATGGCACTGTCAAATAATTTGTCAAATTTTTTTTATGAATAAAGCAACAATCCCAAAATATATTCTCAAAAATGACAAAAATTTTTTATTATTGTTCTGAATAATATTATTCTCCTCTAGAGCACTAAGACAACAAAGGAAGAGACCACGGCCAACTGATTTCATTCCAGATAGTTCACCAGAAGAACATGATGATCCAATACCTGGGCCAAGTTCAACAAGGACTTCGCGGTTTGCATTCTTTTCTTCGCTTATCAACAACAAATGCTTATCATTTATGGCAATGTCATATAATTTTAAAATTGTCAGGAATAATTTTTTTTTATGAATAATGCAGCAATCCCAAGAAATATTCTAAAAATTGCCACATTCTTTGTTACATTCTCTTTTAGAACACCAAGACATCATATCTCTTTTAGAGCCCCAAGACAACAGACGAAGAGAGCCCAGCCGAAGAAGAAAACAATGTCCATTATGGATATAATATTGAAGATTGTGATGGCCCTGATTTGAAGGACCAAGGATTTAACCCTTATCGCCCTCCTGGGGTTCATGCAGGGTATGTTGTGAATTACCAATTCAGAGCCCTCTTGCAATCTATCACGCCATTTGCCATATTTAAGTGGTTTTTTGATTCAACAATTATGTGTGACATTTTTGATCACACAAATTCATATGCATTTATGCTTATTTTAGATAAGTTATGCCAATCGTGATGGGGATTGGAGTATGACATCAGTTGAAGAGATGTTCAAGATGATTGGCATAATAATTTATACGGGCGTCATTAAATAACCTGATTTCGATACTTACTGGAGCACCGATTGGTTTTGGGGACGAGACATAATCAGAGAAACTATGATGCGTGGTAGATTCAAGAAGTTAATGGCATTTCTTCACGTAGTTGATCCTGCAAATGAGGTTCTTAATGACCGGCTTAGGAAAAGAAGACCTCATTTGGAGAAAGTATGTGCTAATTGCGAAAACTTTTTCCAGACTTATAATCATACTGATGTGGATGAACGAATGGTAAAATCATATTCGACAACATCTGGGTTGAGACAATTTATGAAAGATAAGCCAGTCCGTTTTGGTTATAAGCTGTGGGTTTTGGCAGATGCCGTAACAGGATATACTTGGAAATTCTCTGTGTATACAGTTCCCATGGACTTAATGGACTTATTATTTGGTGTAATACTTTAGAGTTGAACTACAATTATGCCAAGTTTGACGCTTGTGTGTATAACCTTTTTACGATAGAATAAAAAAAAAAACAACCAAAAAAACAAAAAAAAATAAAAATAAAAGAAGAAAAAAAAAACTTGACATTTTTTTATTATTTGTTAGACAATCCGCCATAATAACACATACACTGTAAAAATTTCAACTGACTACCTATTCCCGTTCAAAATATACTGCCGGATAGGCTATGTGGACGGATTGTTGTAACTTTCTTTGTCGGCCTCGGACGGCCTGACGGACTTAAGGTTAGTTCATAGTCTGCCGTTACCGTTTGCGCTGCGCTCCAACGAAAGCCGTTCCGTTTGCTGAGATGATTCATAGTTGTGCTTTGTCGTTATGCTGATGGCTGTCGAGCCGCCGTCCGCTGTTGCGCTGGGATAGAACTGTGCTCTATTTCAACGGCCCACCAATCAGAACTTGAAGATCTCTTGACGTCATTTCTCTTCTTTGAAAAACAAAAATGGAGGAAAGCAAGTTAATCGAAGCGATTCAAAAGTATCCCTGCTTGTATGGTACTAGAACGAAAAAAATGATTAAATATTCTCTTATTTGAAAAATAGCTACTACATATATAGATCTATTAGCCATTTTCAGTTTTCTTGGGGGCGTGGCTTGCGCATGCGCTGTGGTTGCTTCCAACAGGCAGAAGCGTTTCCGGTTGGAGCCATCCCAGCTTCTCTGCTGCTTCTCCCAGCCAGCCGCGTATAAACATTGGGTCCTGTAGGATCGTGTACATACCTGAAAATAGCTGATGTATTGAAGTTACATAAAGAAGTCGTTGCTTCCGATGGTTCGGAGAAACTGTTAAAGTCCCAGGCGAATGAACAAATCATCCTATACCAAAAGCAAGCTAAACCACAGAAGAAACCGGCTTCGGACCTTAACAAAATAAGTTATAAACCAAAGTTCCTAATATAGAATAAAAATAACACAACATGTTGTTGTATATCGTAAGTTTTATGTAATTTTTTTTGTATATAAGGAATTTATTGTTATGAAATAACCTTAATGTTTTGTCACATAGATTTATCTTTGTAATGGTTATATAATCTTGATTTTTGCAAGGAGAAACATACCCATGAAAATAAAAAAGGAATCATTTATTAAACAACAGACATCGAGCATGTATTTTATTTACTGTTTTCTTTGCTGAAAATAGCACTCCCTCCCGCGTCGATATAGTGGAAGCACATACATGTATTTATGAATTTCAATCAGCTTTAGGAACTGTCGGTTCAGTCAACAGGCCTCGAAGTCTTCCTATATTATGAAGAAACCGTTCAAAAATGTCCTATATATCTCCTATATTTCGTATCCTCCTATATTTTAATAAATAGTCTAATAACTGCTACTGCATTAGAAACATTACCAATATTCATCCAAAATCCAATTAACAGAAAAACTGCAGCGGTAAAAAAACTCCCTTGCATTTGAATCGCTAATTTTCAAAAGGACCGCCCTTTTATTGTGGACATATGCCTTTAAGGGCGTATGTCCACATGTTTAAATATTCATGATTAGCATCGAAAGTATTGTGTGTAATTCAGTGGCGGCAGCTAGATGGCGATCCCAGCATTCTCTTATCATGTAGGCTATGGCCTGGGATATAAAAGCTAGGACGATTAATCGTATTAATCGTCCTAAAAGTACTTATGTGCCATATCAAAACTTTTACGTATTACATGGTTTCTTAATTGAAGAGGTTATGCCGCTGGTAACTGTTCCAATGCTATCGGCACGTGCCGGAAGTAGATGGCACTTCGAGCAATCTGTGCTTCATTTATGTTTATAACTAGTTGGATTTATGTTGAAGTCTGTTGTAAATCTGATTATTTAGAGCAGACTTTGATGTTTTGCCATTTGGCGGTCAAAATAACAGCTGGATCGCGTTTAAATGGGAGTGTCAGTTAATATCGCAAATATATCACAACCCGCACTATTATATCCCCATGAGTTTCGTGGCCAGTTACTCGATAGAAAGTAATCATGAGTAACGTTTTCCTGTGAGAAAAGTAAAATGACGAGGGAGAGTGGCACCCTCTTTAAACAATATTCAATTTTGCGCGGTTGCACTATTTTAGCGCGTTTTTATTTTTCTAGCGCAAAATTTAGCGCGATGGTACTATCTTAGCGATATTTTAACATTTAACGTTTTAAACAGATAAATTATCATTTTTGCAAATACATTAAAACCGCTCCAGTCTGGACTTTTATTGGCTCTGCTCTGGATAAATGTACACTCTAAGCCAATGGGCAATGCTGCTGCTGCCCAAAATACCCATGTTCGTTGTATTATGTATAATAAGTGATGTAGATGTTCACATAATGCTAATAATTTGTTTTTATAAACGGGACTATCATATCTTTGTTGATATTTGCTCCAACTTAGCGCTTTCTTAACGTGTTTTCGACGAATTTTAGCGGTTTTTGGCGCGTTTTAGCAACACCGCAAGTGCGATCTCAAAATTTGAGTTGGCAATATTGGAATAACTATCAACAAAATCACGTGACGTGCTCATGGCATTGCATTGGCGGCAATTAGTAAAAAGTAAGGACATGTTTCTTATGTTAGATTAATACAGCGTACATTGGCTACAGCAAAACACAAAATACTATAAATATTCTACAATAATGCGAAAAATGTTGACCTGAAAAAGCACCCAAAATTGTGCAAGACAGAATAATTAGCACTACAACGACTGGGGAGGGGGGTTGGGGGTAAAACAAACTTCAATCTGACGAATTTCAAACGAAACTAGCACTGTAATGTACCAGTATATTCAGTATTACACACAGTTCTTTAGGTCGAAGTTCGTTTGAACTCATCCCCCCACCTCCATGCCTGGCGACAGAAAAATCAATGGAAAATTGAAAAAAAAAGCAAATTATATAGTATATACCTGTATATACAATAAACAAAAATGGGGTTTGCATTAATTAATATAAACAGGCCTATAATGCATCAAAATAGTATCCTATATTTTTTGTATTAGCTCCTATATTTTTTTTATTTCTCACTTCGAGGCCTGAGTCAAGTCAGCTCAAGACTTTATATTAGTACACATGGAAAGTTTAGTGATATATTTTTTCTAGATGACTAAAAAACTTCACTAAAAAGGCTCGAAGAAACATTGTCACTGATGCTTCGCTAAACAAGACGCCATGTTCGAGAGCCTTTCAACCCATGAGCACTTGCACAGTGAGAATCAGAACATATCTTACAACGATCAAAGCTACCTACGTGTAGATAGATAATTATTATTATTTTGCTCCTTTTTGCTTTTATCTTAGCATAGTTTTTTATGTATTTTATGTGTGTCTCTAGTAACCCAGTTTGGGGCTTCAGCCTGTTGGGGGCAAAACGGGGCTTTACCCTCCAGTTTTTTCTGGAGGAGTTGTTCCCTGTTTGTTGTTACATTATTATTAAATTATTATTAATTCTGTAGGTAGCCTTTTAATTATTATCTAGGTAACCTTTCAACGATTAATCCTTGTAGGCTATGGTCAGAAGGAACGCATGGGTGTATTTAAGCCTCCATAATAAGGATGCAGCGTTTTATCGGACAACACACATTATGCGATTATGCGTGCATGTAAATCAGTCTTAACGAGTAGCCTATAACCACGGATGAAGAAATACTATAACGCAGTCTAGGGAATTTCGAATATATACTCGCCTCTGCTGTAGCTGAAAAACGCAGGTGACTTGTGGCAAATCAGCTTCCTGGAAGTTGTTCTGCCTGTCGGAAGCAATGTTGGAGCATGCGCGCGCTCTCCCCCTCCCCTCTGCTGAAAAGACCTAATTGGAACGATGCTTATTTCTTCGATGCAAGTTTCATGCTTATTTCTTCGATACAGAGCATGCGCAGTGTTCCCGTTGACCGTTTTACCGCTGTGACTATGAATGCTATAGCGCTGTAACCAGAGCGCTAATGGCAACGTTTTGAACTTGACGGAACGGCCGACGCAAAACGGCGTTGTCAGACTATAAACCAAGCTTTAGTATCTACTAGAATTTCACCCGTCACATGACGGGTGCCAACCGTACAGGTTGAAAAGTAAAGAAATGAAAGTGGAGCATCAATAGTTTTCAAACTTTATATTCTGCAACAACATATTGTTAATTTTTCAACACTAGACATTTTTCAATTTATTTATTTAATTCACAACAAAGACTGAGTATTATCTTACCACGACTATTCTGGTTTTAGACAGACCAAGAGAATTATTATTATTTTTTTTCAGTTTATTTATTGAATAAATAACAATGGCTGAGTATTGTCTTACCACAACAATCCCTGGCTTTCGACGGATTGTTGTAACTCTCTTTGTTGGCCTCAGACATTCGGACATACAGACGGATAGTATTAGAAGATACGAAAGTTGAGGTATCCCCAAAAAAATTTAACTTACAAGGGAATCCCTCGAACATGTCACAGATGCTTGCAAAATAAGAGAGTGCGAAAACGAAAAAAATTGAGCATACATAGCCATACACAGACTCCATTGTTAAAGTGGATATGCTATGTGGGATTCCCTTGTTAGTTCAATAAATGTTCCACATACAATTAATGCTTAAACGTGACACTCAAAATAATATTAGATCTATTTAACTAATTATAATTGAGTCATTAATCATACATATTGTATAAAATTTCTGAGTTATAACAAAATTGGTACTCATGTACGACCATTTCAATTTAACCATTATATAAAATGCTGCCTAATTATATAATGTCAGGAAAAGTGAAGATTTTTCGATAGAAAAAATCTTTACCTGATGCTTGGTAGGCTTATCTCCAGTTACAATATCATTATTTAATTCAGGAAAGTGTTTCGTTGAGGAAAGTATTTCGCGCACAGTAGTTTGTAACAATACCATTATATGAATGACTTGCAACACTTAATCTTCTGCAATAATAAACTGTACATCTGGACATAATTATTCCTTGAGGAATAACTGCTTCTGCGTACCTAATAGTGATATGGAACAGCCTTATTTTTATTTGTTCAGAAGCTCTCGAATGACAATGTTTCTCGTGAAGATTCTGCTATCGTTCTTATAAATTTGTCCCTGGTATTGGTTGTTGCCAATATAGAGAAAGATTTTCATGATGTCGACATCGAGTTAACGCTACATATAGCTGACCATGAGCAAACACCGGTTCTGGTAAGAATATTCCCACGCGATGGAAAGATTGTCTCTGTGATTTGTTTATGGTCATTGCAAAGGACGGAATGATTTGAAATTGGCGACGACGCATTCTGAACGGAAGGGATGACTCAGTAGGTTAAAGGTTAATTCTGGGGATGAAGACTCGCTCCCCCTTGTTGCTTCCTGAAATGATTTCGGCATCAACGACATGTTTGTGGAGTCCCTTGATGATCAATCTGGTGCCATTGAGGAGTCCTTTTTTGGAGTTCAAGTATCGGAACAACATGACGATTGGCTTGACTTCCAACCTTGACTTCAGAAGATGAAGTGGCATACGAGATGGCCATTGCTGGTTCAAGAACTCTGTTGGGAAATCATTGGTATCATCAATGGGAATGGAGTCTATGCTACTATAACATTTCTCGTCACCATCTAAAAGTTTCATGATCTCTGTGTTGAGTTTGCTCGCAATATCATTTCGTGTTGTTAGAATTACTCTGTTGACAACATCGGCAACATGGAAATCGCTTGTTAATTGGGTTCCATATATGTCTGTAGTAATATTAGAGTCGTTGGTAAAGTGGACGAAATTATTTTTGATGTGGATGATTTCAGGTTCAACCTCGGGGATCGTGCCATCTCCCAACTGCATGACCCATTCATTGAAAAGATTCTGGCCAGCTGTCCTCATTAATGATAAGGCTGAATATTTTCACATGCTGCCATAGCGGAGAGTTCTTGACGCAAATTTCCAAAATGTCAGTGATGCTGCCATGTGGAACAACATTGGTTGTTTGCCGGAAATCGCCTTCAAGAACCAAAGTTTTCCCTCCAAATGGCCTGTTATCGCTCATGATTTCACGAAGAAGCAAATCAATGATACGTAGAGACTGAGTGGAGAGCATTGAAGCTTCATCGATGATCAAAAGAGAAGCATTCCTGAGCTTATAGGCATGAAACGACTTGGTGTTCATGGCAGAAGTTGACATTTCCTTTGCTGAGATTGGAATCTTGAAGCCACTGTGTGCAGTTCGACCACCTTTGAGTTGATCTGCTGCTATGCCTGTAGTTGCAAAAGCAAGAACAGTTTTCCCTTATCCACGGAGAAAACTCATGAGTGTATTGTATAAATAGGTTTTTCCAGAACCACCAGGGCCATCGATGAAGAAAACGCGTCTTGGAGCCAAGTCATTGAGTACAGCTGCAAGAATTTCGTGGAATATTCTGAGCAACTGAAGATTTAGTGTTGATATCAGTCTTTGTGCATCTGCAGCCTCTTGTTCTGCATTGAAAATGTAAATAATAAAAAAGACAAGTGTGGATAATTGTAATGGTAAACTAAGAAATAAAAAACTCTTTCACCACAACGATATTAGATTGAAAATATACAACCTGATACTGTATGTTGATATGTTGATATGTTGAAAATATACAACCTGATATTTCGAGTTCTCTCAATTTTTTTTTGAGGTGCTCCTGGGCTGCTGAATGATGGAAGCAATTGCTTCCGAAAAGTACTTCCAGTATCAGGTTGTATATTTTCAATCTAATATCGTTGTGGTGAAAGAGTTTTTTATTTCTTAGTTTACCATTGAAAATGTAGTCAGAATTTGTTGGGGTTGTCGGTCCAGGTAGGCCAAAGTCTTTACATTGCTTCTGATGCAACCGGAAGACAGAATCAATATCTTGCAGAGCTTTGTTTTCTGCAATGTTGTTAGGAAAATCTTGGATGTAATCTTCCAGAATATATTCCAGGAAGTGTGTATAGAGTTGGAGTGGATGTTTTGGTTCATTGAAAATACAGATCTAAGCAAACATATCGCGAGCAAGCAAACCATTCAGCATCGTCTTCAACCAAGCACCTTGCTACAGCAGCTTCTTTAGATGAAGCATAGAGAATATCGTTAGCTGTCTTCAATTCATCAAATCCTTGAGCTCCTCTAACATGGTGCAGCAGCACTCTGAGATGAAATCTCTCGGAATCACGTGGAAATACGATGTACATTCTGGAGATTATTTTTTCTCCACCTCTTTGTCGCTTTTTCCACATTGCACTGCTTTTGTCATAGACCATGGACCGTGAATCATACATCTTTGAACGATTTGATACAACACTTAAATAAATCAAAATTTGAAAGTAAATAGTTTATGAATGCAATTTACGTCACTAAGCTATAAAATTGCGAAAAGAAGTGACGTCATTTATGCATGTTACGTAATGACGTCAGTTTCTCGCGATGCTCGCAGGAAACGATATCTGAACGATACTTCTGCTTTATCCCACCAGAGGCCACTGCTATCACGGAATTACAAAGGCAACAATGGAAAATGTGTTAACGTCATATCTCGTCAGTACGAGGCCTACGAGATAACAAGGCATGGAAGCGAAAAACTTACCTGACCATCGGGGTGCTAGCAACAATCCAACCTTCATTGTCTCCATCTTGGATGTTAACAATCAATGTTTTTCCGTTTGTTGGAAACAATGAAGGTTGGATTGTTGCTAGCACCCCGATGGTCAGGTGACTTTTTCGCTTCCAGGCCTTGTTATCTCGCTGGCCTCGTCGTTAGTATTAAGGATCTCTGGGATCTCCTAAAACTACACAGACACAAACATACAGACTTTTGGTTTTATATACATATAAATTATTTGTCTACGTATATTTATGCATATAAAGGAGTGAAATTTGGTATGCAGATTCCTCTAAGTAAGATCTCCATTACTATGAAGTTCCGGTCAAATTGTCTCAATAGGGTCGGAGTTGTGGGGATGGTAGTTACTTGGTCTTTAGAACAATGGCAACATATGGAATGGTATATCATTTGATCGGAAATGATCAGAAAAGAAAGAGAAAATCAATTTTCTATTTAAAAAGTGAGGAGGGAGGGGATTAAAACGTGAAATAAAAGGGTAAAATTAGATGATCTCAGGGGTTTCGCTACTTTCCTTTACCTTCCTCGGGAGGATTAATTCCTTGTTATGATATAGTGGCAACGTAAGTATATACAGTATTCCCTTTTTAAACAAATGTACAATCGAAATTTTGCTCTCGGGGTGAGAAGAGTATAAATGCTATTGGTATATGTGTATTTTAGTATACTAAGGCTCATATTGATTGAGGATTCGTTAATGCTTAGGCAAAATAAATATAAAACTTAACGAAAATGTTAACGCACTAGCACCATATACTTTCAATATAATTTCTTATGGAAATTCCGTTTTATCCGTCGCTTAAATGTTGGTTATCCGGGCCGCTACACTGTAAGCTGACATCTTAAGCCCGCTACACTAAAGACCCTGGCTGAAGATGTCAATTTACCGTGTTGCGGTCAGGATAACCGACTTTTTAGCGACGGATAAATCGGAGTGTGCATAAGAAATTATACAGAAAATATATGGTACTAGTGCGTTAACATGTTAAGTTTTATCTTTATTTTCCCCATATATTAACGGCTAATCTAATCAGGAAATCAGAATACAGGCTATAATGAACAAGACAGGTAGCCAGAAGGCTAGGCCTAATTACTTGTGATAGGTGATATCCAATTGTTTTTCTCTCTTATTCCAACAACTGAACGCCGAGCAAGCGTAAAGCATCCTCGTAAATGTCACTATATCGCTAAATAATAATAAGAAGCTAGAATAAAATCCAAAAAAAGAAAATGCATCTTATTAGCTACAGCTGGCATACGTCTTATACCTCAACCATAGCCTACAATGATAAGAGATTGTAGGCGATGCCTCAACTGTCATGGCTGACGCTAATTACTTCGACTTCATAGTGGTGGCGCTGATGATACGTTTATTTCCAGTCTAATTATATTAATCGCGTTGGGCAGAACACATGCTTACCCAATCCTGCGCGTCTTCAATGTTCCCATCTCTAATCTGTCATCTTCAGTTCTTTGTCTTAATTCATAAGATCCTTAGTTGCTCGTCAAAAATGTTCAAAATTTAAAGCAAAGTGCTCTCATTAGATACTTATTAGGAGCTTTAGCATAAAAGCTCTTTATAAGAATGCGCCCTTGGTCTGTACGTTTATCTGGCCGTCCGGCCGTCCGCCGTTTGCACGATAACTTGAAAACGGATCAACTTTTTCAAATTCTGTTTTCAGAAATATGACCATCAAAGTTTTAGCTTGGCCGTATCAACTTTTCAGAATTTTTCGTGGACCCCTTCAAGTCGAATTCACGTGCTAAAACAGTGAGTGTAAAGAATATCAAGATAATGGCATGTCATATAACAATCGATTTATAAAGAAGGAATACATTGTTACTTTCTGTTCATCTTTTACGCATTATTGATATCGGCGCGCGCGCGTGAAATCGCTTTGTCGGCGCACGATTGTTCAAATGCTCATAATCTATATTATTAAGTAGCGGAAGGATGGAGCTACTTATTGGTTTTATAATGTCAGTCCGTTCCCTTCATAATTTCTACATTTTTTTAGGTAGAAGGTTGAAATTCGGAATGTAGCTTCCTATGGGCATGTCCATCTGCACTGTTTAGTTTGGTTTTGATTGGTACAGTGGGGGTCGGAATTACGGGGGTGGGATTCAGAGAGGACAACATATCTATTTGCTATTTAGGTACGTAAAGGCGAGAAATTCAGAATCCAGATTCCTGTAGGCAAGATCTACATTACTGTGAAGTTTAGGCCCAATTGTTCCATTGGGGTCGGATTTGCGGAGGTGGCAGTCACTTGGTCTTTAGAACTATGCCAACATATAGCATGTGATATACAATACGTTCGGTAATGATGAGAAATGAAAGAAAATGCGAGCTTTTTTAAATTTTCTACACTTTACGTTCGAAAAAATTAATTTTTTGATTAAAAAACTTGGTGAGAGGTTAAAAAGTGCAGATAAAAGAGTAAAAATAGATGACTGCAGGATCTGTTACTTGCCTCACCCTACTCGGGGGGGGGGGGGTTTAATTTCTTTTTAAAAATGTATATATATATTTCTGCTTCACTGCTAAAGCTCCTCCTTGGAATGTTTACAAGATTTTATTTCAAGTAGGATATTATATATTTATATTTATAATGACAAAGTACCTGTTTAGGGTATAATGTAATTACAATTCTTAATTATGTCTAACAATAATTATGTAGTATACAATAATATAAATATGAAAGAGTAATGTGTGTTTTGCATATTTTAGATTTTCCCACTTAATACGTTATTTTCGTACGGTCCCTATAGAATTGTATTAAGACTGTTCTACTATTTACTACACTAACTCGTACATTAACTTTAGATAAAAAAAAAAAAGTTGCTTCTTGTCAGACCAAGTTCTTTTGGAAAGACTGAGCACGCTAACTAACCTCCTCTTGAATTTATTAGGAGCATTAGCATAAAAGCTCCTTATAAGAATGCGCCCTTGGTCTGTACGTTTATTCGGCCGTCCGTCCGCCGTTTGCACGATAACTTGAAAACTGATTAACTTTTTCAAATTCTGTTTTCAGAAATATGACCATCAAAGTCTTAGCTCGGCCGTATCAACTTTTCAGAATTTTTGGTGGACCCCTTCAAGTCGAATTCACGTGCTAAAACAGTGAGTGTAAAAAATAGCAAGATGACGGCATGTCATATAACACTCGATTTGTCAAGAAGGAATACATTGTTACTTTCTGTTCATCTTTTAAGCATTACTGACATCAGCGCGCGCACGTGAAATCGCTTTGTCGACGCAGGATTGCTCAAGTGCTCATAATCTATATTATGAAGTAGCGGAAGACTGGAGCTACTTATTAGTTTCATAATGTAAGTCCGTCCCCTTCATAATTTCTACATTTTTTGAGGTAGAAGGTTGAAATTCGGAATGTAGCTTCCTGTGGGCATGTCCATCTGCACTATTTAGTTTGGTTTTGATTGGTATAACGGGGTCGGAATTACGGTGGTGGGATTCAGAGAGGACAGCATATATATGTGCTACTTAAGTACGTAAAGGCGTGAAATTCAGTATCCAGATTCCTCTAGGCTAGATCTACATTACTATGAACTTTAGGCCCAGTTGTTCAATTGGGGTCGGATTTGCAGGGGTGGCAGTCACTTGGTCTTTAGAACTATGGCATGCGATATATCATACAGGATGATTCAGTCAATTTCTGACCATTTCACTCGAATGACGTGCATTAGGGATAAACAATTGAAAGAATATGAGCGCTATATCGAATTTCTAAATAGTTGGAGTTTGTATTGTTGCAACGGCGCTGCATGAAAATCGTATTGTTGAAAAATGGCGCCCACTTTATCAACAGAGCAGAAATGCAAGGTTGTCGAATGGTATTTCGAGACAAAATCACCTGTAACCTTACAAAGAAAGTTCCGGAAGGAGTATAAGTGTCGAGACGCACCAGGCAGGCAAGCAATCATGGATTTTGTCAAGCAATTTTGTGCCACTGGATGTGTTAAAGGCAAGAAAAAAGGCGGGAGTGAAGCTCGTGTTCGAACGGCCGAAGTTGTCGAAAATGTTCGCACAAGGTTGGTCGATTCCCCTACCAAAAAAATCTGTTCGCCTGCGAGTCCTGAACTAAACCCATGTGATTTTTATCTCTGGGGGTTCCTTAAAGACAGTGCGCTCACTACAGCGTCAAGAACCTTAGAACAGCTGCGACAAAGCATCGTCGACTGCTGCACCCTTGTGGATGCAGAAATCCTGGATAGAGTTATGAACAACTTCGCCATTCGGCTGCGAGCAATTCAAAACGTTCGTGGTGGCCACATTGAGCATATCATCAAGACTTTTCCACGGGAATAAAAACTCCGAACTGCCTAAAATATCATACTGAAATGCTAAGTTTGTAAACATTAATGGGTCAATACATCATAGTACTGAAATGGTCAGAAATTGACTGAATCATCCTGTACGTTCGGAAATGATGAGAAAGGAAAGAAAAAACGAGCTTGTTTACATTTTCTACATATTACGTTCGAGAAAATTAATTTTTTGATTAAAAAACTTGCTGAGAGGTAAAAAATGCAGATAAAAAGGTGAAAATAGATGACTGCAGGAACTGCTATTTGCCTTACCCTGCTGGGGGGGGGGGGGGGGAAAAATTTTTTTAAAAAAATTAAAATACTCCATTGTTTTACGTCGAAAAAGCCCCCCCTTGGAAATGACCAGAAAGGAAAGCTTACAATTATTTCAAGAGAATCCATTAACGCGGACTTTTACCAAGAAATTCATTAAGATTAATTCTCGGAAGCACTGAGCATAAGACGATCTTAGCAGAAAATATTATGAAAATAGATGCGGCAAAGTCTCTATCGCCATTTACAGAAATGTGGTGTTGCAATTGCGGTCTGCTAGTAATTTCGATTTTTAATGCACGAAAATCTTTCAGCTTCTAGCATTCTTGCTCTTTCTACCCAAAATTATTCTCTTTAAATGCTATAGGAGTCGTTCAATAGGCTTTTCTAACATAAATATGAGATCCGTAAAGTGAATTTCTATCTGTTGCAATGTAAGCGAAAACTGAACAGTTATAGGCATTGTTTAAATACAATTAGAAACCGTGCACGTTATCACTATGTTTGGAGGGAAACACTTTGAATGTACTGCCATGCCATGAATTCTATATTTCCGTCTGTCCGCATTTTTTTAAGGTAGGAGACATATAATGTATGATATGAATGCGTCTTTCATCACCGAATACGAATATCGCATCCAAATTTCTAAGGAATTAATAGTTCCCGAGATATCGGCCAAAATTCGAATTTCAGAAATATGCTATATCTCTAAAATGGCGAGTCACAGAAAAATGAAACCAAAGCAGTTTAATGGTATACCTAAAATCAATAAATTTTTGTATTGATCAGCGGTCAGTTTTCCGACGGTTACTTTTAAAACAACAATTATATTCATTATCTCTATATAGAACATCCGATACCGATATGAATCGTATATGTGCATACAATTGATTCTATAATAAATACATATTTGAGAAAATTTTCAAAATTGGGCCAATCGTTACGGAGATATAAAAATTTTAGACTAGTTTATTGGTAATAATAGCTTGCTTATTCTCATGTGGCGTATCCGCAATACCATACTAGAGCACTAGAGATATATTTAGAGCCTTAACCATACTTGACTGTAGCGCTGCGGTGGCGCAATCTATTGAAATGTGCGATAAAAAGAAAAACAGGCAGTCTGTTATGCTTACTATTGAGAGTTTCTCAAAGGTACGGAATTTATGTTCTGCTCTTGTTCGTTTAAGAATAAAGCATAAGGAGTGAAAATGCGAAAACAATTTCGTCTAACAGATCACTTTATCGCAGCTCTAATATCGGATTACGTACAGCTATCTTGTATGAAGTTGTATAGCGGCAGAAATGGGACAGGGCTCCTACAAGGGGGAATGAGGCTTGAAGAACAAATGTGGGGGGAATGTGAACTGTCCTAGTGGTACAGGAAAACATAAATGAACCTCAAGTCGCACAGGTGCATGCAACGTCAAATCCCACAATCAATAACAGGCGGCATTTAGAAGAGTCTAACAGGGATGGGCTAATTTCTTGGCTCCCTGACTCTCAGGATATCACTCCATTGGATATCTTCTGTTGGGAATGCATTAAAGACAGAGTGCACGCGGAGAAAGTGTATGACATTCCGACCCTTAAGCGGAGAATAATTGATACCATAGCAGAATTCACACGAGATATACAGATGCGAACATGAGACGAAAATCGTTTCGATTTTTTACGTGGTATCGACGGAGGTGCATATACGTACAGCTGTATTAGTTTGGGAACCAACTATCTGAGTTGTTCTTGAAGAGTATAAATACCACAAATAGATATCTGTATTTGTTTTTCTATGACGGATCTTCGAAATCTGGGAGATAATTAATGTACATTTTGTACATTCATTCATGATACGTCATTACGAATTGTTTGAGATATTGCATGCCATATCCTAGCATTGGAAATTCCTAGTGGTTTCATTATGCTATCATTAGAACAGCTCCCAGTAAATATAATTCGTCTATGTTTGAACTTGTTAATTATTCCTGACACGGTTGTTACGAATTATCTGATTTACATACAATATCATAGAAAACTTCCAATGTTACCATAATGATTTTACTGTACCAGTTTCGACAATGTTTCTATTAATTTTTCGTTATAAACATTCTTGGTATGTCGTTACGAGATGTTTGATATACTACATATATCTTAACGTTGAAAATTTCTAAAGGGGTATCATAATGTTGAGCTTAGAACACCTACTACTGAACCACGTTCATGGCTCGTCTACGAGTTGTTTGATATCTCACTATATATGTTAGCATTGAAAATGTCTGTAATAGGGTGTGTCACAATGGAACCAATAGAGCACGTGCCATTGCACCGATTTCGACCATCTTCTGGGTCGTCCATTCAATGGTCCATAATTAGTGATTGGCGAAAGATGAATTGGAAAATCTTTCAAGAAAGTCAAGGACAGACAGGCCGACAGATTACTCCAGTAATAGTGTAAACGACCTTCCGCGTTGCTTCATTTTACTGAAGTCTCTCGATCTCTTTCTCTTTCCTATTTATCTTTTACCTTTTCGGTATCGGGGATGATAAAAAATTATTGGTTCTATTTGAAATCTACTCAGCAGAGGAGTACTGAGGTTGTCCTTGGTCTTCTAAGCTTGTTAGTAAACGGACAAACAGAAACATTTGAAAATTTTGAGGTAAATTTCGTTTCTGAGGAAAAATACAACTCGATGACAATAACGTCGAAGAGGTTCGTTAGCAAAAGAAAAATGGCGGCTCGAATGAACGGTAATGGAGCCTTAGAACTCCTAAAGTCTTATGTGCCAAAATGATGCTGCATATGAGATTGTCAGGTGCCAATGCAGTGGAAAGAATTAATATACATGTACGCAAGCAGTGAGGATAAATAAAAATATACTTTAATTCACACTTAGAATTATAAGCATAATTTAGAGGCTCCTGGCCATACACTTTCGCAAATATAAGCATAAGCTTTGTGCGGAATTTGTAGGAAAATTATCAGATTCTGGAACATCTGGGCAGATTTCACTAATGATTGCTTCTAGCTCCTCTTCCCTTTTTCATTACCAAACATTGCTTCATACGGTGTTTGTCATATACCTTCATGGTAGGCAATGTTCTTCGAAAAGACGAATAAATAGCTAACCCTCAGACTTTTTACTTGTGTTGTTATCCAGGCGTAAGCATATTTTCGATATCCTGGTTTACTCTCTCTACGGAGCCTTGCGATTGGCTATGGCGAGATTTACCATGCACAATATTTACGTCATTCATATTCATAAAACATATTTCAGCATTAACTTGGTTTACGAATCATCTGAGTGTAAGATGCGCCGAAAGTAAGAAAAACTTGTTCAGCCCGTTTTGTCTTTAATGGTTTAAGTTGAACAAATTTTGTTATATGGTCATAATACAAAAATAAAAAATTTTTATTCGCCATCCGCGTGTGACTGCAAATCGATTAAGTCCAATTGTCATCTAGAATTAAGTTCAGATGGCAAAAAAAGGTTTCATAACAAGGCCTTTCTGCGGAGTACTTTGCTTTATTACACAAGTTCAAAAATTACATTACCACTTCGTAGATGATATTTTTATATTTCCCCTGCGATTCTTTTAACATTCGGATCCTCCCGCGCACATATACCTCAGCAAGAATGTTCATACATTTCGTCCGTATGGACAAAATATCGAATTTTTTCCCCCTGGTTTTTAAGGGCAGTATAAGTTTGATTTCCTCAGAAACTTTCAAAACATCAAACCTTTTTAAACGTCTATAGTGCGCGCAAATTTTACCAGTGGTCTTTTCTTGGATCTTAATGTCATGTGGGCGATTTGCAGAGTGTAATATAATGACAAGGAAGAGAGAACGTAAAACAAAATAGTTAAGAAATAAATTTTTATTGAACCTTTAATTGATATGATTAAATAAAGTTTATTGACGTCTGACGAAAAACGGACGATGACGGATTGTGACTCGCCGACAATGATTACTATGCAGTGGAAGTCTTTAATTGAGATAATCGTACTGAGTCCATAATAAAGAAGTATAGCGGTTGACGACAACTTCGAAGTCAAACCATTGCAAAGCTTTACTTTGTAATTGCGGTTATTGGTGGTCACAATTACAGATAGAAAAGCTTAGTTCCAAAGTTCAGGTAAGTAGGGGGTAAACAAAGTTCGAGTAGGAGTTCCGGTCGATCGTAGATGATGAAATTTATAATCTTGAAGTTGGAAGTAGCATATGCGTCGAGGCGAGGTTAACTCGACGGCATAGCATACCCCAGGTGTCTATTGTTGAATGAGGAAATCTACGTCGAGAGGAGATCTTGTCGATTTGTACCAGGTGTGGGATGAATCATAAAGGAAAGGCTGCTGATCCCCGATGCTTGAGGTAAGATGAGAAGATCGGTACGGATGCTGCCTGTAGCTTGTTGAGGAAGATAGAGATGGTGAAGACGACGCTCTTCGACGTGAAGAATAACCGAAGTGGCCGGGGTGCAGAGCGAAAATTCAAGCGCAGGTCTCTCCTTTTACGAAGGCCGAAGGAACCAGGAAACTTGTGGTCTCTTGACGACACTTGAACGAGATACGCACTCACACACTTAAATTGCCGTCTTATACGTTAAACTGCAACAAATACCAACTCTAAACACATCACGTGGGCACCATACGAAGAACACGCATTTGGTTAAAGGCGTGTTACAGTAGAATGGGCACAAAAATAACACACACTATAATTATAAAGGCAACGAATAGCCAGCCGTAACACTTCACTTCACATAACACATTCTTGAGCGAATATGCGATTTCCCTCACAACGGAAGCTCGAAACTTCGAAGGTGGGATAGCACTTTCTAGAATAATACACAGCCAGAATTAGACACAGTGACGGATTCGGTCTCGCTTCAGACAGAAAATCCGGACTTAATGATGTAGCACATTTTATCATTAACTTAAACCAAACGCCGGCTCTTCCATGAAGAAGAAAGATGGAATTAGGTCAGAAAATCTGGCACACAATAAATATTGCACTAAACCTTCTTTGCAGAATGGATTCTTCCAAAAGAAGGAAAAAAAAATATGTTTTCAATTGCGAAAATCTTTTCTTTTTTTTTTTTTTCTTTTTAAACTTTCCTTAACGACGAATTTAGAAGCAGGGAAAATTAACTAAGTGGCTGGCGATAAAACCTCCTAGGCCACTTATTAGAAACGAATTAAAAGAGCCAGGAAACACTCCCACCATAGGCACATTTTCCACGATATCGCTCGTCTCGGGCTCGATGGTTTCTCTCCAGAAACTTGCCTCGGCGAAGTTCAGATAAAATGATAACACCGTAATATTGCTAACGGTGATTCGAGGAACCCACGTACTTAGGGATGTAGAAATTAGAATCCTACCGTGAACACTGCGTAGCCATTGCTGATATCCTTCTCCATGAAATGCGTACGGGCGGCCTCCTCTCGTCGTCGGGTCCGCGACGTGGGCGTAGGGATGCTTTGCCTCGCTCGCCGCTCCGTAGGTCGTTTCACACTCGTAACCGCTTTCCTTTATCGCCTCTTGAATTAGGGACGACAGCCAGCGTTGCCAGTCCTCGTCGTTTCTTCCTCGACGGACTTGCAGAAATACGCTCTCCCATCCACTTAGACCTCCGACGCGCGGTCGTCGCTCACCAGCCGCCGTCGTGGAGTCTCTCTCTACGCAGTCGGGTTCGTCGAGCTCCGCTACTCTCTCCTTTGCTTCGTAGCGTTCCCTTCGTCGTGCATTATCCAGGTCCCGTTGAGCTTTAACTCTATTCAGCGTATTTAACTCCTGCTGACGCTCGCCAAGATCTGTCTGTTTCCCAGGACGTTTTTTAGCTCTCTCCCTTGCTTCTCTCCTCTCTCGCCCCCTTCTCGTGCTCCTCTCGTCAGCCTCCGCGAAGTTCACGTGAACAGCTTTCGGAGTGGCTCTCCACAAATGACGTCTTTTAACGGAGTTGTCTGCTTTATTCATGTTTTGTTGATGAGCCTTCTGCCGATGACCACATGACACTTAACAACTTCATTCAAAATTTGTCAAATTTGTCTTGAGAAAAAAACCAAATGTCTTCGCTCTTAGATGATACTAAACTATGGAAATTTTTCACAAAATGTTCACGAAACACAAAATTAGACATTTTTGTATTAATTTGTGTTGCTGTATGTACGAAATATATATTAAAAACACTGCATATTATAAAGCAAACGTGAATAAGTTTTTATTCCTTCACTTTAAAAAATACATAATAGAATGTAGCTTGTTGTTTGTTTCTCTTCCTCTCTGTTTAAACAACAATGGTTATGCACCTCAATTAATAAACATTCAGCAACAATGTCACAAGCATCAATTACATAAAAATTAATTTATTATTATATTCATTAGCATTATCATTTATTATTAACCTACAATTTGGATCGGTCACAAGAAAGCATGATAAGCCTTTCGACTGTTTGACAAGCGCGTGATAAACCTTAAGGTGGCGTATGTGCATATTCTACAAAATTCACTGCAACCTTGCGGTATCTGTTGACAATCACCGGCGTCAGTCCGATAACGCTTCGAAGGAAATGATTTTCCGGACATTCTCCACTCGAATTGACGTTTGTTGATGTTTGACATTCACCGTTTTCGGATGTTCACAGTAACATATGTTATACACTCTTACCGATTGTACGAACGTCGGATATTACGAAATAATACCATTTCCCTTAGTTTCAAATTAAATTATTAGTCTGTATTAATAATCTTTTCTCCATTAGTGTGGACTTTTTCCTAACAATTATAAATGAAATAAAACTATGTTTTGATTTAATTATTTGGGATACTTTGATATCAAGCAATCCCTAACAAAATAAAGTTAACTTGCTTCTTTCTGCTAGCTTTTCAAAAACTCCAGACAAATGAATACCCTCAGCATGGAAGAAATAGAATCATAATAGCCAACAGAATGGCGAGACATGAATTTCTAAACCAAAATTTAATTTTACAAATTAAAAAGCTTCTAAACCAAAATTTAATTTTACAGTTAGGGTCCTTTCGAGAAGATTTAGCACCCTAACTGGCCTCTTGTTGAATTCATTAAACTTTAAAAATAAAGCAGAAAGGAAACTGAAATTTTTTCTAGAAAATCCATTAACGGATACTTTTACCATGGAATTCATTAAGAAGTTTGAAGCGCCTTCGACTAAACACCAGAAGTTATGAGCAAACTGCATAAGAGGATTATAAGCTCCGTGCAGATGTAATTGATAGCGCGCCAACTGGCAGAATTGGACAGTTTTTATAGGGTGAAATTGCCTTGAATTGCATTGAAATCAACGTGAACAAAATCTTAAAAACAACTGTGGAAGGTTACTAAAAAGTAGAAATTAATAATACTACGAGTATTATTAATACTGGACATGCTGAACAAGGTAGCATAGCTACTGAAATGTGCATATATGTATCATACATATAAATAAATTAGTATTTTGGATTTGCAATGTATATTAATTTCTACTTTTGGATTAAATTATTAAATTAAAATTAAACTGAAAATGGGTCTTTGGAGGATTTTTTAACGCCATACCTCCGATATTAATAATTAAATAGAGAAAAATAGTAAAAAAAAATTCACGGCCTGGACTTGAACCATAAACACAATAGCTCAATAGCACAGATTACATATACGACTGTCGTCTGGTGATAAAATTGTGCACTTTTTGTAAGTAAAATTCAGTGGCGCCCTCTCGCTTGTGCACAGAGCCTATAGCGGAAACTATCACGAAAATATATGAAACAGAGTCTATCGCCATCTAATTCGTGGACTGCTATTACAGAGGGTTATCAGACTGGGAGCTCGGGAGCAGTTTCATGCACTTGCCTCTGGTGCAAGGAACTACTCCGCTCTGTGATTGTCCACTAGATCACACGATACCAGGTCACCTCAAGGGAAACTATAAGGACTCCTCTGAGAGGAGTGTTAAAGCGTGTGTGAACAACAAGAGTGCATACGGGGTTCGTCAAGAACTAAACGCGATGAAATCATGAACAAAACGCTTAAAACGTTAAATTAATTGCTCGTTTTTTTGGTTTTTTTTGTTAAGGGTAGAATCCTTGATAAAGGTGTTTTTCACCCTTTTAATTAAGGGGTTGTCCACAAATTACATCATCTATCCAAGCGAGGAGGGGGGTATAATGGAATGCTGACGGAAAATGACGAGGGGGAGTTGGGGGGTTCTGCCCAAAATGACAGTAATCACTAATCAATTTAAACTAATTTAAATACATAAATAACTGTAAATTTATAATTGACTTGAGGAAAACTTTGAGACGCAACCTAACCTAACCTAACTCCGATTTCTCACAGGAAGTCCAAGGAATTAATTGCAGGAGTAGACGAGTCGGTTTTACCACAGAGGAAAGAGATATCATTCATCTATGGTTTCACTTAGATTTGTTCCAAAAGTTGATTTTTATTTTTAACTAGCAGACCCGGCAATGCTTTGCTATTGTTATACAGGGTGTTTCAAAATTATGTACAATAAATTTAGTGACATATTCTTCAGGTCAAAAGAAGACGAAAATGTTCTATAGCACTTTGTCTGGAAACGATTTGTTTGCGAGTAATCCAATATCATACAGTAGGGAAGGACGGTAGTTAGCGGACGATATTTTAGCAGTTCCAGCGTTTCGACCCAACACTAGGTTGAGTGGTTTGTTCCATTTAAACCTACTTTAGGGTTGTTCCATTAGTTGTGTATGGTTGTTTCCATTACTGTAGTTTCACTACTGTACATCCACTAGAAATATCAAGTTCAGAACGTTTGCGTGCTTTGACATACGCATTACGATTTACGTAAAAGAAAAGTCATGAACACGTATTCCAGTGCAGAATACACTGACATGCACCTAATGTATGGTCTTGCGGACGGAAATGCTGTGGAAGCAAGAAGACTCTACCAAGAACGCTTTCCGAATAGACGTTTCCAAATAACTGAACATTTGTATTTGTCGACAGACATTTGAGGGAGCGTGGTTCCTTTGGCCGTCAAACAGGACAAGGGCGGCCTGTAGCACATTCTCCGGATTGGCGCATTCTTCACCGTCAGCTTTTGCATCCATACCATCTGCAACTGGTTCAGGCACTGAACCCAACGGACTATCCACACCGACAACGATTTTGCCAATGGATACAACGTCGTCATGCTGCAGACTCTAGTTGTCTCAGCCAGATACTTTTCACGGACGAAGCAACCTTCACCCGGACAGGAATCGTAAATTCTCACAACCAGTACCATTGGGCAGATGCTAACCCGCATGTTACCAGAGCTCGAGCGCATCAAGAGCGTTTCTCCGTGAACATTTGCTGCGGAATTGTCGGAAATAACTTAATTGGCCCTTATGCGTTGCCGCCACGATTGACTGGGCGAACGTATCTTTTGTTTCTGCAGAATGCATTGCCAGAATTACTGGAAGATGTTCCTCTTTTGATAAGATCTAACATGTGGTTCATGCATGATGGCGCTCCAGCACATTTCAGCCATGTTGTGCGAGCACACCTTAATGCTGCATACACGAATCGGTGGATTGGTCGAGGTGGACCGGTAGCCTTCACCCGACCTTAATCCCTTGGACTTTTTTCTGTGGGGTCATGTGAAAACGATCGTCTACAGCACAGAAGTTCCTAACATTATGGATCTGCGACAACGAATTGAAAATGCATGCCAAACCGTTCGTAATGCTGGCGACGAACTCTTCCATGACATCAGACGGTCGCTCATGCAACGAGCCGAAGCGTGCGTGCGAGCTAGTGGCGGGCACTTTAAACAATTCCTGTAATTTGGAGCCACGGGTTTAGTTGGCTGTATCGCGTAAATAAATCGTTTCCAGACAAAGTGCTATAGAACATTTTCGTCTTCTTTTGACCTGAAGAATATATCACTAAATTTATTGTACATAATTTTGAAACACCCTGTATATGAGCGCCTTTTAATGAAGCGCCAGCTTTTGACTTTTCTACAACTGAACTAAGCTGAGCATACTCCAAAAACTTTAAATTAAGATATCTTTTTTTCGTAAGCCTATATGTTGCCGCAAGCTACGCTCAACTTGCCTGTGAAAACCCCATGAAAAATGGTCAAGTAGTTTTGGAGATTAGTGTGTTCAAACAGACAAACAGACAGATAAACTATTTAAAAATGTTGTTATTTTAGTCTGTTTCACTCCTCTCCAATCACCGGCCCTTTAGCTGAGTAAGTTTGACGCAGGGCCGGAGAGAAAAGGTGGAGATTAATGTTCACTTTTGTTCTATATTCACATTCAGAAATTGCAAATTTTCATCAAAAAAAAAGTCCAAGCAACGCCGTGTATATCAGCTACTTCATAATAAATCGAAAAATAGTCCTGGGTACTTTAAATAAATTTTAAATCAAATAGCAAAATCCATATTTTATGACCAAAGAAAAAACTAAGCTTTCAACATGCTGATTTGTATGTTAATTTATGAAAAACAAAGAAAACATCCGGAAAAAATGCGGAAAACATAAAATATCGAAAAATTGGATCCAGATAATTAAAAAATGAACTAAACAGACATTTGAACTAGTCAATTGCCATCACCGTACCAAATTTCATTATCCTAGACCTATTTTTACTCACGAAATACTGGAAAAATGCGAGAAATCGCATATTTTTACGGAGGGCCATAAGGGGGCAAAGGGGTAAAATATGAAAAAAACAGAAATTAGTTTTTTGCAAATTATGTAAACTATTCTTGGTTCAAATATCTAAGTCGTACGTTGACCGGACGCGAACGTCAAAATTAGACCTATTTTGAGATTTTTTCTTGGATTTCTGCCCCCTTAATAATCGTTTTTCAAAATTAATCGAATGCTTCCTTTTTATATAGATCTTTTACATCCTCGTGCTCAATTTTGAAGCTCTCTGCATTTCCGCATTAGAGTTAGACGGCAAAAATACAAAACGGGGGGCCAATCATTGGACTCTCCTGGCGCCCCTCCCAAAGTGAAAATATCTCCGAGAACCTTTCCTCCGAATTTCGTTGCTTTATCTTTATTCCCCGCGAAGATGCATCAAAATATCAGAAAATTTTGTGAAACGCCCCCGAAAATCGATTTTTATCAGTTTTCGCACTCTTAAAATTAGGATATCGAAAAACGGGGAAACCACTTTTTTGGAACGGTAGCTAGAAACCGTCCTACAAAATTTCGAAGATCTGCGTTTATTGGGGGCGGAGCTAAGCGACCGAACGTGCAGTTCCTTTCTGCCTCCCTGGGTGGGCAGGAGGTCCGAATTTCGACAAACCCCGTTTTAACACGCCCCTACGCTATCCGTTGACGGGTATGACCTCACCGAGTTTCGAGTTGGTGGCTTCAGTAGATTTTGCTGTGTTGATGAGTCAGTCAACCAGTTTCTTTATATACTGTATTTTGTTTACTTCCACCCCTCCCCCTTCTCCACCTGACTTAAGAAAAAACAGATAATCAAGACAAAGTATAAATCTATATCGCAAATGCAGATTTTACGTTATTCATTACATGCCTTCATAATCAAATACTGTAATTAACCCCCCTCCTTCACCCCGTTACCTCCCTTAGGAATGGAATTTTGAAAAACCGTTTCTTAATGAGCGCCTACGTGGTAAAATAAGTAAGTGTGCAAAATTTCATTGCAATCAGTTCAGTTGATCCGGAGATTGGTCGCCACGGAAAGCCCTTTCAGAAAATAAGATTCATTATATTCCCGCGCGAAATACTTCTAGTTACTGTTGATGCTGTTTCACGGAATAATCGCAAAAGTCTTCATTAAATAAAGCAAACAACGACGTCACAGTTTCTAACGCTAGAAAAAATGAAATTCAGATAAAAATAAAAGATACACTGCATTCCCGCGCGACAGACTTGCAGTCATTGTTAATGCTGTTTCACGGAACAATCGCAAAATTCTTCACTAAACAAAGCAAACGTCACAATTTTTTTAAAGCTGGCAAAAATCCCATTCAGCTCCAGGTAAATTAAGTTTTAAAAATAATCTACAATGGAAAAAAAGAAAGAATAAATAAAATCCTCTCTTAGCGAGCACCAAGAAGCCAAGAGAAATATACTTGTCAAATTTTCAAGTTTGTAGGCTTCATAGTTCTGGAGATTTCGTGATGAGTGAGTGAGTGGTATTTGGATTTTATATACAGGGTGATTCAGTCAATTTCTGACCATTTCAGTACTATGATGTATTGACCCATTAATGTTTACAAACTTAGCATTTCAGTATGATATTTTAGGCAGTTCGGAGTTTTTATTCCCGTAGAAAGGTCTTGATGATATTCTCAATGTGGCTACCACGAACGTTTTGAACTGCTCGCAGCCGAATGGTGAAGTTGTTCATAACTCTATCCAGGATTTCTGCATCCACAAGGGTGCAGCAGTCAACGATGCTTTGTCGCAGCTGGTCTAGGGTTCTTGGTGCTGTAGTGAACGCACTGTCTTTAAGGAACCGCCAGAGATAAAAATCACATGGGTTTAGTTCAGGACTCGCAGGCGAACAGATTTTTTTGGTAGGGGAATCGACCAACCTTTTGCGAACATTTTCGACAACTTCGGCCGTTCGAACACGAGCTTCACTCCCGCCTTTTTTCTTGCCTTTAACACATCCAGTGGCACAAAATTGCTTGACAAAATCCATGATTGCTTGCCTGCCTGGTGCGTCTCGACACTTATACTCCTTCCGGAACTTTCTTTGCAAGGTTACAGGTGATTTTGTCTCGAAATACCATTCGACAACCTTGCATTTCTGCTCTGTTGATAAAGCGGGCGCCATTTTTCAACAATACGATTTTCATGCAGCGGCCATCTTTTCATCTATTGATACAGTACCAGTCAGCATGCCAAGGCCCGAGAATTATCCGACTTTGAGAGAGAAATGATAGTGGGGTACCGCATTAGCAGGAAGTCACTTCGCGAAATTAGCGCTTTGACTGGGCATTTTCGCTCCACTGTGCACGATGTTGTGCACAAATACGAACAGACAGATGCAACAACGACAGGCAAAACGTTCCAAAACAGATGGTGAGGCATTGCAAAGACACCCTGCGGGACATCACTGCTGCCTTTGTAGCGGACCCAGACGCCTACTCACCAGCCACAGCCTGTGGCCCATCAGTGCGCACAGTGTAACGTGCCCTACATGAGATTGGCTTCTGTGAGAGAACCGGCAAGAGGAAGCTATTTGTCTCAAAGGTGAATGCTGTTCGCTACGATGGTGTACGGAGCGTCGTCAGTGGACTAGTAGTGATTAGGCAAAGGTCATGTGGAGCGATGAAAACCGCTTCACCCTCCAAAAATCTGACAGTCGTGTGTGGGTCTGGAGACGACGAAACGAGAAATACGATCCAGACTGCTTCGTACCCACAGTGAAAGACTCTGGCGGTGGGTCATGGTGTGGGCCGCGTTCTGTACAACAGGCGTAGGACTATCACCGGTGTCGACATGCGACTGAATGCCCCCTCCCCCCAGTAGCAAGAGATGCTGGAAACGCACCTTACTGGAGTGATGATGGAGTTCTATGGCACCTCATCGGACTGCTTCTTCCGGCAGGACAATGCCCCACGTCACGCTCGTTCAATACAAGCATGGTTCGGCCGTGCGGACATCCGGTTATTGCCCTGGCCTGCGCAGCGTCCAGACTTGAACCCAAGCGAAGCATTGTGGGATGTGCTGGAGCGTCTTGTACAGATGCACATGCCCCTGATCACGAATCGTTATCATTGCTGGACCATTTGACGACTGAATGGCACCGTATCACGCCAGCGGAGTGTAAACACTTGTGGACAGCCTTCCTCGCCATGTTGCAGCAGTAATTGCAGGCAAAAGTTGGCCCAACGCGTTACTTACGACAGCATTTCCATAGAGGATACGTGGAGCGGGGTGTCCAGATACTTTTGGCAGGGTTGTGTATATACCCCTTATATTTATATAACTGTACCCACTTTGGGATAAATATAAACGTATACGAATAAAAGCATAAGATGAGAAACAAAATTCTTAACTCTTAATCCAACGCTAAACAATCCGACGAGTTGGGTTCCTGGATGGATCTGGATTCACGACCACGACTGCTGTATGATGGTCGCAGCAGCCGGGGGGGGGGGGGTGAAGATTGGTTATCACGGATGGTCACCCATCCAGTGACTAGCCGTGCCTGATATAGCTTAACTTCACAGAAGTTGTGTTCAGTGAAAGCTCACCAGGGCACGGCCTCCCCCTAAGAAGTATTAACTGACAAACCAGGGGGAAAAGCAAACACCTAACAATTATTTGGAATAACAAATAAACCAGTTTGCTTACAGCACTTCCAAAGGCAAATCCCGTTCATCGCAGTGACCAGTTTCCAAATTTATTTGAACGCTTGCATTGTCTCTTAAAGTTATCCAAATTGCACAGAATACTCCCATATGATGCATATTGTCTTTGTGTGCAGGAAACTTGCACAAACGTATTTGCCAACTCTGTGGTCTTTATTTCCCTTCTGTCAAGCGCATGGAGCTGCACAACATGGAACTGCTCAAAGCAGTTCATGGCAAGACCTCTAATTGAATGCTTCTACTCCAACAATTGCAGTCGTAGATAATATTACCTACAAACAAAAAGAGATAGACTTGCAGTCATCTACTGAAGATGACGAGGATTTTTGTGTGGCTTAGCGAATATGATATTTCTGACGTGTTCGTTCTTGAAGCAACCTCAAAAAAATAAGTCTATATTAATTAAAGAGTTGGAGACTTGGGCTACCTCACCATGGATTAAAGATCGTGTAAATATTTCAATAAATGGAATAAATATTTCAATTGTCACTTTTCGTGTCAGGATGACATATGACCGAGGAAGAGGTGGGAGGGTATACAAAAATATGACATGCGCTGATATCGGGGGACGGGGGGCGGCCGCATAAAATTATTTAGAAAAAGGATGACGTAATTTGTGGACGACCCCTAACTGACAAGCTCACACACTAAGGCCAACTCCGACGGCCTGATTGTGAGTGACACACAAACTTGGGTTTTGTGAAAACGGTAAACGAAATTTATCTTTCAGGAGAACCCCAGAAAATTTCAACAACTCTGAAATCTACGCTGCCCATTGGCATAGCCTACAATGATAAGAGATATCATCGTAGGCTATGCCATTGGCGAACTTTTCTGGTTTTTTTTTTTCTTAATTAAAATTTCCAGAGTATAAAAATTTTTTATGTTATTTGTAGATTACTTTGTTTTAAAATCATTAAAAAAAACTGACGTGTTGATTAAAGGAGATATATAGCATAAAACAGAATAAAACATTTTAGGAATTTTTTTTTGTTTCGAAGCAAATTAATATTAAAAGAACTTCACATTTCACGAATAAAGTGCACAATAGTCTGAGACAAATTACTTTTTTATGCAGTAATATAATTCTAGGTTATCTACAGTAACAACCAAAAAATTTCAAATTTTAGTTATGTTTTTAAAAAAAAAATATCATTTCAAAATCATCACTCGATTTTTAAAGGTAAACTCCACACTCAAAACAACTTTGTTTAAAATGAAATATGAAGGTCTCAATAATAACCTAGCATGTATAAAAATTTTCAATTCGAACTCAAAATTGATAAAATATATAAAAAAAACTTTCATTTTTTCCCTCCCCCCCGATCGACACTGACGCCACGTTTCGGGACCTGTGACGTCAGAAGTTGCCGAGAGGTGCGAAGGAGTTTCGAAATCGTGACGTCATACATTGGACGCTATCGCAGGCGCCGCTATCAGTAAACTGTCAGGGCAGTTCAGGCATCGCAGGGCAGTTCTCCCGCAGGTCAGGGCATCGCAGTGGTCTAGGCCTACAATGGTTACGAATATGAAAACAAGACCGACAGTGACGATAGCGATTTTGATAACAGTGACAGCGATGTACAAGGGCTGTTAGCAGAATTAAATGCTACGGAAACTTCTGCGATATACAGCTCTATGTATTAAACCGTGAAACGGGATCTCCTGCTTGCCGTGTCGGCGTGTGCACATTACGGCGGCGTTTAACAGATAAGCCTACCTCTTTCCTTCGGCGTTTAACAAATGCTGTTGCGGTCGTTGTTCTTGAAGAGTTGGAAGAGCGTCTAGTTCCACCTAATACGTGATCTAGTTTCAGCGAATTTCTTGTTTGAATTGATACCGAATTTATAACGGCGGATGCGTAGACAAAGCAAGACGCTTCAAAATCAGCTGAACACACGATGCTGTTTGGAGTTGGATAGCAGTTCCCTCGCTGTCAAAAACTAATCCACTGTTTTTTAATCGCTTCTGATTGTGGAAATCTATGAAACGTGGAATTTATATTCGACTGTCTATTTACACATTCAATCAGAAAACAAATTGAAGGCATTCCGACATAAAACAGGTTAGCAAAATCTTAACGATATGTAGCATCGTTGAAAGCGACTAGAATCTCGGCGACGAAATTCCCCGAGGTTCTCGCGGCAGGAAATGACGCTTTGTTCCGTCGTGCTCTCTGGAGAAGGGAATGGAAGATCCCACGCAAATTTTCAATTTTCCGAGGCATTTTTCTTAATAAAATATTAGGAAAAATCGAAAAATTTTGAATGATATATACTCTATTAACCTGGATTAATGTTATGATACAAAAAAAAAAATAAAGAGAGTTTTTTCCGTAGAGTTTACCTTTAAATTAGGTTATTTCTTCTTAATAATTTTAAAAAATTATACTATGAGAAAGAGAAGAAATGAAAAGATTGGGTGAAGCAACGATATTTTAATAGTTGGGAAAAAGAACAGAAGAATTGAAGAAGATTATCATTCATTAGCAATTTTCAATAACGATTCCTTCTTTTGTCGCGAAGTTGCATGGTGCCAACCCCTTCAGAAAACAAAAAACATTTACTAAATGTTAAAATAATGCTCTTGAGTGAAATCAGAAAAAAAGGAGGAGCGGATCATTTCATTATGTAATAATTCTATTGTTATGATGATAAAATAATTTATTATAATGATCTGTCACAGAATATACACACAAAGCTCTCTGTTTTGGCCGTCTCCACTAGAGATCCTTAATAACTAACGACAAGGATGGCTGATCTTCACGAATGACAAATCTGTGTGAGGAGCAGGACGGCTTTCTTTTCTTCCTCGTCGTCTCGTCAGGAACTCAAAGCACTTTCAATTTCAGTTCTCTACTCTTGACTAGCGCGTAAATAACAACCATGTCTTTCGTTGACAACAACCATAGAGATCAGTGTTTCGTTTCCCTTCGCGCTCGCGATTCTCTACTATCTCCCGGACGTGGAGCGATCATGTCGCGCATTCGAACTTTTGGTTTCGAATCGCGTGACAACAGGTATTGGGAAAAAAATTTCATCTATTCCGAAATTATGAAAACATGCAAGAAGCGAGGCTTCGTTATTTCCAAGAAAAAGATATCAAGTGTACTGAATAATATTGCCAAAAGCAGAGGCAGCGCCATTCCGCTAGCCGTACTCCTGATGTCGTCCGGAAAATTCAGGCTCTCGTACCAGATGTACGCCACCAACACAACGGGTCATAGCCAGCAAGGGGCATCTGTGTAAAAGATAAACCCGATTATCAGCCGGATTTACAACTGTAGAAGCGACACAAGAGCTACCTTCATAAGTTGTTGCCGCGCCCTGCTAAAGAACGACGGACCAACTGCCGTAAACGATCCCTGGCGGATTAAAAGTGGAAATACGTGGTCACACTAGAGGAGGGGTATGTTTATTTAAGCGACTGCAAACAAGAGCCGAGCTATTTTTTACCGCAAAAGGGGTTCTAAGGACTGGAGACCACGGTACCATGAATTCAAGGAAACATTTTCAAAAAGGAGTGGTTTGATAGTGGCGGGATACAGCTACAATGGCAAATTAACTTTATACAGATTTGAGTCAAAGGCCAAAGTCAACGCCAGACTAACATTCTAACCCCAATATTGTTCTAAACCCTCTGGCATCCTTTGCTTGTACAGTACAGAGGTAAACAAGGTATGGCTCGACCAAGACAAGGTATCGAGTCACACCGTCGCGTCAACTCGCCTGTTCTTGGAACGCTTGCAAGAAGATACCGGAATCTGATCCATTCCATTCAGCGACATACTCGTCAAGTCCTCGGACGCATTGTCTATGGATTTTTGTGGCATTGGCCTACTAAAACGGGCCCTCAGAAAGAGAGGACCGCGAACAGTGGAGGTCTTTGGCAAGCGTGTCAACAAGAGTGGTTACGAATTGATCTTGGTGTTCTGCGTTCCAGCCTCCTGCAGTGGAAACTACGATGCAGGACAATGTCAGCGATGCACGGCTACCAGATTGAACACACTCAATGATGGCGAAAGGAGTTTTCCACCTTTTCTGGCCCTCTGTGTCACCTCGTTTTTGCGGATCAGGAGAAAAAACGAAGGCGACAGTGGAAAATAATAACAGGAAAAAGCAAAGGAATGAGCAGCCGGACCCCGCCGAGAAGAGTCGACAATCCCGAAGAGAAAATGAGAAAGAGAACGAGGGATTGGTCGAACGGCGGGGGAAGGAAGGAAGACGTCAGAACCGAGAGATTAAAAGGGAAAGACGTGAAGATTGGAGGGGGAACAATGTAGCTGAATCGCGAAGGGAAAAACGACTCCGAGGTGCCTGTGCCGACCCGAGAGCAAAGAGCTTGGCAAATTGGGACGAGCTCAGAAGGAAATCGAGAAGGTTCGACGGAGTCAGCTGCGAGTCCCGTTATGCTAGTCGTTCAGCGAGCGAGCTAAGAAGCAGTTCTCTGTTGCGAATGTGCAGAGCCCGTGGAATACGGCCACGGTATACGAGATTGTTTTTCTCGTCGAGAGCAGCAGAATGGAAACGAGAAGCTACGCCGGGAGGCTGGAATAAGCGGAGAAAGTCACGTTGCCCCGAAAGGAACGTTCATGAGACGTGCGAGGACAAGGGACGAGCACAAGTCAAACCAAGTGGGTCGTCTCAAGCAAAGTTGCAGGCCAGTAATTTTCCGATAGAAGATAAGGATAAAAACTTTGATAAGACAGTAATTGAATGTTTAGTGCCAGACATTAAAATACCTCACAATTCGGACTTCAATTATAAACTGTTTGATATCAATACAAATCTATCCCTTAGTCTTCGGCCAGCGGATAGTGGCGCAATAGTGGACACTGAACTCGCCGATGTGGTTGCGTTACTTACCCTGAACGAACCCGAAATTCCGTCAGCGGAACTACCAGATATTTTCACCCAGGCCAGCGGCGGCCCTGCTTCGCATCGTACTCAGCCGGTAGCGTCGATGAGGCCTCATTCAGTCTACCGCGCTTGGTAGGCAGCGCGTCATCATGTGTCTTCCTCCGTAACGTCAAACCTGCAAAGGTCGCCGTTCTCCAGTTGTACGGATACCGCCTATCGCCACACATACCTCGATTGGGTTGCCGGAGTGTTGACAAACCAGCCTGTCTACGAGGTCTCCAGTTCCCGCCTACACTTAACCCCCGGATTTACGAGCCGACTTCAACGGATCTACAGCCAGGAGAAGTCCGTGATCCAAATTCTGCCACGCATCAAACGTAAACTTACCTGAGAGCTTATCATGGCTGTTTATATAATATCAAAGACTTTGAATTTAAAGTATTACTGGATTTGTTAGAAACCAATCATTTAAATTTATTAATTGCATTACTAAATGAAAATTTGTCATAATAACGATAATGTGAGAGTACGCAGTGGGAAGTAGAAATACGTAACAGAGACGTGAAGTAAAAATAAATGAAATGTTTATTTCAACATATAAATCAAAATAACAGGAGATATTATCTACATTAAATCTTTACGCTAAACAAGCAAATATCACTTTGGAAAAACAAGTAATATGAAACGTAAATCACATCATTTCTGGACTATAGCTACTTAGTCCCACCAAAAATAATAGCAAAAACTTCTTGCCAAACAAAATGACTTTACAATTGTACACAAATATTCCTTGCATACATTAACCAGGCAAAGTTATCTATATACATATCATGAATAATTCTATGACTGTAATACGTAACACCTTATAGCTAACTTTTCTCAAAACATTATTCCATGAAATATTCTTCAATCTCAAAATGCAATATTAAAGACAACTTTAAGTGAGCAAGTACAAGGATTTATACACGCAACTTCCGGCGTGTAAACGCAAAGTCAGTCCACTAGTTCATGATACCAATAGTCGTTAAGAAATGTACGTCACAAATGCAAAATGTTCTTATTAGCAAACACGCTTGGTACACTAAAAATGTTCCGAACACTACAATAACACGTAGGGTAAAGTCTTAGCGAAAGGGGACCACAAAAAGGTCAATACCATTTTAAGCAAACTTATAAACAGCAGAAGAGACTATACGTGCAGCCGTATAATCTAAAGAACAATTTCATATAACAGTTCAGTCCACAAAAATTAATGGCGCACACAAAGTTTCAGACCACAAATTGACATACTTAAACATCTGTTCATAAGAATGCTTAGCTCAAAAATCGTAAATTTCAAACATAAAAACAAAGGTAGCTCAGTAACATTCAATATAGGTGAAAATTACATTAACTATAAACATTACCATGTCAATAACCACAACAACTAACGGTAACACTAAACTAGAATATAATGGAGCACTTTCTTTTTCTTTTCATACCATTTCCCGACGACACTCAGTCACTCTCCCTTCTTCCTTTCCGTTTTTTTTTCCTAATTCGCCCGGCTCTAAACACTTTAGATGGAGGGCTCTAAATGAACAGGAAAGAAACACCAGGTAGATAAATATTAATTTTTACACATTACGGTAACAAATTTTATTAGCAACACATTTCCTCTCGCCGTCACCGTTGCTGCCGTCACTAACTTCCGGGAACACAAATACACTAAAATGGAGAATGTCTCCTTTTCTAATGAGCGGGCACAAAATCAACCATCAAATGCCGGGATTTCTAGCGTACACGAAACCCAACGACTGCTCCATGTAAGCCGGTAGCCTGAAGGGCCACAGTCCCCGTATGACAGTGTTCGCTTTTAATTCCGTACGCCGTAATTCCAGGAAACATTCCTTTACGTTACGTAATCGGTTAATATGAACTATCTGCACAAAACGCAAGTCTGGTGCGCAGGGCGGGGGGCGTAGGCCTGCGTTGCGTTTTTCGTTTTGTGAATTTTTGCCGGGGCGCTGTTGTATTTCTTTTTTTTTTTTTGGCGCAAGCGCTTTTGTTTTGGTGGGGTTTTTTTTTGAGTTGTTTTTTTTGTTTTCTGCGGGGTTTTTTTCGGGTGTTTTTTCGTGTTTTTTGCTTTATTTTGTTTTTTTCTTTTTTTTTTTTTTGGCCTGGTTTTGGGTTTTTTTTTTTTTTTTTGGTGTTTTTTGGTTGTGTTTTCGTATTTTCTTATACAATGTTTTCTTGTCCGAAACTCGGGGCTACGGGAAGTACTTCAGGATTTTTCAGAGTCGCCATTTTGCAATAGCCCGGATAAGCTTCTTTCATGTGCCTGATTATGGTGTAGAATTTCTCACCTGGCTTCAGTGTTGTAAATTTGTACAGCTTGTGACACATGAATGCGTACAAATACGAGCTTGTCAATTCTTCAGTTAAATGCCTAGGAAGGTTTTTCTTGTTTTTAAGGTAACCCCACATCCTTTCGACATTCTGTGTGTGGCAGCCAGTGCTTGGGTTCACAAAGTTTTCTGAGTGGTTAACTGTTTCGTGCACGAGCGACACGTTGGCAAGGTTGTCAATGTGTAAATAACCGCGCCACTCATCCGTGATGACTTTTGAGCCATTGTGCACGAAAGTCTTCATGACCCAATTCAAAGTTTGCTCGTTTCGTCTTTCAACAGGAATCAAAAAACAAGTGCTGTCTTCTGGGCAAACTCCGCCTACTACCCAGCGGGTAAACTGCAATTTTCTGCCCCGGTCGTATTTTCTTGTTACAATCACCGTCTCGTCAATTTGCACAGTTTTCCCGAAACCGCCAATTTTGCCGCCGGAATATTTGACGGCAGCCGCGCACATCAACTCTCGCACGTAGTTTGCCCAGTGCACAGCAGAATGCTCGGAATTTTTGGCCAACGAAGCTGCATCAGACTGTTTGGTTTCCAGGCAAAAACGGTACCACACAAAATCCAAAATTTGCCTCCAGGAGAGATTGCCAGCGCGGCCACGAAAAGTGTTCTCTGCAGCTGTGTGGGACTTGTGGCATTCGACACATCGATAGTATCCGGCGTTCGAGTTGCTCCTCACACGTAACTTCATGTTGCCACAACAAGATTCGCAGCAAGCTTCACTTGGGACCAGTCCTAGCCAAATTACCAATCGCCATTCTTTGGTGAATTCCTGATGTGTTTCCAATTGAGTGCCGAGTGAGTAGAAATCTTCTCCACCCATGGTGTTCCAGGGATAATCTTCCGGCGTCGTCATGGAGAATCGTTCTTGTTGCGGTAGGTAAAGTTTTGTTCCACTGAATCTTAAGTAGTTTGTTGTAATCGTGTTGTTTTCAATGTAGCTTTTTGAATTTACCACGTTTAGGATTGCGCAATGTGTTGTTGCGCAGATGCGCCGCGAAAAAGTGTCGTTTGCGCATTGCGTAGATGGTTCAGTTTCGCGTTTGCCTCCGCCCATTGTGCAGACTGTTCAGTTTCGCGTTTGCGGTTGCGCAGATTGTTGAGTTTCGCGTTTGCGTTTGTGCAGATAGTTCACATTAACCGTGTAATCTAGCTCCTACAACAAATTGAGCACTTACCGCGTTACTGTCCGTTGTATCGCTATCGTGGGAATTAGCCGTGAAGGGCGTTCGTAGCTCGCCGCCTCCGTTCCGATACCATCTGACGAAATGTCTTCTCGAGCCGCTCGCTTCGTCGTAGCGAGGGTCTCCTTTACGAGCTGCTTAGCCTCCGTCCCTCGTACATCAATCGTGAGCAGGCATTTTCCCTGCTGTCCTGGCTCGGAGTTCCTGGCCGCGATCTTTTCCGATCCATCCACGGTGCTGTCGCTTTGCTTTCTCCTCGTCTTGTCTCCATTTTCCACGACGAAACTCCCGCTATTTGCTCCCATTGGTTTGCTCCTGCCGCTTCTGCTGACGTTTGAGGTTTCGCCGTCCCTCTTCCGGTTTCGTTTGGTGGAAGACACGAGTCCGGAAGTGAGGAACGATGTCAACGGAATTCGGCGTGTTTTTCGAATTCCGTGACAAAATTCCTGAACTAAATTAGAAATTTTGTTTCATGTAAAATATTTTAAACGATATTTCCACAAAGAGTTTTTGTGCTGAATAAAAGAAATGTCGAATCATCATGCTTGGTCTCCCGTCCTCTTTCCTGTCATACAATTTGTAATACTCTGCTAAATTAAATTCTTAAAGTTTCAAATTTAAAGTTGTGACACTCTGTAACTTAGTCCCTAAAAACCCTCTGTATATCCGATTTTTAATGCACGAAAACCTTTGAGCTTCCAATATTCTTGCTCTTTTAATGAAAATTATTTTGTTCAAATGTTATAGGAATCGTTCAATAGGTTTAAACTCGCATAAATATAAAATTGTTAAAGTAAATTTCTATCAGTTTGGTACCACTATTCCACAGAGAAAATGATAATTTTGCCGCAGCATCAAACTGAAACAAAATATGAAAAATGAAATGAAAAAAAATTTCTACGAGCACACACAAACATTTTTCTTTTCAAAGATAAGCAACTGATTCATTCATTGGTCAGGTGCATCTCTCTAGTAAATAGTGCCTTTAAATTTATTGTCAGTTAATTTTTTTGTAGATAAAAGTAAATGAAGCCATTGACAGAAACTACTGAGGATATACTGCTACTGTATCAAAATGCCTTGGCTATTGGCTTCTCTGTGAAAAAATTTAGGACAGAATACTTAACCAAACCTTTTACAAAGTTAAACAAAAAATACACTTAGGCCACAAAAATAAGCTGCATTTTAAAACGTTATACTTTACTTCAAGTTCATTTGCTTGACTTAAAGTAGCGAACTACTTAAACATTGCTTCTTTTTTATCGCAAAATACGAGGGGCGTTCAAATTTGACCTGGACTTTATTTTTTGCAAATTTCATTGTTGTAAAAATCTAAACTTTCATTGTTGGGATGGCAACTACCGCCTGTCATGCAAATGAAGCACTACTCATCCGGTTGCCATGACAAAACGATTGTTTGTTTAACCAAAATGGCGGACAGCGATATGTCGACCAAAGTGGAACAACGAATAATCATCAAGTTTCTCCACAACGAAGGTGTGAAAGCATCTGAAATTCAGCAGAGACTTCAAAGACAGTTCACCGAGTTATGTTTGTCTCGTTCATCCGTCTTTGTTCGGTGCCAAAAGCTTGAAGGAGGGCGAGAATCCACCGGCAATGACCCTCATAAGGCAAGGCCAACAACTGCTGTCACTGATGGCATCATCGCACGAACAAATGAGCTAATAAGAGACAACATGAATACTGAACATCAGCACTGGCGGTGTGGAGACCATCATCCACGATAAACTGAAATTCAACAAGATCTGTGCCAGATGGGCCCCTAAGCAACGCTGCGAGAATCACAAAACCACCCGGGTGGAAATCTGCTCCATGCTGCTGCAGCGATATGACAGGAAAGGTGACAGCTTCCTAAGACGTATTGTGACCACCGACGAGACAAGGATTCATCACCACATTCCTGAAAGCAAGCGTGCGAGCATGGAGTGGCAACACACTGACTCACCACGACGCAAGAAGTTCAAGATGACACCGTCGGCAACGAAAGTGATGGCGACTGTATTCTGGGACATTAAGGGTATCATTCATGACGAGTTTCTGGAAGAACGTCGAACCATAAATGCACCTTACTATTGTGACATTTTGAAAACGTCCTTGAAGCCGGTACTAAGGAAAAAGCGACCAGGACTTCTTATCAGTGGTGTTTGTTTTCTGTAAGACAATGCCAGACCACACACAGCCAAACTGACAATGGACGCACTAACGGGACTCAAATGGGACATCTTACCACATCCTCCATACAGCCCCGATCTCTCTCTTTGCGACTATCACATTTTTGGACCATTGATAGAGTTCTTGGGAAGGCAGAGGTTCAGCTCCAATGAGGTTCAGCCTGAAGATTTCTGCAAAACCGGTATCCAGATGCTCCAAGAACGCTGGAAAAATGTATAGAGAAGCAAGGAGAGAAACAAGGTATGTGCGTATGTGTGTGTGTGTTTTGTAGTTTCCTGATTTTATAAAAAATAAATCCAGGTCAAATTTGAACACCCCTCGTAGTTATTCGGGTAGATGAAACACGTGAGATGATATCATCGTAGCGGAAGTGTATTAAGCAGCCTTCTCTAAAATAGCAGTGGGCGAAAGACATGTGCACATGCATTTCGACGAACTGCATTTTTAAAACAGAACCGATATAGTTGTTGATTTGCCCGAATACTTATTGAACTAATTATTCTTGATAAAACTGGGAAGAAAAAGTGAAATCAGTCGTATTTTTCCGTTACAAGTTATCATTTTACCACGCAACCCGGCATTCATCATGAGGTTTAAAATGAAAAATTCTTTTCTCTTTTCGTTTATCATCTTAATATGTTTAACGTTAAGTTGGAGCATTATCTTCAGTATACATGTGTTACTTTTTTGTGAGTTTTCATCAACTTTCATTCCCGATCTGCGAGCTTCCTGTACTATCATTGGACTTCCACTTTGACTACTTAGCAGTCTTTACAACACTGGGAGAGAGCCTTGATGCAAGATGTCTGCCATGACTCAGTTGATAGAGGCGACGAGCTAGATGCTCGTGGTCTCTTGTTCGAATTCAGGTCGCGGAATTCTTCCTATCATATTTCATCTGAACATGTTTAACAAAATAACATTGTCCTGCTTCAAGCAGTGCAACGTACTGCAAGATCGTTTCCTGGTGCAAACAAATGCACTCTTCTATCATAAAATGCACTTACCTAACACATAAAATGCCGGGTTGTGTGATAAAATTATCACCTTGTTTGTACTGTATTCATTATCTACTTCGTTCTTAGAAACGATAAAAGTGACCCTCTATTTAATGAAATTTTAATAATGTTAAGTTTGACTTCCAAATTTTAAACTCTTTCAGCCAAAATGTGTTCTAATAACATGTTCTAATCATTTTGCATGATTTTGAAATATTTCTGACTCTCTCATTTAGTTTTAACCTCAAAAGATGCATCAAATTATAGATTATAACATACAGACGCGAAATTATACCCAGTGATCGAGGCCAAAACATCACCTGCAGTATAGGCGCTATCTCGTCCAGTACGGATAATGATATACATACAAAGCGATAATTTTTTAATGTTTTATATTAATACGTATAATAAATGTCATCATCTGCGTTTTTAATATTTGTATAATGTTGTGGATTTAACGTTTCCCTTATGTAATAACAATGATGTTACGTTATTTCTGTCAACTTCCGTCGTCCATATTGCCACAGCTTAAAGCACATGCATTCCGTATTCCTATGCGTAGACCGTTTTTGCTATTCTTTTCTACAGAGTGTTCCAAATTGATGTATACACTCTTGGAAACGTTATAGCTCAGCAACGAAATTAGATAGAAATATAAGGTTTGTTGTGTATTATCCAGACGGTGCTGGAAAAGCATAGCAACACGTTCATTGTTGTTTATTTGTTTATAAACCAAAATGGCGGTGAGACTTTCATTGGATGAACGCAAGTGGGTACTGTGGTGTTATTGGAAAGTGAAGACTGTTGTTGAGGTTCAACGTCGTTTGAGGGTTGAATTTGGTACAATAATATAACTCCGAGACAAGTTTGAAGCCGAATGAACGGTGAAAGATGTGTTGAAAGGAAGTGCTACGGAGTTCCCGCCTCGATCTCCTGATTTAACCCCTCTCAATTTCTCCTTTGGGGAACTTTAAAGAACACGGTGTACGCCACAAACCCACAAACACTGACGGAATTAAGAGATCGGATTGAACATTCCATCAATGATATTCCATTAGCTACAATCTAGTCGGTATATCGACTCTGCTCGACATCGGTGTTGAGAGTGTACTGTGAAAGAAGGTGGACATTTTGAACATGTACGGGCTTAAGGAAGTTTAAGGAATAAAATACAACAAACCCTATTCTATAACCCCTGGCAAAAAGTAATGGTTCAGTTGAGGTTCTTAAAACTCTCTGTGATCTATGAGCTTGTCTAAGAAAAAGATAACATTAATTAACATTTTTGTAATATTTATAGAAAACGTTGGTTCATTTAACTTATACCTGCACAAAAGTCATTGTTACTTTCATATTTAAGGGAGATACAAAAAATAACAGTTGACAAAGTGAGGAAAAAAGTAATTGTTTACTCCATTGCCGGGAAATAAGTAGCGGTTCACAAATATCAATACTTGGTTGCTCCATCTCTGGCTTTCAAAACTACCGAATTCTATTTGGCATTGAGTTTACTAGTTGCTAACAAAGTGATGAGTTTACAAGTGCTTTCCAACTGTCTTTAATAGCATTGGCCAATTATTCCTTGTTTGTTGGGCTTGTTGCTTGATCAATTTCTTCAGTTCTCTCCAAGCATTTTCGATCGGATTTAGATCCGGGCTGTTAGGGGGCCACGAAATTGTTTGAATGTCACTGTTTTTCAGGACATTGTCGTCCTGAAACCACACTTCATTATCCGAAAACCAATGCTCAATGCTTGGCAATAAGCAGGCATCCAAAATCTCGATGTAGACATCAGAGTTTACTGTTCCTTTTATGATTTTCATTTCACAAGACCTTGCGAACTCATGCAGCCCCAAATCATCAGTGATTCTGAAAATTTAGTTGTTTTATGTAGACAGTCATCCACAAACTTCTCATTCTTCGTTCTCCACACAAATATGCCAACATCATCTCTAGTTCCTATGTAAACTACTCTAGACTCGTCACTGAAAACAACGTGGCTCCACATTTCACTAGTCCAGTTTCTGTACTTGCTGCACCATTGCTTTCTTACTGTCCGTTGTCTTTTGTCAGTGCTGGATTTCTTGCTGCTTTACGAAACCCATATCCCATTTCTTTCAAACGAGTTCGTACAGTTCGATCGCACACATTGACGTGATGCTGTTTCCACTTCTGGTTTAGTTGATGGGAGGTTTCGGATCTTGAAGTTTTCAAAATTTTTCTTAACTTCCTATCACTCTTTTGGACGTTCCTCTTGATCTTCCTGTTCTTGTAAGGTCCTGCACGCTGTTCATTGCTTTGAATTTTCTCCAAATGTTAAAAGTAGTGCTTTGAGAGATATTTAATTGTCTGCCAACCTCTCGTTGTCTTTTCTCATCCTTCAAAAGTTGAATTATTTGCTTTTTTTTCCTTGTCTGAGTGATCAGTTGAACGGTTCATTCTAATAATAATGATTGTCTGATTATGATTTCAATTTAAATTTCGGATATCAAACTGAACAACTAATTTCCATAAAAATGTATAATTTTTGGTGATCCTACTTTATTAATAGGGAGATGACACTTTTTAAACAATATTTTACATAGTGAACCACTACTTATTTCCCGGCAATGAGTAATTAAATTTTTCCATACAGTGAAAAATTGTGATTTTTGTATTTCCCATAATTATGAAAGAAAAAAAATGTTTTCTGTGCAGATCTACCTTAAATAAACCAACGTTTTCTATAAATATTACAAAAAAATGTTAATTAATGTTATCTTTTTGTAGACAAGCTCATAGATTACAGAGAGTTTTAAGAACCACGACTGAATCATTACTTTTTGCAAGGGATTGTAGTAGCTTCAAAATGTTCCCGGAATCGTGATATGCTGTGAAATTGAGGTAGTGTGAGTGAGCGAACGAAGCTTTCCCTCATTGTTTACCATTCGCAGATCACGCTCGAATGTGTTTTGACGTGATATAAACGGAATGCTGCGGTGCACGGGCAGTCTGTTAACTGGTAATGTAGAGTAAGCATCGCATTCTGATTTCGCTACGTAAAATGTCAGTTATGGAACAACGTTCGAATATCAAAGATGACCATATCGGAATGGCCGTCCATCCATCCACAATTAATTTTGTGAGCAACATCGTGTGAGAAGACAGACGCCAAAGTGTAGAGACTAAAGCTGCTGCGATAACCGCACTTCGCACCGTTCCGCAAACTGGCTTTGCAGGGTGTTTCCAAGCATTATATAGACGTTGGCAGAAGTGTGTTACCGCTCAAGGACAGTAATTTGAAGGAAATGTTGTTTAAATGTTTGAATTTTTTCTGTGTGCAGAAATAAAAATTAATCCATTTAACTTTTTGAAGCTATTAGATTTCTATCTCATTTCGTTGCTGAGTTATAACGTTTCAAAGAGTGTATACATCAATTTGGGACACTCTGTATAGTTGATAATATTTCATTTGCCAAAAACAAATTGGAGAGCAGGATGAATAGGAAACGTCAGTGCTGAAGAGCAGAATATGTGAATCTTATGTGAAAACGAAAGAAATAACGATAAAATTTCATTATATCGTTTTCGAAAACGAAACAAAATCAAAGTCCCATTCTAATCGAAACTGAGAAATGACATCACATTTGATCACAGCGCCCCCTCACCTATACTGGCAGATATTGTCCTGATTAGCTGAGCTGTGTGACATCACTTCGAAACACTTAACATTGCGATATAGTAAGTTTCCCATCTGTGCGTTTTCCATCTGTGCATCAAATATTGCAAAAATACCATAGCTGGGCTATGGCATCAAATCATGAGATCGCTCCTCCAGCAAAAGATCACGTGATCATGAATGTTAGCTAAGCACATCAGCCAATCAATGACTGTTATAGCTTCATTGCACAGGTCCTTTATTAGGAGCTTTAGCATAAAAGCTACTTATAAGAATGCGCCCTTGGTCTGTACGTTTATCTGGCCGTCCGGCCGTCCGGCCGTCCGCCGTTTGCACGATAACTTGAAAACGGATTAACTTTTTCAAATTCTGTTTTCAGAAATATGACCATCAAAGTTTTAGCTTGGCCGTATCAACTTTTCAGAATTTTTTGTGGACCCCTTCAAGTCGAATTCACGTGCTAAAACAATGAGTGTAATGAATACCAAGATAACGGCATGTCATATAACAATCGATTTGTCAAGAAGGAATACATTGTTACATTCTGTTCGTCTTTTAAGCATTGCTGACATCGGCGCGCGCACGTGAAATCGCTTTGTCGATGCACGATTGCTCAAATGCTCATAATCTATATTATTAAGTAGCGGAAGGATGGAGCGATTGTTTTATAATGTCAGTCCGTTCCCTTCATAATTTCTACATTTTTTTAGGTAGAAGATTGAAATTCGGAATGTAGCTTCCTATGGGCATGTCCATCTGCACTATTTAGTTTGGTTTTGATTGGTACACCGGGGTCGGAATTACGGGGGGTGGGATTCACAGAGGACAACATACACTACATGATCAAAGGAGTTGGGACACCTCTGTGAACACCTACCGTAATTGTGGGACTGGACTGGGCCCGCTCATCAAGGTGGACGGAAACCTCAATGCTGATGGCTACAGGACCATTCTGGATAACGGGGCACTTCCAGCGTTGTGGGAACACTTCGGTGACGGGCCGTTCCTCTTCCACCACGACAATGCGCCTTGCCACAAAGAAAGATCCATATCTGACTTGTTTGACGAGATGCGGGTTGAAGAACTGGATTGGCTCGCCCAGAGTCCTGATCTCAACCCCATCAAACATCTTTAGGACGAATTGGAACGACGTGTGAAATCCAGGATGGTTCGCCCTACGTCTGTCTAGGAACTGACCACGACACTCCTCGAGGAATGGAGGTCAATACCTGTGGACACAAACCGTAAACTTGTGGACAGTAGGCCATGTAGGGTGGAGGCAGTGATAGCAGCTCGGGATGGTCCTACACACAACTAATTGAAGCTTTTTGCGGCTTTGCGGTAGAGCAACAGGTGTCCCAACTCCTTTGATCATGTAGTGTATCTATGTGCTACTTAAGTACGTAAAGGCGTGAAATTCAGTATCCAGATTCCTCTAGGCTAGATCTACATTACTATGAAGTTTAGGCCCAGTTGTTCCATTGGAGTCAGATTTGCGGGGGTGGCAGTCACTTGGTGTTTAGAACTATGGCAAAATATGGCATGTGATACATCATACGTTCGGAAATGATGACAAAGGAAAGAAAATATGAGCTTTTTTACATTTTCTACATATTACGTTCGAGAAAATTAATTTTTTGATTAAACAACTTGCTGAGAGGTAAAAAAATGCAGTTAAAAGGGTAAAAATAGATGACTACAGGATCTGCTACTTGCCTTACCCTACTCGGTGGGGGGGGGGGGGGTTAATTTCTTTTTAATAAATGTATAAATGGATTTCTGCTTCACAGCTAAAGCTCTTACTTGGAATGTTTACAAGATTTTATTTATCGTTGTCAAATCCCCGAAAGAAGAAAAATAGCAAAAAATATTTTTCGGAAGATTTGAGAGGAAAGAAGAAGAGCATAGGAGAAGGAACACCCCCGACCGCAATCGACTCGGCCCGTTGAGAGCGAAGAGAACGGTGCCGCGAGATTGGGAGACGAAGAAGAAATCGGAGCCTCGGGATTGGAGGATGAAGTGCGCAAACTCGGCACAGAATCCTCCAAGACCGAATACAAGGCAACGACAAAGGCCAGAAGAGCAGAGAGTGAATGGCCATCCAACTGAACGAATGCTCTCCAGCCGGACCCGTCAATCGAGATGTTCTCCAAAGCCGATGATCGACGCTTCAGGAACTGAGAAGCGAGGATTGCCCAGGGCAAGTAAATATTTATCTGTTGAAACTAATGACTGTGATTCTTGCCGTCCTCATAGGAGTCCTCGAACGAAGCCTGGCCCGCCCGATCGTAAAAGACGTCCACAGCCGACGGCCCGTTGCTTCAGACGGCTTGAGGTAGCAATTAGCGGAATCGAACCCAGACGCCGACCTAGCCAAGGAAGGAGTTGCTGCTCGTCCTCGCAGCCTCGTCCCCGTAGGCAGACCAGTCGTAACTTCTGTTCCAGTAAGGTGAATGGACTAATTTCCCGGGGAAACCTTACCAGCCACGATAATCCAAAGGACATCGAGGAAGCGAGTGAAAACGGACTTTGGATGAAAGGAGCACCTGGTGAGACCGGAGCTAGCTCGGGAGCCACTGACGACGTTGATGATAGGTGAATTCTCATCGGAGAAGTTAAGCGTTCGGACCGAGGTACAAGACGACGCTTCGCCAGTCCCCGACAGCAGCTCCAGCGCAAACGAGCGATCGTGTGGATTGCTACAGCCCAAAAGTGAACGGAATCCCAGACAAGGCCCCTATCAAATTCCCGTGGAGGATCCAAACCATCGAGATGGTGGTTCCCTTGGATAATATAGCCGGCATTCTCGCGGGGCGCCCTGCAGAACGTCCGCGCTCGGACCGCAACGCCACTTCGCATGGTACCTTGTAACTTAGATAGACAAATAGACTTAGATTATGAATTTGCGAATACTGAATCCTTCTCTATTCATTATTGATGTGCCGTACTAATCTTTACATTCTATTTCATACAGCGTACCCTCCCCGGTTGACAAACCTACTAAGGTCACCGCTTTCTGATGCATCAGTACCCCCAACAGGCCCACCCAATTCAGTGGACATTCATATCTTTCAGGTCGATCTACCCGTGAGCGAGAGGACGACGGTCGCCAAGCCCCGGACCGAAGTGTGGCCCCGATTCGAAGCAACCTCAGACGTATCATGTGATCTGGCTAACTCTGCTGAAAGCAACGAACTCGATTAATGGACTACTTAAATGTTTGCTAGCAATTTTCATTAATTAATTGTAAATTTTATTCGAAAACAATTAAACCAATTGTTTCGTTACCTCCTTGTGATTCACGCTGTTTGTGTTAGTAAAATACACGACAATCGTTCATATTCCCTGTTTAGAATGCAGCAATATGCCAAACATAAACTATTACGATTCTTCTGAGGAAAATTACAGAGGAAATTCTCTGTAATTTCGCATTATTTGCAAAAAAGATTCTTCTAGGAGCCACCAATTTAACCGTAATTTGTTTAACAGCTGCATCAGTGCCAGGCTATTTTTTCCCCCTGACGGTTCTCATGATTCGCTGATAAGAGGATAAATTTGTTAATATCAATTAATTCATCATGGGATCTGTTTATATGCAAAAAACAATTAACGTGCTATTGACTGATTTCCTTTAAATATGCTGTATGCTATATTTTAGAGTTTTCAAATTCTAATGAAATCCAAATTTAACACCATTTTTGTGCCTCTGAAAACGTTGTTAAACCATATCTGACCGAGAACCAATATACACGTAACTTAGAACAATAATAGCTTGCTGTTTAATTTTTTTTTTCCTTAACCTAAAATTTCATTGGCTTTATTGACTTTGACTGACATCCATTTGCCAGTTAAATAACTGACGTATTTTTAAAATTCTAAATAGGAATTAAAATCAAGAATATTTTAGAGTGTCAAATATTACACTGCTAGCAATAAAAAATGCAACATTTAGAAGAAATGAGTCGATTTGTTTGAAATTTTGCACATATGTAGTATTGGTAGCATACAAGATATGATTCAAATTGCAAGACAATACTCTAGAAGAACGTTGTACAGGGTGATTTCCATGCCCCAATAGACCATATTAGTAGGTCGTATAATCGCCGCGAGCTTGAATGCAGGCCTCGACTCTTGCATGCATAACAGTCAAAAGATGCCGGATGTCGTCTCGGGGTATGTTGTTCCAAGCCTTCTGAACATGCTGGCGAAATTGTGGAATTATTGCAGCTGGTGTGCAGCGACGATGAACGTTACGTGCCATCATGTCCCACACATTCTCAATTAATGACAAGTCTGGAGATCATGCTGGCAAGAGAAGTAGGCTGTAAGGCCTGCAAGTTAATACGGGCTGTGTGTGAACGGGCGTTATCCTACTGGAAAAACATGTTAACTTCCTGTTGCAAGGAGGGTAGAAGAACAGGTTCCACAATCTCCTGGACGTACCGAATTCTGTTCAATGTTCCATCCACAAACACTAAGGGTGATCGCGAATTGTAACTTATCGCACCCCACACCATTACGCCAGGGGATGGATCTGTGTGCCGTAGGCCGATGCAGTGTGGAAGATGGCGCTTTGTTACTCTTCACCGCACACGTATACGTCCATCGTTGGTGAACATGCAGAATATACAGGGTGATTCAGTCAATTTCTGACCATTTCAGTACTAGGATTTATTGACCCATTAATGTTTACAAACTTAGCATTTTAGTATGATATTTTAGGCAGTTCGGAGTTTTTATTCCCGTGGAAAAGTCTTGATGATATGCTCAATGTGGCCACCACGAACGCTTTGAACTGCTCGCAGCCGAATGGTGAAGTTGTTCATAACTCTATCCAGGATTTCTGCATCCACAAGGGTGCAGCAGTCGACGATGCTTTGTCGCAGCTGGTCTACGGTTCTTGGTGCTGTAGTGAACACACTGTCTTTAAGGAACCCCCAGAGATAAAAATCACATGGGTTTAGGTCAGAATTCGTAGGGGGCCAAAGAAAGCCACCCCCGAATCGATCTAGAAACCTGTTTGAAATGACACGATTTCCGAATTTCTCATTGAGAAAGTCTAGCACTTCATTAGTGGTGTGAGGCTTAGCCCCATCCTGTTGAAACCATTGATGTCGAAGCGGTATACGCCTCCTTCGCAGCTCGGGGATGAAGAAGGTTTCCAACATGTTAAGGTAAGCCTGTGACGTTACGGTGCCCCCAAAAAAGAACGGACCAATGATGCCTCTTTTGGAAATCGCGCACCAAGCCATAACCTTTCGTGGATGAAAAGGTGACTTATGGATCTCATGAGGGTGCTGGGAACCCCAAAAACGAACGTTGTGTTTATTAATGTCACCTGACAGATGGAAGAAGGCCTCAACTGATATCCACAGGTTGTCCACAATGTCCTGATTGGCTTCCATTTCTGCTCCAAACTCCATCGCAAATTGTTGTCGCTTCTGTCTTCCAGTGTCTGTTAACTCCTGATAAACATGGATCTTATACGGGAACAGGTGTAAATCCTTTCTCAAAATTCGCCACGTCGTGGTATACGACAGCCCTTCTTCAATGGATAGGCGGCGAACAGATTTTTTGGTAGGGGAATCGACCAACCTTGTGCGAACATTTTCGACAACTTCGGCCGTTCGAACACGAGCTTCGCTTCCGCCTTTTTTCTTGCCTTTAACACATCCAGTGGCACGAAATTGCTTGACAAAATCCATGATTGCTTGCCTGCCTGGTGGGTCTCGACACTTATACTCCTTCCGGAACTTTTTTGCAAGGTTACAGGTGATTTTGTCTCGAAATACCATTCGACAACTTTGCATTTCTGCTCTGTTGATAAAGCGGGCGCCATTTTTCAACAATACGATTTTCATGCAGCGCCGTTGCAACAATACAAAGTCCAACTATTTAGAAATTCGATATGGTGCTCATATTCTTTCAATTGTTTATCCCTAATGCACGTCATTCGAGTAAAATGGTCAGAAATTGACCGAATCACCCGGTATCTTATCACTAAAGACCATAAACCTCCATTCAGCTCTCCAGTCGGCTCTTTCGCGGAACCACTGCAACTGCGCAGTACGGTGTTCTTGCAGAAGTGTGAGATTGGCTAGAGGAATCCGTGCCCGCAGTCCTGCAGCTAGCAGACGGTTACCAATAGTCCGTCTTGACAAAGCTGGTGCTATTCTAGCCCTTATCACTGCTATGGATGCCGTACGGTTGCTCAAAGCTTCTCGTACGATTCGACGTTTTTTTGGCGTGGGTCAGTGGTGCGTGGGCGTCCAGAACCAGGTCTACGTGAGCGCGTTCTTTCCGTAAAACATTGTTGAGAACATCGAGCCACCACAGAAACATTACGACCTATCTACGCCGCAATACGCCGATGAGACGATCCAGCTTCTCGAAGTCCCACAATCCGACCTCTGTCAAACTCCGTGAGCTGTTGCGCAGGAGCACGGCGATGTGTGCGAGGCATTGCAATTGTTGTCACCACACCTACAGTCGTCAACTGTTCCAGTAAAACAATGCAGATGCCAAACTGACGATTTCATGCAAATCTGGTCGGAACCATTCTTCTCCAGGAGGGGCTTGGGAGCCACTCTGTACAACGTTCTTCTGGACGTATTGTCTTGCAATTTGAATCATTTTTGTATGCCATCAATGCTATATGTGTGCAAATTTTCAATTAAATCGACCCATTCCTTCTAGGTGTTGCATTTGTTTTGCCAGCAGTGTATTAACTAAAAAATAGAAAATATTATTTTTAAAATCTAACATCATTATATAAGATCTGGGCGGAAAAGCTATTTCGTTATTGGCAGTTTTATGCACTTATGTGTCAGGTTTGCCTGTTTAAAAAGATGCCCATTTAAAAATATCAATATAAATTTACATATAGTCGAATATATTGAATAAAAATTTATTTAATATTCAGTGTCATCGCAAATGCTTGCTGGAAAAAAAGAATTCTTAGAATTAAAGATTTTGATTAAAATTGAAGATAATATTACGGGAAATGCTGAAATTTCCAGAGAAATTGGTTTCCTTTTACAGATTTTGTGCTTTGGCTTATCTTTTGCCTGGAAGCAAATCATAAAAATTCCCAGTGCGTTGTTATGCGTTTCTACAGAATATTGCTTTTTAAGTCAATAAACATTTATTCTCCAAACATTTGAACAACATTTTAGCATATCCATTGCTGAAGAACTTAATGAGAATAGATATCTTTATAATGTTTCTATAATCTCTTAAAGCTGTACGTTTTGAATTTAAAATATACAGTTGACTTAAGCTTATCTCCAAGATTTCTCCTTAAATATAAATAATTTTTAAAAAGTAAATAATAATAAATATAATTTTTCTTAAGAAATTTATTCCCATTGACTCAGAATAAAGAAAAGTTTTTACATTTGAATTTATTGAGGAGCTACTAACGATCCTTTAAAGGAGGTGTACATGGATTTATTCCGTTACAGAAACCTTTTTATGTCCGCATTCAATTGTGAACACAAGAAAAAAAAAACCGCATCATAATATCGGATGAATAGTTCACGCAAAAACGAAACAAATTTCTACTCACATTCTAAAGGCTGTTGGGAAATACGTTTGACACCGTGCTTAATTGTGTTATGGGTTGTGAAGGACATTTTGAGCAAATCCTTAATTAGTTTTTGCTTGCTAAGTAGCCTCTGTGTTTTCAGTTTTGTTACTTACATATCAATGGTTTGAAATAAATTGGACGTAACATTGTCAGATATCTGGACGACGCTTCAGAAAGAACGTTTCAGATAGCAGTGATGTATCGTTCAAATACATCCATCTCATTAGCTCAACTATGGAACATACTTTGTCCGCTACGAATTCCTTTTCAATATCTACTCTTTCAAAATGAATAATCCTTCACCAGACATCCCCATGCCAGGACTAGATAGCCTGGATAGTCCAGCGGATCGCGGGACAGATGTAGATTGAACCGTTCTAAACAGCCTTTGGACTTTCCTGAGCTTGGACGTTCCTCTTGTTTAAGTTCTTTGCGACAGTTGCTAAAGACAAACGATTTCCTTGGATAACACATTTCAGAGTTTGCCCGTCTCGATCCTGGACGTCCTGGTTATGGAAGGATTCAGTGCTTTCCTGACGCTTCAACTTAACAGTACACTGAGTTAGCAAAACTCATGGGATAGTTACTTAATATCTGGTCGGGCCACCTCTGGCCCTGTGGAGTGCAGCAATACGGCGTGGTAGTGAGTCTGCAAGTCCCTGGTACACTTCTGGAGGCAGTTGACACCAGATAGTCTGCAGAGCCGAAGATAGTTGCTGCCCGTTCGTGGGCGGATGATCCAGTGCCCGGAGCCTGACTTCAACAGCATCCCAGATATGCTCGATGGGATTCATGTCAGGGCTCCGGGCTGGCCAGCTCAGTCGTTGGACCTCTCCTGCATGCTCCTCGAACCATTCGCGGACGACATTAGAGCAATGTGGTGGAGCATTGTCATCTTGAAAGACTGCTACGTCGTCAGGGTGTTGAAATGTCAAAAACGGGTGCAGATGGTCTCCGATGAGTTGACGATACCGTCGACCATTCAACGTTTAGTCCAGGATAACCAGAGGGCCCATTCCAAACCAGGAAAATGCACCCCAGACCATGACTGACGCCCCTCCACCCTGCACCACCACCTGTTGGCATGCGGGATCCATTGTTTCGTGAGGTCTGCGCCACACACGGTGCCTCCCATCAGCGTGGTACAGTTGATATCGTGACTTATCTGACCATATGACGTTACGCCACTGTTGCAGAGTCCAGCCAAGATGGTTGGTGGCAAATGCACGCCGGAGTGTCCGATGACGCTGGGTAAGCATTGGCACCCGTGTAGGGCGACGGCTGCTAAACCCGAGGGCATGCAGATTCCGACGGATTGTCCACCGAGAGACGTTTCTAGTGCGGCCAGCATTGAACTGGTCTGTGATTTGCTGCACTGTTGCGCTCCTGTCTCTCTGAATCATTCGTCCCAGGTGTCGCCGGTCACGATCATTCAGGGCAGCTGGACGCGCGGTATGGTGCCTGTTGTGGACTGTGATGCCTTCATCCAGCCATTCCCGATACACCCTGGAGACAGTTGAGCGGGGAAAGCCAAATTCCTGCACCACTGCCGAAATGGAACATCCCATGCGTCGGGCACCTACTATCATACCCCGTTCAAAAGACGTCAACTCGCGACGACGTGCCATTTCTGATTAATCACTTATCCAAGCTCTTCCCACAACGTCTAATGGTCCATTCCCAGAATCCGTTACCCCTGTGAATTCGTGAGCCATGCCCATCAATCAATGTGCTTGCTATCCCATGAGTTTTGCTAACTCAGTGTAGACTGACGTAGCTTAAATTGCACATAAATGTCTATGGATTCAACGTTCAAATGTAGTCAACTCTTTCGTGCACTGAGTGTGACAGTAAAACATTAACCGACCTCCTGAATCCTAGTCTTGTTTATGTCTCGTTGGTTATGTGTGTCCACGTCATGAGGGCGATTCAACGTTAAGTGGTGTTTGAACACCGTTGGCTATTTTGCTTCATGAATCACGTCATTCCAGTATTTTAATCTTAAATAAATAGTATCATAATTTAGCAAGAAATGCTAGTGGAGTTTTGGTGTCATGACATCAGGTCCAAGTGAATACAAAAACACGTACTGTCGACGGAAAATAAGTTGGCGCCTCGGCTATTCCATGAAACTGCAGGGGGGTGATCGTGTACGAGGAACTAACGTAAAGAAAATGCTACTGAAAAGTTTAAGAAAAAAAATGTGGTTCTCATTATTTGAAAAGGGAGCGATAGGTTTGTAATGTAATGAATTCACGTTATTTTTCGAGTTGGAAAGCAAAATAGAAGCCGCATTTTTCAACCTGCCCACATTTTTGCAATCAACGTACAGGCTGCTTACTGGTGACAAAATAAACATTTTGATAGTTTGTTTTTTTATTATTTTCCGATATTGCTATCATATATTTATTCACTTTCAGCGATTTTTCATGGAGTGTTCATGGCAAACCGAATTATGGGGAAATCAATTTTTATGCGTGGGAAACTTATTCATGTTCAAGCTCGGGAAACTGTGCGAAATGTCCATATGTTCTTTTCTGACATAAAGACAAAATACATTGATTTGAAGGTGACCAATGCTTCCAATGTTACTGCAGAAGCAACTGGTGTTTCTGTAAGAACAATTAAAAGAATAATGAAAGAAGATGCTGAGCAACATCATCTTGAAAGTCCACGGCATTTAGATAGAACAGATCTCCCTATTTCTGATTTAACAGTTATTCGACAAACAATTAACGAAATGTATACTGAACAAATCTCACCTTGCCAACGGTTCAATTAATTCTTGAAGAATTAAGGAAGAAATTGGATTTTGAAGGTTGCGCTACATCCCTAAGAACTATTTTAAAACGTCTCGATGGAAGAAACACAACGACGATCATTTATGATAGAGAAGCCTTATATAGTTATGGTTCGACGACAATCTTGACAGAATTATTGCAAAATCAAGATTCAGATAATCCTCGACCAGTTATCTGGTTGGATGAAACTTGGATTCAAACCAGTCATATTTGTTCCAAGGTGTAGCTTGATACAACGAGTGAAGGTCCGCCAGCTCTTCCAATGCCTGTGTAAAAAGATCAACGAATGACTGTTGCTTATGATGGGACTAAGGATGGATTTATAAAAGGTGCTGATTTGATATTCCGGTCTAAGACAAAGAGTGGAGATTATCATGACGAAATGAATTCGGAAAACTTCAGGCGTGGTTTCAAACCCAACTCCTTGATAATCCTAATATACCACTCAAAGCAATCATCGTAATGGATAATGCTCTCTACCATTCTCAACAGATAAAGCAGGAAGCAAGAAATATATTATCAAGTCCTCGAGGGAAAGATTTGGGGAAAAGAAACTAAGTTCAAGAATTTGACACGAAGAAATAAGGCAGATACGCAAAAGGGAAGAAACACCCCCGGCCGTAGTGGACCCCCGAGGAGAAGAGAAGATTGGAAGAAGAAAGGTGATTGGCAGCGGCAGTGCGCAGAATCGGCACAGAATCCTCTGGAGAAGAATAAAAGGAGGAGACGAAGAGGAGGAAGGGAGAGAGTCCGAGATCGTCACCCGACGCGCCCACCGAAACCGGATGACTGCCGAGATGAGCTGCCGATACGGAACGCCTATTGGAGAGCCAGAGCACCGACGCCAAATCGAAGTAAATTATTGAATAAGACTTATATTAATAAGAAATATTGTGTTGATTGCGCTCTTGACAAGGAAAAGGCGACTCCATGCAATGCAGAAGGAAAGCGTCAGCGTGCCCACTCCAGTGAATTCGGCAGAGGCTACCGAAACCCGTCAGCGTGGTCGGATTCTAACCCGGCAAGGATGAACCAACCGCCCTCGAAGAGAGTGACTTATTTCGGCTACGCTGCCCGACAAGAAGCAGACGTTATCGACCTAGCGAAACGACGCCGGCCGAACCAAGGCGTAAGCAAGTTAAATTAAGAGACAATGTTAGTGATATAAACTTTGAATTGCTCAACTTATATGATAACGGGAGATCTCGAATTGATGCAACACTTTTATCTGAGCCTGTAGACGAATCGGCAAAATACGAATCGGGAGATCTCAGCAAGACGTCGGAATCGACTTCAATAGTATCATCGGAGGACGATACGGAGCACTCACGATTCCCCTTAGACGCCCACCGACACGAAAGGATTCCAAGCAAGCCATTTCGACGTACTGCAGATCACGCACCTATCTAGGAATCTAGCCGGTATTCTCGCGGGGCGCCCTGCTGGATGTCCGCGCTTGGACACGGGATCATCTACCGAGGGTATTATATTGAACATTCCTGGTTATAGAATTTAAATTGCTTAACCTTCACTCACTTCTTTTGTGGTCAACTTATTCGTATACCATTTCTCTAATCTTTGGTTCTATTTTATACAGTGCCCTTTCCACGGTCGACAAATATAACAAGGTCGCCGCCTTCTTGTTCCGCGGTGACTTACTTACCAGACATCCATTCCAACCACTTCAATGAGAGCTCAGAGCCATTAGCTAGCAATTGTGCGGATTCAGCCCAATCCAAGAAGAGCAGTGATTGTCCCGGAGCTAATTCTCCTGTACTCCGAGAAAGTGACCCACTGATGCCGATAGCAGCTAATGAATTGGACTGACTCTCGAACTAACACTGTTACTTATTTTGAATTCATACTGCAAATTACAAATTTCATTTTCAAGTTTAGTAAATGTCAATAAACATTTAATGTTAAACCTCATCCCGTAATTTCTCTGTTCGTGGTTAAGTAAAGAACACGACATATATGAATGGCTTCAAAAACATAACATTGAAAGTGATATGTCTGAGCTTAAAGCTCAACTTCTATCAAAAATCAAGTCTTTAGCTCAAAGGTCTAAGACTTCCTCCACATCACTGCGATGATAGTTAAACGCTATTGAGCTGATATGGGCAAACATAAAACATTATATCGCAAGACACAACACTACATTTGACGAAAAAACCTAGGCAACAGAGAAATGTTGTTTTAAATAGGGACAGAACATGAAAAGACCGATACATGGAAACACTCTGGAAAGCAGCGATAGACCAAATCACACAAGAAAATTGGAATGATTGTGTCTTGCACACAGTTCGTCTTGCGCGTATAGCCTAGTTTCCTTACATGCGTTTTTAACTGCGTCTCTGCGTCTAAACGCATAAATTGGTGCGTCTTGACGCACGTGTCATGGAAACAGATATCTGCGTCTCCGAGTCTTGGTTGACGTGCGTCTGGAGTTCATGCGTCTGGACGCAGAAAAGTGAAGTAGATAGGCTTTCTACTTCTTGACGCACTTGTAAATGCGTCTCATATCTTTCTAGATCACATGATTGTTTTGAGCAAGCGCATTTGCTTTGTTAACAAAAGACGTTCAGTCCAGTCGTCGTTTCGCTACAACATGGCTGCAGAAAGATAATTTGAAGCAATGTTGATCGGGGTAATTTTTAATCGGCCAATATTATACGATAAAAGGTGGTGGCCATGATGGTTAGAGAGAAGCTTCTCCCTCTAACGAGAAAAATTGCAAAACATAAACTCATGACGCATGCGCAGTTGAACTTTCTGCGTAGACTTCACGCATGCATGGAAACTGATACTTGCGTTCGGATTAAATGCGTCAAGAGCTGTTGCAATGTGCGTCCAAAACGCGTGCATGGAAATTAAGCTTAAAGCTTGGGAAACATGATAATATCGAAACTGTCATTGAATCGTCTCATCCTCTGAAAAGGAATTCAGATGTGGGAAATGTCATTCTTCTGATTATGATTCAGAAGAATGTAACGATTAAATTAATACAGGTTTTTTGTGGTTCTTCATTTATGCAAGTTTTGTTTTGTTTTGAAAACAAAATGTTTGTAATAGGGTACTTTTCTTATTACGAAAAAGCATTTATAAATAAAAAAATTTCTAAAGTTATTCAATTAAAAAAAATTGTTAACATATATAGAGTAATTTTAATTTGAAGTTTACTATGCCAGAACACTTGCAGAACAAACGTTGATATCTATTTACTGTTTATTTTTTTTATTTATTTAAAAGTATTTATGCCCGTTTTGCTTCCAATATAGCCATTGAAAAGAACAATTTTTCAAATTGTAAGGATTTTGATTTTTTCGAGACGTAATGAAAACAAAAATAACAGTGGTTGTTGACACTATTAAAGTACTGAACGTGGGAACAATGTTTAAATGTTAGAAATAATTTTAAATTTTTAGAAACAATTTTGCAAGTGATACAGAAAGAACGTTTATAAGTGTTGTGTGGTAAAAATATTGATTTCATGAAACTTCATTGTTAAATTTCTCAACAATGTTAGAACCTTTTTCCGAGATCGTGTGCTTATTTGCACCACTGGCTAAGTCCTTAGCGATTTTTATTAAAGGACACCAAGTGCGTAATGGCTACTTGTCAGCGTATTTTTTGTATTTTTCTCTCGGCTAATACGACTTTCCTACTCCTGGCAATGGACTGACCCAGCCAGAGTAGCACAACATGCGGTGGCACTTAATAATGCTATCACCCCCATTAGCGTAGATAAATTCTCAGAATAAAATAGCCGAGGTGCCATCTTATTTTGCGTCGACAGTAAGTCTGTTGGCAAGGCACAGGGCCAACGTCTGGCGCCGACCCAACGGTTGATTCAGTCAACCCTCAGCATCGGAGTCGTTTTTCCCGAAGTGAGGAGAAACGTAGACGACTGCGATTCACTGAAGGGAATTGCATGCATAATCAACGAGCATGGATAAAACGTAAAAACGAGCATCAAATCGTGGGCAGTTGATCTCCAGCTAAAGAGGAGAAGGGAAAAAAGGTTAGCTGCACACTGGACCTATGAAATGACCGTTAGCCCTCCAACAGGGAGAGAAAGGTTGACAGTGAAACCAGGCCTTTTAAGCGTGAAATAGAACCTAATAAGAATTATAAGAAAATCAATTTTCTTCTAGTTTCCAAATATGAAATCAAGAATTTCTTTAAGACTTTTAAAGTGAGCCATCCGAGGATAAATTTGAAGGCGAGGTTCTCGTGCAAGTTGGGGAGACGAAAGCAGTGTTCTTTAGAACTGCATCACCAAGAAAGAAGTCCCGCCCGGAGAAAACAACTTAAGGCGGATCGAGGTACGAACATTAATGATTTTAATTTCCGATATCATGATAGAGCGTACTGTTCTCATGCCCAAAGAACTGTGCAAAGCGAAGCCGAGAGGCAAACATCTGGATCAACAAAGAGGCATCCAATGTTGATTCGTTCCTCAAGAAATAGCAAGGGGCTCATCTGTAGAGGACGCCATCCAAATTTATACTCGGACCCAATGACGAGGAGTGGTGAGCGCCATCACAAGGAGAGATTTCAGAATAATAGCGGATTCCAGAGTCCCCGATCTACAGGAGACGTTTCTTAGCTCTAACAAAGACACCCCTCATTAGAGAAGTTGGACCAAATTATCTAGACCTCAGAGGAGCTGAATTCGGATTGTCGCATCAGCAAACGGGACACTAACTGAACAAGCAATGCATTGTTTTGCAAACCGTGCCTGGCACTTGGCGATGCGGCGTTTCTAAGTCGTATCTTAAGTTTTTTTTTTCTGAAGAATTATTAAGACTTGGCATATTTTAAGAAGATAATACACTGAGTGGTCAAAAGTCACGGGAAGGGTTGTCCTATTTGAAAATGTGCCTTGTACGAATCCCGAATGTTGCGGCCAGAAGCGATGTAAGGCGCTTGTGTAGGCACGATATTTGCGCAGTCTATTACAGACAGATGTGTTGTGAACATGGCAGCACGTCGCGTGTTAACCGTCTTTGAACGTAGGATGATAATCGGTGCAAGACGCATGGGCCATAGCATGCTGGAGATTACAGAAGAATTCGTGTTTCTAAGGCCAACAGTGTCTAGGGAGGATCTTCAATATCGCACAGACAATGTTTACACACTCGTAAACCGCTGCACAGGACGACTGCAAATATTTGACGAACGTACGTCACGTCACCTCAGCAAAGCCATACGGGGCGATCGACGGGCTACTGTGAGTCAGATCACCGCCAATTTGATTGTGGGGCATCAGGAATCCAAAATTACCAGGACTGTACAGAGACAAATGCACCGCATAAATTTCAGCAGCCGACGACCGACTCGTGTCCCTTTGTTGACACCTCGACGCAGAGCTCAACGATTGGCATGGGCTCGCGAACATCGTCACTGGACCATGGAACAGTGGCCATTTTACTCATGGTCAGATGAATCCCGGTTTCAGTTGTATCGAGGTGATGGGCGCATGAGAGTGTGGCCTATGCCCCATAAAGCTATGGATCAAGCGAGTCAACAAGGTTGCGTCCAGGCAGGAGGTGGCTCAGTTATGGTCTGGGATGTGTTCACATGGTCGCAATTATGCCCCATTGTCTGACTCAATGACAGGTGCACATTATGTGTACATTCTTTCAGACCATCAGCATCCTTTTCTGGCATTAGAGTACCCTGATGGAGATGCCATGTTTCAAATGGACAATGCGACATGTCACCGCTCTTTGGCTGCACGCAAGTGGTTTGATGAACCCAATGAATTCAAGATCATGGTTTGCCCCCCCCCCTACATCACCCGATCTTGACCCAATCAAGCATTTAAGGGATGCTGTAGATACCAGCGTATGCTCAATGATGCCAGCGTATGCTCGATGAACCCAGTGCAGGAACAATTGTGGGTAGCGCTGCAAGATGCGTGGGTCATTATCTCTCCAGAATGATTCTAACACCTCGTAGAGTCCATGCCTCGATGTGTTACTGCAGTTTTGAGGGCTCGCGGAGGAGCGACTCGGTATTAACATCACATCCAATGCCTTTCCATGACTTTTGGCCATTCAGTTTATTTAGTTAAGAATCTTGCACCCTTTTTGATTTGATAATGAATTAATACGTTTATTCTTATGATGTCATTTCTAAGCCTCCTCATACCTTGGACGACATTCTCCAAAGGACGACTTCCGTGGACCCCTTGAGCACTTGCGATTCGAGGCCATTCTTCAAAGGAAGTCAGCCATCTTAAATCTCTTTTATTAATTCAAATGTTTCATTAATTAATTCACATTTCAAAGTTACTTTGAATCATTGTAAAAAAAAAATGGTATTTATTTGTATTGCAACGTCTCCTCTTTTTTCTCATTATTATGCATACGATCGCACTTTGTATTCAGCGTAGTTACGTGACATTCGGAATAAGATTTTCACTGATAAAAATTTTACATGTCACTATTTATTATTTTCAAATAACCAGAATTCAGATATAAACAGGACTTAACGAGCTGCACATTATTTACTGAATACAATGAAACGATTAACATACCATTTTTGTATTTAGTCTCCGTCACTGCAAACACAGGGTCCAGTGCACAGGAAACGTCTTAATTCCAGAAAAGAAGAAGTCTATTGACTGCATGTTGACCCATGCACAGCGTCAATAACCTTAATATTCTTACCTTCTAAAAATTTCTTAAGAGTAAAGTAGCGCACCCATGTTTATCACAGGTTATTATAGAGCAGTCGCTATAAAACTTGTCTCCATTCTTTTCATATCGCTGTAGAAGCTGTGTGACTGCAGCTAGTTCAAACTTCAAAAGACAAGGAGTCCATCAAGGCCTTACTTCGGTAAATTTTAGATGATCTTCAGTTATGCTTTCTACATTCCTCACGTTCATTGCAAAATTTTTAAAGAATATCTCAAGAATGGCCGATGAGTGTTTATCCTTAGCCCCCTGAAAGAATCTATGGTTTCTTTCAGGGGGCTATGGTTTATCCTACGCCAAACCTCAGAGGTTTAAATTATTGATGAAAATAGAAAAGAAAATTCCACAACATGGTTCGAATTAGGGACCTTCAGCTCTTCGCGCTGTACGCGCTAACCAATTCTGCCACTGTGGACATGGAAGCATTACGCTATCTACATGTCCTCATGGTTGATTAGAGCAGTTACCTAGTTCGCAGGTTGGGACTATCTTTCCTAATGGCACCAAGAGCTGAAGGTTCCTGGCTCGAATCCAGGCTGTGGAATTTTCTTTCCTATTCTTATGAGTAAGTTATTTAAGTAACTTCTCCATAAGTAATTCTATGATATTCTCGAATACGTGTCTGCACTGATTGAAGTTCTTGGCCGACGAATATGCGGTTGCGGCTCATCTCTTTCCCGATTCTCTCTGAATAATTTACATCAATCATATATTCTGAACCGAGAGAGAGAGAGAGAGACATTCTCAAACTTTAAGTCTGAGAATAAATCTCAGATGGAATGCCATTTTCATTCGCAAAATCGTAAGAATAACATTACTGTTTACTAGGGTTTCCCAACGTTTTGCTTATCCCGGGATTCCGGGACTAAAGTGATTCAAAATAGACTATAATATAGAAAAAATAAATTGGTATGGCGGAATGGTACATTCGCACAGGCCTACCACGAGATAATGATGCGGAATCAAAAAAATTACTGGGCTGTGTTGGGACACGGCGGCTAGTTAAATCGCAGAATTCGTCTTGAGGCCACATGACGAATAAGAAAAAAAATTTGTGCAACACAATTAAAAAAAATTAATTTCTGATATAAAATGTTCACACAAAAATGTACTTGCAATTTATCATAAATTTTAACCAAACCTTTATGGCATTCCCAACTTACAAATCACTGGTCAATGATAAGAGAAGTATGTTAGAAATGGCAAACAGACAAGAACCAATATTTCGCGCACACATCAAATTTATAGTACTGTCATCCAATGTAATAGGTGATTCGATGGGTTTGAAATCTAAATTAAAATGTTTCTTCATAAAGCTAAGAGCGTATAAATTTAATGTAGCATCTACATTGATAATGCTAACTGTCATAATTGCAATATTAGTATTCACCTCCATATTGTCACTGACTGGTCTAGTTGTTGGTGAATATTTCATTATCGCACTGAACAATAACATTTCCATATCAGATATCGACACTTTAAGATGGATATACACGGAGTGGCCAGATTATTATGACCACCCCATCAGTACTTCGTTAGGCCACCTTCTGCCTTCAATACTGCGGCGATTCGCATTTACTCTACGAGAAGTTGAAAAGTCATGCGAGGAATCTGACACAATGAATGCTGTTGTCTTGCGGTTTTGACCACAATCCGCTTCAAACCCCTTCAGTCTCTATCAGTGAGCTTCGACTTTCGGGAAATGTTGTGCTTGGCAGATGATGTCTTTCCCTGCTTCTTATAGGCTGTCATAACAGTCTTTGCCTGATGAATAACACTGTCCTGTTGTGTGAAATTTGTTGTTTTGGAACCACCTGTCTGATGGCTCATTCAAATTTCTTCCACAAATGCTCAATTGGATTGAGATTTGGTCATTATGGAGGCCACCTAAGCCAGGTTCGTCGTCGTTCGTGGCGATCGCAACAATCTCGCCTTACTATCATTTTCAATTGTCGAACCAACAATTGTTAAATCATACATTCAGTAGCAAAAAATTTTTTTTGCAGCAAACAACGCACAGGAATTGTTTGTTCTTGAAACTATTCCTACAAAATACGAATAGCATGGCATCCCGCATTGTCACGTTGGAAGAAGCCATCTCCATTACGATACACCATCAACATGATTGCATGAACTTGATCAGCAAAGATATATAGGTATGTTCTGAAATTCAGACGTTTTTCTACACAAATTAAAGGACCCATATTATGCCAGGAAAATATGCCCCAAACCATGACTGCCCCCACGAGCTTGAACGATTGTACTCATGCATGTGGGGTCCATGCTTTCATGCAGTTTCCGTCAAATTCTCATTCCGTTATCTGCATGATGCAACTGAAAATGTGGTTCATCAGACCACATGACTTTATTCCGATGCTTAACTGTCCAATCGTTGTGTTCCTGTGCGAATTGGAGACGTTTTATCTTGTTAACTGCAGATAGCAAAGGTGTTCGAACCGGCCTTCGACTCCTATATTCCATACCATTCAGTGTGTGGCGAACAGTGCGTTCAGAGATCATTTGAGAGGATCCCTGATAAAGATCTGAAGTAATTTGATGTGCTGTTGCCCTTCTGTTGTCTTGTACCAGTCTTGTCACTCTCCTTTCTTCCCGAACATTGATGGCCACAACTGGCACGTTCAGACCGAGTTTTCCGGTGGACAGTCCAGTCTGTAACAATTTAACAGCAGTTGCTCTTGAACATTTAACGAATGCAGTCGTTTTGCTGATATTAGCTCCATGGCTCCGAGCGCCAACAATCATCAAAGGGTGTTAAATCGAGTCGTTTACCTATAATCTTCTGAAACAAATCACTTCCAATGTCGTGGTAAACACCTGCTTGCCTATTTACACTAGTCCGGCTCTTTAGCAACTTCAGCGCGAAATCATAGCTAATTTGCCTACAAACATCAGGTGGTCATAATAATCTGACCACTCAGAGTAAACATTTCCTAGTATAGATCTCACTACAGAATTGTACAAAGCTTTAACAATACAAATATCATTGATATCAGCATCGATCAGTCGTCTATATTAGACCAGTCTGTCACTATAGGTTCACATTCGTTAAAGAGTTACATTTCAAAAAACTGCAAAAACTTATAATACCTTATTTTTGAATAGTTTTAAATTTGTTCTACACAGCATGATATCTTTCACACAGGACTGATGAAAGTGATGAAGCTAAGATATCACACTTCTATTACCTGGGTGCTTCACGTCCTTCTCAAAACAAAATCTATCACAAACATTGGGCTACACGAATATAAAAATTCATTGTGTATGAATATACATAAGGAAATATGAATTCCGTGTCCCAAACTGTCGCATATACAGGGTGAGGCATTTATATTGAGACAACTGAATATCTCGGAAACTAAGCATTGTACGAAAAAATGTCCAAAATCAAAAGTGAATTATTTCGCGGGGGAAATTTATTAATTAAAAAATTTACCCCCCCCCCCTTGTGAGACCCCCCACAAAAATTTATTTTAAATTTTTGAAATTCTGACTTCAGATTCTTAAAGACCATTAAAAAGTAGAATAGGAATGTCTGTAAGACCCGCTCTCTATCTCTTTGTCTTCATCCATAAAATTGGGTTCAAAACTTTAAATGTTCCACACTTTCAGGGCCTCTATCTCCTAAGCGGTTGGATCAATTGAAAAAACACTGATAAAAAAACATTTCTCAAATATTGTGTACAATTTGAATATACCATTAAAAATAGGGGTTCCTATTTAAGATTTCAAAGTTACCCTCTCGACCCAGCCCCCCCTCACAAGGGGGGGGGGTAATTTTTTAACTAATGAATTTCCCCCGCGAAATAATTCACTTTTGATTTTGGACATTTTTTCGTACAATGCTTAGTTTCCGAGATATTCAGTTGTCTCAAGATAAATGCCTCACCCTGTATATCGCTCCGTACATAAATTGCATTTGATGAAAATGCTACTAATGTTGACGGTTATGGCTCATTATAGACCTCCATGGGTTGGATTTTATCACTCGGTGTGAAACGTTTATATCATCAGATATGTTATTTGCGTCGAACTGAGCAGTGGAAGTTATTAGCGCATTCGGTTTCGGGCTATAGTTCACTTTGGCGGCGCCACGACTCAACTTTCAGTCGTTCATGCTGAGCCCGTAGAAGTCAACATCGGACATCTGGGTTATCATGGATTCCCCATCTCTAAATCTGTTTACCTGTGACGTTTTCTATAATTTTTCTGGCGTTTATTATGCATAAACTTGGAAATTCTGAAATTTTTGTAAAATTTCCACAATGCAAGGCCGATATCTTAGATACTATTAAATACTGAGGTTTAATTTTTAAGCTATTTTATAAAGTGCTAAAAGATAAAACAAATGACACCTAAAATGTCGTGCTATCACAAAGGAAGCCGGAGCTAGACTAAATTAATCTCTGCCAGAGAACAGATTTTCTGACTCAAATTTGTACTTCGATTGCATCAGCCGCTGACGTCAGCATGAAGTTGGTCAAAGTCTAAAGCATGCTTTATTTTATATACTATCGAATGCAATATCATCCATTTCTTTATCATTAATAGTTTTGACGTTATTAAGGTTTTCGTGATCAACACTTTTCGTGACATTCACGATTTAAGCGTGGCATCCCAGTATCGAAACATAAGACGTATTCTACGTCAAAAAGAAAATTGTATTTTTCATTAAGAGGAAGCCTTTATGCCGTTTATATGGTGTTTGGAGCTTTGAAATGAATGTTTCTGCCATTTCTTCATTTTTTCAAAAAAAAATAATTTCTTTAAAAAGGCTTAGCCGATTTCCATAAAAAATGACCAATATATAGTTTAATAACCCCTGAATTTCTAAAAAAAAATAAAAAAAAATTTAAAAAATTGACGGCGGGCGGGGGGGGGGAGGAGGGGGTCTTGGGGGAGGGGATAGTAAATAACTCCAAAACGGCTCATCACAGCCAAACAAGTCATTTACAAAAAAAATTCACCTTAATGAAAGGAGTATGTACATGTCGAGTTTATTGAGTTTGGTTAGCTCGTTTGAACGCTACAGCCATTTTTAAATTTTTAGAAAATAATTAATATCTCGAAAAAGGCTTACCCAATTGGCATAAAATATACGCAAAGGCACAATTTAAGAAACCCTCTAAATATGTATAATTTTTATTTGGTTTGGCTATTTGCCGTTTCAGAGGCACAAAATTGGTCACATACGTACATACATATGTACAGACGGAAATTTTTTTATTCAAAATTTCAACATACCTTTACGAATCATGAGATTTTAAGTCGATTTCAGCAAAAAAAAAATTTTAGTTTCTGAAACGAAAACAAAGGCCTTCACTCTTAGAGAGTGGTAGGCCAAAAATACGTATAATTATTGCCTATTTATTACATTCTTTTCATAAGTTCTGGAATCTCTATGATGGATAAAATTTTCATATATTAAAAAATTGCTCCATTTCATTGAAAACTGCTATGAACACAACGAAAAAAACCGTCTTTGTACTGTTTAGAAAATTTACAGAAAAAAATAAATCTCATCCTAACAACAATAATTACGAATGTCCACAACCATCAAAACAGAGAAATAAGACAGGCCCTTCGCTTTGGCAGTGAGCGATTTCAGATTCCAGCATCGAGGTGAAATAGCCATCTGCGATTTGGGGACGGATGGGAGCGCAGCGGCGCTGTTTACAATGCAAAGACATTGTAGTTTAGTAATATTTAGTAATATAATTTTCTATTAGAGGAACTGTTGCTGCCAGGAGTGGCACAAGGAGAAAGTGGCAGCCTTGCGCGCTCTGTCTTATTTCTCTTCTATGGTAATCTCTAGAAATTAGCGTGAACTTATTTTGAGCACCGAGAGATGGCATTAATTTGGGGGCACATCATGGCATTAGTATTTTTCCACTACTAACCACTGGAAGTGAGTAAAGCTCGAATTTAGTGCATGGAAATACATTTTTTTTGGGCCCGTAATTTTTTCACGGGAGAAATACTTGTACTTCAAATAAACATCATCAATAAATTTAACCAAAAGATTATTACTGTGATTTCTTTATAGTACAAATTCGAAAAACAAGAGGGTCCTTCTTGTTCTCATTCCGAGGCAAATGAGGAATATTAATAAACACACTTAGATAAAGTAAGACAGTAGATATCATACTACGAAGCACTTTTGCTATAGGAAAATCTGTAAAAATTTTAGGGAAATCTTTAGCAACACAATTATTTTTTTCAATATGACTATTGTATTTAAGACGACGCCATCTATCATTGAGAATTTCAGAACTATGCTCTCCGTCACTGGCAATTCATCACCTGACGATAGTTTACACAAAATAACTAAAATTAAATTTAAAGAATAGTCCTCCAGGATTTCCCAGGAAAGAAGAATTAGCTTAAAGATCTCCTGTGTACCTCCTGTTTCGACATGTTGATTATAATTGAGGAGAAGGGTGAATAGAGCAGCTAGCGCTACCAATGACAAACTTAACCATGCATTTGTTTGCACAATGAGTCTTGCCCATATAATATGTCTTTATCAGCGATAAATTACATATGGTAAAGATGAGTTCAATCTTCCCATTGTCTTGTCTTCCGATAGCGAGTTCCTCATACACGACCATCTACTGACAACGTAAAGCGAGAGACAACTCACACAATCCACTGACAACTCACACAATACCAAGGAGAGAGACTTTGTAGTGATAATTTGTTTAACAATAAAAAGTTTCAAAAAGTGATCCATACTCTTTATAAGGAATCAAAACTAGGGCGCGTCCTACTTCAATTGTTGAACATTGCTTAATTTTATCCAATAAAATGTCCTGTAATAGAAATTACAAATTTTTAATTAGACATACTCAGTTTTTCTTTCATTGGGCCGCCTTGACATGCACAGGTTTTATATTCTGTGTTACGAAGTTACAGAAAAGAATAAGAAATTTTGAACGCTAATTAACCAAATCACATGATATTAGCAATTTTTCGTGGATGTCTTTCTTAAACTTCAAGATTTTTTTCTTTCATTTAAAACAATGCTTAGGTATATTACACGAAATAAAAAATGCCAACCATGATCAATCATGAATATTATCTCGTGATTTGGTTAGCTGCGATAGGCCGTATATTTTCAACAGGCTTAATAACGTTATCTACGCAGTTTTTCTCGTTGGTCTCGCGTTATCTAACAATAACGTCACGGTAAATGAAATTTAATTGCTTTAAGGTTGGAAGACTTAATGGAGCATGTTAGGGAAATATTCGCCAAAGTTATGCTTAAAGAAAGATTTGCAATCAAAATGCCACAAGAAAGAGCTACAATTACTAAGCGATTTACTACATCTTTCATTTTAGGGGAAAAAAAAGAAAGAGGCACCACTGGGAATCGAACCCAGGATCTCCTATTTACTAGACCAGCGCTGTAACCATCTTAGCCATGGTGCCATCTGGTTATAATTACTTTAAGAAGGTTCGAAAACCATAAACAATAACGCTTATCCTCTTTGAGAAGAAGCATTAAAATATTTTGAAAGGTTCTTAAAAATGTTTTCCTTTTTTTCCTTGTGTTTTTGAAAATAAAAAAAGTATTACAAATATGTACTACCCATAGAATATTAAAATACATAATGTAAACACTATTAAAGATGTGAATGAGGTAGCGCACGTAAAAGCATAAGAGCTTGATCACATGAAATATCTGTCGTAAATTCGGGATAACGACGGATCTACAATAAAATAAAATCTTGTAAGCATTCTAAGGAGGAACTTTAGCTGAGAAGCAGAAATACATTTATACATTTATACATTTATTAATAAGAAATTAATCCCCCCAAGTAGGGTATAGGCAAGTAGCGGACCTTGCGGCCATCTATTTTTACCCCTTTTTACTCCCCCCCCCCTCCCCCAAGTTTTTTAATCAAAAAATTGATTATCTTAAAACTTAGTATATAAAAAATGTAAAATAGCTCTCTTTTTTCCTTTCTCATCATTTCCGATCGAATGACATATCATATGCCATTTGTTACCATAGTTCTAAAGACCTAGTGACCTTCACTTCTTTACGTATCTAAATACCACATAGATCTTTTGTCCCCTTTGATTCCCACCCCCGTAATTTCGACCCCAGTGCACAAGTCAAAACCAAACTATATAGTGAAAGTGGGCATGCCCAAAGTAAGCTACAGTCCGAATTTCAACTTTTTGCCTCAAAAAATGTCGAAATTATGAAGGGGACAGCAGACATTGTAAAACCTATAAGCCACTCCATTCTTCCGCTACTCAATAATATAGATTATGAGCAATTGAGCAATCGTGCGTCCACAAAGCGATCGTCGCGTGCGCGTGCTCACGTCAACAATACTTAAAAATTAAAGAGAAGGTAATAGTGTATTCATTCCTGACGAATCGATTGTTATATGAGATTATATTGGTATTCTTTACAGTCACTTATTTAGTTAAGGATATCCATGTTTTGTATCACGTGGAATACACAATAAAAACAGAGTACAAAAAAGTGATACGGAAACAAAAGTATTTATTGCCTAACGCGTTTCGATGTTACATCATTTTCGGAGGCTACCCTGTTACAAGTGAAGCCGGGAGACAGTGTCCCTTTTTATAATAATAGGAATCGCGGACCAAATCGAATATTCTTATCAAGCGCCAACCTATTGGGGAGCTCTTCCACTCTTTCGCTCTTCTTCTAACCCGATCAGATAGTCAATCATGCTGTAACTCTCGAAAGATATCTGGTCATTGAGGAGAGGAAGTCTCTCCTACGGTGATGTTTTCTGATTTCCATTTCCTCCTTGAACAAAATCTTCACTCTGTCACGCCCTTTCCATAATATTTCCATTCACCGGTCTATTTCAACCATGCGATATCTGGATTTGATGAGATGGTCCGCGAACACCGACTTTCCATCTCCGTTGATCCAAGCCCTCCTGTGCATGTGGAACGTCCTGCACGTGGATCCCACGTAGACAGCCTCACAATCCGGCACCGCAATCTGTACACGCCCGCGCATTGGTATACGTCCTCCACAATTCTATGAAGAAAGCTTCAAGCAATTTATTTAATTACCATTCATCTGAACTTACTTGTAACGCATATTTTCATTTATTATATCTGTTGAATTTTAAAGGTTTCCCCGCTCATTCTGTTTCTTTAACACGTCACACAGTCTCAGGATCATTGCTGGTCTATGGAAAGCTAAGATCGATCCTAATGCTGTCTTAAACGTAGCCTTCTGCAGTGGAAGTAGCAATGTCATGCATGTTGGGAACCAGAGCTATCACATCGAACATCGCCGATCCTGCAGATTTCGTAATTTTACAGCACTACACAGGCTAACTCAAACGCAGACCTCGATGTTTGTCAAGGTGAGATGCATAAAGACTTACGTTATTCCGTTGCTGAAAGCTAAAGGCCTATTCTCTTTGCCATCAGAAGAGAATCCGTACCAAGTGCTCTAAAACCTGTAGCCGCAATTTTATGAATTGCTTCCATCTGTCAGTCGATACCATTAATTATTTCCTATTTATTTTCTGGTAGATCCTGTCGTTTTACCCGTTTTTATAATATATATTTCTTGTGATCAAGTTCTTATGCTTATATAATCCCTGTCTCATTTACATCTTTCAGGGTGCGCCATCTGGGTTGACGATGTATATTGTAATAATCTTTGGATAGTACATATTTGCAATACTGTATTTTCTTTTTTTCAAACATAAGAAAAAACATAAGAAAAAAAAAAGAAAACATTTTTAAGAAACTTTCAAAATATTTTTACGCTTCTTCTCAAAGAGGAATAGCATTATCGTTAATGGTTTTCGATCCTTCTCAAAAGTAATTATACTCAGATGGCACCATGGCTAAGATGGTTACAGCGCCTGTCTAGTAAACAGGAGATCCTGGGTTCGATTCCCAGTGGTGCCTCTTTCTTTTTTCTACCCTATAAAAGGGAAAGTGAATCACTTAGTAATTGTAGCTCTTTCTTTTGGCCTTTCGATTGCAAATCTCTCTTTAAGCATAATATTTGGCGAATATTTTCCTTAACATGTGCTCCATTAAGTCTTCCAGTTTTAAAGCAATTAAATTTTAGTTGTTGTGATTTTATTGTTAGATAACGTTATTAAGGCTGTTTAAAAATACGGCCGATCTCAGCTAATAAAACCATGTAATAAAAATTGAGTATGTATATTTCGCATTGTTTTAAAGAAGAGAACTCAAAATTTAAAAAGGCCATTCACAAAAATTTGAAAATATATCACGTGATTTGGTTATATAGCGTCCAAAGTTTCTTGTCCTTTTCGTAACAGAGAATATAAAAGCAATACATGGCCAGGCAATTACATTCTGCAAATGAAAGAAAAACTATGCCTAAATAAAAGAAATTCTACTAGCTCAGTCCCATTTAAGACCAGTTGAGAATGAGCAAGCTTTCATTACCAAAAACGACCTTAGAAAATTCATGCGTAATTTAAATGTGAAACAGTATGAATGGGTAAATGTATTCGATTGCATGAGTCCGAGAATGATATTGTATGACCATGTTTGAGACATGTGCAAGAACATGTGTATGAATAAGGACATATTTGTGAATAGTGCATCAGATGCTGAGGGTAGGGGTGAACGGGATAATGGCAATCACCTAAGAACAAATAACAAAATAATCAACAGTACATACCCTAAGTACACAATTTTTGGTAAAAGTTCAGTGTAGCGTCCCCTAATAATCACGGAAGACATCGATCAGCTTTGTCGCCAATTTCTATGGAAATAAAAAAGGTACTGACCATTAATCTCCTGTAATCGGCCGGGGGAAAACCAACTGCCTCCTGTAACCAAAAAGGTTGGGGTATGTATCATTATTTTGCCCCCGGAGGGCCGAGGGTAGTAAAAGTTTCCTAATTTTGCACTTAAAATTTTCCTTAGATAATATCTATAATATGATAAACCATTCACTTATTAAGTAGATACGTTACAATATTAAATTCAGAACATAAACGCGACGGGGCTACCCGAAATCTTCCATGATACTTAAGGGACGCTACACTGAACTTTTACCCAATTTTTTATACACAGAGTGAGCATAAATTATTGGTACCATAAAAAAGAATTATAACGTTATAACTATAAATGCTGTGTCGACGCGGTTTGCAACAATGAAAACAGAAACGCTCAAAATTTTCAGCTCTTTCATTATGTGACTGATTCCAGCATGCAACGCATTATTGCACATAATCAAAATGCCGATTCCCGAGAGGAAAGCATTAAAATCTCCGATTAAAATTCAACAACATTACCGTGAAGACGTGCCTACTAAGAAATCATTAAATCGCTGGTTAAAACAAGTTCAAACAACAGGAAGTAAATTACGCCAGAAAGGCACGGGTAGGCCATCAACGTCAAATTAAAGTATTGCAAAATTACAAAAGCGTTTACTCGTAGCCCAGAGTAATCAATGCGTCGTTTGTTTGTTTGTTTCGTTAGGTTTTATGGGCGCGGCGCAGCTAGGTCATTTTGCTTCCTTTCACATGACTACAGCAGTGTTGCCAGATAGTTTTACCTCGAAAATCCCAAAACTCGTGCACAAAGCAGTCCAAAGACCACAAAAATTTCGTTACAAATTATATAAACCTATGGTAGTAAATTGTACAATTTCCCCATGTTTATACATCGGCCTCGGTGGCTCAGGGTTTGCGTGATCGCCTCTGATGCCCGAGGACGACGAGAATTTTTTCAGGGGGAAAATCCTGAGATCACGCACTTCCTTCGGAAGGGAAGTAAAGCCGTTGGTCCCGTGTAGTCGTTTGCCGGCTGCACGTTAAAGAACCCTTGCGAGGCAAAATTTGCGGCCCCTATAACGCCGTCCTGAAATGACCATGATGGCCGGCAGTTGATAAAGGACGTTAATACCAAACAAACCAAATCATACTATGTTTATAGTTTACGCTAGTCTGATTTCAATAAAATAAAATAATAATTACGTACTGGCAAGATTATAAGTTATCGAAATGAAAAAAAAAGTTAATTGAGAGAGAAGATAAACCTAAAAACTGTGAAAGCTATTAAGTAGTACTTACAATTTTGAGTCCATATGATACTGAGCACAACCCGATAATCGAACAGCGCAGGGAAAATACAAAACGAGCCGTCCGGAAGCTATGCTTCCACTGCATACTCGTTCAAGTAATAGCCAAGGGAAGTACGCTGAATTAGGAAAGAAGCCAATTAGGAAACACGCTGAGTTCAGGCGATATTTTCAGTTCTGGAAAGACCAGTTTATTGTAAGCCCGCAAATGCTCAAAATAAACGAAATCCGATGACATGATTGAATTTAGCCCGAGTTGGAGCTACTTCAAAATGGGAAATTAATTTGTTTGAAAACTGATTGAAAATCTATATCCGAAGAAGGATATAATGTTTGCCATTTAATTTTTATTTCATAAGAAAAGAAAAAAAAAGGAACTGCCACCAATGGGAATCGAATCCATGATCTCCTGTTTACGAGACGGGCGCTATAACCATCTCAGCCACGGTGTCTTACGAAAAAAATGCCTTTTAAAGAAGAATTGAAAACCAGTAATAATCATGCTTCACGTAGATCATTTGGAAATGTCTATTAATAAAATTATAAGAACGGAGGGCGATGCCATATTCTGTTTGACATTATAATTCTCCGAAAAACATTAAACAATCCTGGAGACATAAGGAAACAAATTATCAACAAGATAATAGAATAGCCTGGGATTTTTACTGAGCTTTGAAATCTTCACATGATGTGGCAGAGAAGCCTTTAATTGCATAATTCAAATCTAGATTTTCCAGCCGTCAAGCATACGTGAACGCACTGCCAAGTAAATTTTTGGCACAATTTTAGTGCATATTTTGGCTTTTTTAGGGCATATACAGGGTGGTTATAAAATAACGTGAGGTATCCAGAGCCCTCTAGCGAGTAAAGTAATGGAAGAAACATAACCAAATTTGATGGACGTACATTGTGGACCATGGGATTTCGATTTCTAAAAAAATAAAAATTAGTATCTAAAGTCGCCACCAATAAAATGTTGGTACTGCTTACCAAATAAAATGCATTAATTTGCATGAACTCGTTCCGTGTAACGATCATGAGTATAAAAGGAAAGGCTGGGAGAATTCTCATCATTCTGGCGCTAACTGCCTTTCAATGGCTCTTACCTTACGGGACCGTGCTTTGTTAGTCAAGCTGTATTATCAGCGGAACGAGAATGCCAATGCTGCCCTTCGTAAATTTCGGCGGTTGAAGAAGTTGCGAAAAGGAACGATGAGCATAACAAACTTACGAAACATGATTCAACGATTTGAAACTACAGGAACTCTAGCACAGCAACCAGCCCGGGGACAAAATGGTTAGTCAGCAACAAGTTGAAGAAGTTGCAACTGTTGTTGTCGAACAGTAGATGGCGAATGTGTAGGGTATCAGCAGTGCTCGGGCAGTAGCAGATCCCATACTTAACGGTGCGGAAGATCCTGCATCAGATGTTGAAGTTTTACCCCTATAAAATCTCTTCTGTTCAAGAATTGCTCCCTGGCGATGTGGCCACTCGATTGGATTTTTCATTGAGATTCTTAGCACGCATGCAACTTGATGGTACATGGCCGTGGCAGATTTTATGGAGTGACGAAGCACACTTCCATTTTTTGAATGGTGGTATTAATTGGGCAGCATTTGGACAGCGAATAATCCGCACGCTCGCGTGCAGGAGCCTCTCCACTTTCCAAAAGTCACAGTGTCCTTTTATAACCGGTCCTTACTTTTACGAAGCAAATTGTGCAAGTAGACCAATGACCTGCACCATTACTAATGACAGGCATGCTGATATGTTACAGAACTTCGTGGTTCCACAAATGCAGCAACGAGGATGCCTCGATTCGACCACATTCATGCAGGATGGTGCACTAACCCACATTGGACATGAGGTTCAGCGTGTCTTGCGGCAATATTTCTCTGACAGCAGAGTCATTAGTCGCGCATTTCCCACGGTATGGCCACCGAGGTCGCCCGATCTCAATCCTAGTAACTTTCGGTTGTGTGGATTTCTTAAAGGTGTTGTGTATCAAGAACATGTCCCTGATATCGCAACGTTGAAAGATCGAATAACGTTACAGGTGAGACAAATTAATTCTGATATGTTGCGAGGCGCCGTGGAAAATGTCGTGCATCGTACGAAGTTCTTGGAACGTCACGAAGGTTGTCATATTGAACCTCATTTGTAAGTGACAATCATTTGTTGTTAATAAAATTGATGTGCGCTGTGTCGTTTGGCATTTAATCATTCAGTATTCACACTAATACACTTTTGCAGCGCCAAAATTTTACTGATGGCGACTTTTGGTACTAATTTTTATTTTTTAGAACTCGAAATCCCATGGTCCACTATGTACGCCCATCAAATTTGGTTATATTTCGTCCAATACTTTACTCGTTAGAGGGCTCTGGATACCTAACATTATTTTATAATCACCCTATATGCGCATATCTTAGCACTTTTTGGTACATATAAATGTGAACCCTAATCATGAATACGCTCCACAACGACAGACGATCAGCAAGGAGTAGTTTCTGTATAGACGTTCTACGAGAAGATGTTGGGCCCAAGAGCTCTCAACTCTGGCGAGTGATGACCATGCATCGCATATTATCCAGAACGTGGAAACTCATTTTTTGATCAAACTCTTAAAAAATTCTCGTTTAGTGAAAGTTCACTTTTTTGATCAAAAACTAGTACATAGATCCACGAGATTCCCTATTTCTCGGACATGTGGCACTCAAAAGAAAGTTTTCAAGATTCAGAAGACATAAAGAGAAGTGCGATGAAGAAACTCATGAACATTCCAAAAAAGGATTTTTAAAAATGTTTCCAACAATGGCAACGTAGTTGGGAGTAGTGTGTAAACACAGAAGGATCCTATTATGAAAAAGAAAAGCATATGAATTAAATATGTGATGCCTAAGATCAGATACTTTCTGATCCGACCTCGAAAAAGAAACTGAAGATGAAAGAAAATAAAGCCTGTTTAGAATACCTCAAAAAATAGAACTATATTAATTCTATTCTTTCTGTTTTAAACCGGTCCTCAATGCTTGTGACAATAACACATCGTGTGATAATTTGATTTAAACTCGTGAATAAAATTTAATTTAAAGTAACAAAGTAAATCTGAAATTTTTAATTACAATTTATAAAATGCTCGTATCACCTTTTCTAGTTTATATTACATCTTAATTCTTTTACAGTTCACGTTTAAGAATGCATATTTGACATAATTTTGATTTCACTGCAATGTGTATCTGCCTGCAACGAAAGTGAATGTTTGTATGACAATTCTGCAAGTAGAGTGTTGCACACTTCCTAAAGCCGGGCTTATACTGTTTGCCTCGAAAATAAAAGCAATGCATTATTGCCATTTTTAACACTCCTTTCACGACAACGGACAGGGAAAACATACCCAACACGTCAACTAAGCTTCAATTGACCACACAAGGAAGGTCAGGAGTCCAGCGCGAGATTCCGTGATCAGGTAAACAAACTTGTCTTTGATCTTCAGCACACGAGATAAACGAAAATCACAGGAGCTGTAAGACACTTGTGACCGCGTTTTCATTGATCTTTCCCAAACTTAAATGAATTAATCCCAAGTTCATTCTTATCACGCAAAGTTTTTAAAATACAGTTGTGCACATGATGTAAATATGTATTAAGAGAATAATAAAACTAAATCAATAAATTATTAAGGTAAAACTTCGTTATAATGAAGTCTGATGAAACGAAATCTCGGGTATAACGACCTAATTCTGAAGTATCGACTAAGTGAATAGGCTTTTCATGTCTCGAATATGACGAATCTCAGGTACAATGAAGAAATCTGTGAGGTTTGTTATCTAGAAGTTTCAATATATTTATTGAATACACCAATAACAAGAATCAAACATTTATGGGTACGAGCGTATTCAAGGAATTAAAATGGATTACAGATTTACATTATATTAGACTCCGACCCCTCTTCGTCCAAGTGGAACCGAACCTACTCGCCAGGCTAACTCTTGCCCAGGGCTACTTTAGACCCTTTTTTGAGTTAAAAGATCGCTCGAACCCTGTTGCAGTTGCTTAAGTACACCCATGCGTCGTCTAAAGTTACCACTTTTTTTCGCTTTTTCTGCCAGGTGCCGCTCATGCAATTTCAGCATGTTGATCTTGCGCTCTGCGATATGACGTAGCAGTAATTTCTGAACACTGACCTTGTGTCGTTGTTCCGTTTACAAAGCTTGGTTAATAATGCGACTCCCAGTTGCCAGTAATGCTCAGACGAGGCAATGCTGCGTTTGGTTTTGGAATTTACAGTTTCGATGCTAGCCTTGATTTTCATCATCACTTCAGTCGTGCGCTTTGGGGTAGGGTAATTCTTTTGCGTGGTGGCGCTGAGCTTGACTCTTTTTCGAGCGCACATTTGTTATAGCCCGGCTTCCTTGTATATAATAAAAATCACGACTTTTTGTTACGTAATTAATAATATTAAGCAGAGCGTTTGCGTTCCTGACGAAGAGACAGGGGAGGAGACATTGATATATGAATCAAAAAATTTAATTTCCAAGTTGTGGAAAGTTAATACAAGAAATTTTATGATAAAGACTAATTGAATTATCAAATTGAATCTCTTCTTACGATGCACTATATCTCATATGTACACTTGAAATAAGGCAAAATGCTGCCTGTACTGAAAGTATTGGTTCATGCTTTCCCACAAGGTCAATCAAATGACTGTGGGCCCTTAGTTTTCAGAAATTTGACAAAACAAAATTGGAGGAAGTGTATAAGGGAAAGTATTTTTATTGCTCTATTTAATGGTCTGAGTGGCGCAGTGAGAAACTCTGTGTATTTCAGGCTGAAAAATGCGAGTTCAAATCCTGTGCACCTTAAGCATAGAGGCAGTGTTTACTCCATATATCGAGAGACTCGATACCCGTCGTTATATTACATACTTCAGTTATTATAAACCCTTATTCAGTATTACCGATGTACATGATTCTGTAGACTCATCCATTGATAAATAAATAAAAGGTTTATATACTGTATAACATATTTATTTGTTGCATCTAAAAACATTATCATGATTCAATACTTCGAACTGCAGATTCGAAACTAAGTCACCTTTTTCATTTCTTAAGGATCCAAAATTACACGAGGAATTGGTTGAAAGCATACGGGATCGGGACTGGTTCAGAAGTGGTAGCAAAGTGTACGTATAATACAAGGATAAAGAATTTATTATAAGAAACCAATAGCAAATGCGACCTGCCGTTGGCAATATCGCCGCGCTATCGGCCAAGCCACGTTTTTATTTCTTCTTGAGTTGAATTACCATTATATTTTTAGAGATCAGGAGTGGAAAACTTTTTCTATTTTTAGACGACTCCGGAGGTATTTTATTTTCTTGCGGGTCAACTCTAGGATACTTGAATGAGATTATACAGGCATGCTACGTATGTAAAATTTGAAAAGCTCGTACAAACACAGATGACGGGTCGTTGTTTGCCGACCCTTGCTATAGATCATGGTACAATTTATGTTTTATGTGATTATAAGATAAATATCATCCTAAATATTGCAAAATAAAAATAATTAATAATAATAATTAATAGTGGTTAAATAAACTGTTTTTAACCCTTTCACTGCATACTTAAATTTCATTTTCATTTCTAACAAGAGAAAATTATTCATTTTTCGTAGCATAATGAAAAGTTTTTTAATGCCTGTAGGATGAAGCCGATTTCCGCAGGTAAAGATAATGAAATTCTGTGTGCATTTATCCGCTTTACACATCAAAAGGGTTAAAAACCTCATTTATCACTAAGGATCATTAAATTCATTGTCAAAATTGAATATTTTCTTTTGAATATGCATTTTATGAATAAATAGCCGTAGCACGTTGGAAAATTGGGATTATATTCAAGGCGTATACGGTCAGCAGCATGGGTTGCTTTTACCGGAGAAATTAAAGTCCACGAGAAATCCGGAAGAGAACAGTAAGTGTTTTCTCTATTTTGTGAGTGCTCGAATTATCGTTAAGAAGCTCGCCATATATAGTATGAGCTATTCTGAACGAAAGTGTATATTTTTTTTTACGGCTCAGCATAAGTTTATTGCGTCAAAGTTTTATTTGAGTCTACGTGACTTTCATTCTATTGAAAAGTGTTTTGGTGTTATTTAACCAAAATTATAAGAGAAGGAGTTTTACTCTCATTGCTGTGCTATAAAAGTTTGTCATTTGTTTTTTTGTGTAGTGGTGTTAAAGTTCCTTTGTGCCTGTAATTAGTGCGTAGTCTAAATTTTAACGCATAAGTTGATAATTATAATACTCGAACAGAACTGATACGGACGCATTTGAATTTTTTATTAACTCTTTAATGTAAAAAAATATTTAATTATTACGAAGGTTACAGTATTTCTTATTTATTTTTCAGCACGACATTGAGCCTGAACAAGTATTATTGTAACCTGTGCCTATACTCATGTATTGTGCTTAATATTTTAATATCATTCCATATTAAGAAAGCGGACTAATTGTTTAACCATTAGCACTGTACAACCCGAATTTGGACTGATAATTATATAGTGATAAGCCATCTGTTTAAGTTTTGTGGCTCTGCATTTTGACTCATAAATATTGGGCTAATCTAGTTGACAATATCTACGAATTACTTAGTTAAGTAAGATATACAGTATTATCATTTGTGCTTTATTAGAAGCTTTAGCATAAAAGCTACTTATAAGAATGCGCCCTTGGTCTGTACGTTTATCCGGCCGTCTGGCCGGCCGCCGTTTGCACGATAACTTGAAAACGGATTAACTTTTTCAAATTCTATTTTCAGAAATATGACCACCAAAGTCTTAGCTCGGCCGTATCAACTTTTCAGAATTTTTCGTGGACCCCTTCAAGCCTAATTCACGTGCTAAAACAGTGAGTGTAATGAATACCAAGATAACGGCATGTCATATAACAATCGATTTGTCAAGAAGGAATACATTGTTACATTCTGTTCGTCTTTTAAGCATTGCTGACATCGGCGCGCGCACGTGAAATCGATTTGTCGACGCACGATTGCTCAAGTGCTCATAGTCTAAATTATTAAATAGCGGAAGAATGGAGCAGTTTATTGGTTTTATAATGTGAGTTCTTCAAAATTTCTACATTTTCTGAGATAGAAGGTTGAAATTCGGAATGTAGCTTCCTATGGGCATGTCCATCGGCACTTTTAGTTTGGCTTTGATTGGTACACTCGGGTCGGAATTACGGGGGTGGGATTCAGAGAGGACGACATATTTATATGTTATTTAGTACGTAAAGGCGTGAAATTCAGTATCCAGATTCCTCTAGGCAAGATCTACATTGCTATGAAGTTTAGGCCCATTTGTTCCATTGGGGTCGGATTTGCGGGGATGGCAGTCACTTGGTCTTCAGAGCTATGGCAACATGTGGCATGTGATATAACATACACTCGGAAATGATGAGAAAGGAAAGAAAATGCGAGATTTTTTACATTTTCTACATATTACGTTTGAGAAAATTAATTTTTTGATTAAAAAACTTGGGGAGAGGTAAAGAGTACAGATAAAGGGTAAAAATAGAATACTTGCCTTATCCTAGTCGGGAGGGGGGGGGGGTTAATTTCTTTTTGATAAACGTATAAATGTATTTTTGCTTCACTGCTAAAGCTCCTCCTTGGAATGTTTACAAGATTTTATTATTTGTTTTCAAAAGTCAATTACGAATTATAGATCTAGGCGATTAAAATTTCGTCATGCTTGTTCACTTGTTTGTGTATCTATCCAAACACTTTCTTGAAATTTGCGTTTGTTAAGTTAATAGACATAGATGTTGTAAGTTTTCAACAATTTCTTTTTGCATATATTAGAGTGATAATGCTTTATCCTATTGTATTTGGATTGTTGTTATCATAATGTATTTTGCATTTTTATTACCACTTAGTATAATTGCATTTTGTTCTTATTTTCTTATACTTCATTAAAATTTTGCTGATTCAGCATAACTAAATGGTTGGCTCGTGTTTTATGAGTTAGCTTTGTGCCTTGTGTTTAAACCTTCCACTGCGCAACAATAAGGCACGTGTCAGCCAACAATCTTCCAACGTTCAAAGGCTGTTAAATCGCGTCCGTTTACCCGTATCTTCAGAAACAAATCACTTCTTCCCTATTTATAATGGTCTGGCACCCTAGCAACTTCAGAGCGAAATCATAACTAATTTGCCTACAAACGTCAGGTGGTGATAATCTGGCCACTGAATGTATACCATTTCAAAACGAGCATTCTCTCGTTAGTTGCGCTACGGCTGTCCGGCATTAAACCATATACGATCGGCTTCAGCTGTGTAGCTCGTGTAAAAGTACAGGAGCCTCATCATTAGTTATCTATGTTTTAACTCTTCTTGACGGTAATCTTATTTAGAAATTCGTAAGGGGCCTAATAAGGTGGGTATCGTTGGTATCTTAAGCCGTTTTCGGATGCTATTAATTTATTCAATAAGCAAAATACCTATCCTACTGTAAGAATTTTTTTTCCTTACTTTGTTTCGCGAATTTTGTTAAATGCGATATCCAGCTGAGCCTGCATTGATTTTATGATGGAAGACGCTCGTGTAGTGGCTCCAGAACACATCGCGTAATGGCCGTGAACCCAACTTCCTACAAATGGGATGAAAAGAAGTGTTTGTTTGTGTGTTTGTTTTTTATAAAAATCTAGTTTTATTCCGATCTTGATGAAATTTTGCACACTTGACCTTCAAAATAAAAAGTAAGTCGCTGTCTACATGAGATTTCGAAAAACTATCCCCATCCCCGTTTTCCACTCTTTTAGTTTTGCGCGAATATCTCGAAAACAGTGAGGACATCGGTGAAAGTGGACGCTGAAAGTGAAATCTCCTTTTATTTGTTAAAATCAGCGTTTTGAGTTCTACAGCTGTACAATTGGTGCGCTGTGACCTCTACCTGTAACAGTTACAAAGTTACAAATTGCAAGGTGCAAAATTCGAGGTCAAAGGTCAAATTTGACACCATCATTGTTTAGCTCCTACCTAAATTCCTATATGTTGCCTGCAACAAATTTGTTGTATCTCCACTCGTTTTGAAATTGTATGGGGGGGATAGACTTTTGACTCGTCCTGTATATAAAATAACATGTCCTGACTGATTCATCCTCGCCGAGCCGAAACCGATGAAGCTCTTAATATGAAATTTGGTCTGTTGTTTTATTTTATTATGTAGAGACTCACTTAGAAAGGATTTTACGAAATTCATCCCCTAAGGGGGTAAATAGGTGATGTAAATTTGTATGAAAATCCGTCATTGTTTAACTTAAATGCATGATTAAATCCATGGAAATTGGTATTTTGGCCCTTTGGTAAGAAAGATGTATCTCATAATTTTTGGAAATTTACCACTCGAGGGGATAATCTAATTTGCTTCAGCGGTTTCGGCTGAGGGATGATTGTAAAAAAATTACTTCCTATAGCACAAAATTTATTTTTAATACCGAGAGATGACGCTGGCTGCATTTTAATTTGCGGTATGTTTAATTGTTTGCATAACTCTACAAGCCGAACGGGCACACACAGTGAGGGCACATGCTGCTGGACAGTCGCTCTAAAATGTTCTGCATAATCTATAGATAACAAAGATATTTATTCTTCATTCATATGTAATTTCCATTCATTGATAGCATGGTTTTTATTTGAAAAGTAAAAACATGTACCGGAACAGAAAATTATATCATGGCTTATTATCTGATTTCTGAAATATGTCAATTTTCATACTGTTATGGCAACCAGATTATCTTTAACCATTACTTGAGTTTTAAATATTCAAAATGGTTTTCAACAGCGGCTAATAGAAACAAGTTTAACAAAAAAGTTTAGAACTGAATATACAGGGTGTTTTTGAATTGAGTACAGATTTTTTGGGAGATGATAGAAGAGGTCCTTAGAAGTATTTTTTATAATATGAACATGGGGGTCCCCGCAGCTCCGTTTACTTACAATACTGCATTAAACAATCAAATGACACCGGGACGCAGTGTGCGTTGGTAGGCCTAGATTATTTTATTTTTAACAATTAACACAAGCAATCTACTGTATGACTTTTACAGTAATTGTTCGAAATGACCGCCATTTGCTTCATAGCACAATTCGCAACGCCTTATGATGGATTGATGTACGCGCGGAAACAGTTGATTTGCACGGTCGCTGATGTCACCTGCTGCCGCGACAACACGAGCCGCCAATTCTTCTTCGGTATCTACGGGTTCGGAGTACACCATTGCTTGTGTTAATTGTTAAAAATAAAATAATCTAGGCCTACCAAAGCGCACCAAGGCCTGTCTCCATCCTTCATTGTCTCCATCTTGGATTTTAACAATCAGTAATTTTTCGTTTGTTGGAAACAATGAAGGATGGATTGTTGCCCGGACCCCGATGATCATGTGACTTTTGAGTGCCCTGGCCTGTCTCTCGTTGGCCTCGGCTATAAAACTGCGAAAATAACTGATGTAATTTATGCATGTTACGTAATGACGTCAGTTTCTCGCGATGCTCGTAGGAAACGATATCTGAACGATACTTTTGCTTTTTCCTACTACACCAGAGGCCACTGCTATCACGGAATTACAAACGCAGCATGGGAAAATGTGTTAACGTCATATCTCGTTAGTACGAGGCCTACGAGATAACAAGGCATGGAAGCGAAAAACTTACCTGACCAACTGGGTGCTAACAACAATCCAACCTTCATTGTTTCCAACAAAAGGAAAAACACTGATTGTTAACATCCAAGATGGAGACAATGAAGGTTGGATTGTTGATAGCACCCACTTGGTCAGGTGACTCTTTCGCCTCCAGGCCTTGTTAAAAGGATCTCTTGCGTGACCATCGAGAGACACGTCTCTGTCTTTCGGTGGTCACGTCTCTGGTCCGCCCAATAAAGAAAGTTATAACAATCCGTCCAAAGCCAGGGATTGTTGTGGTTTAAGACAATATTCAGTCATTGTTATTAATTAAATAAATAAACTGGAAAAAAATAATAATTCTCTTGGTCAGTCCAAAGCCAGAGATTGTTGCGGTAAGATAATACTCGGCTGTTGTTGTGAATTAAATAAATAAACTGAAAAATGTTTTATGCAGATGAACAGTATATTGTTGCAGAATATTAAGTTTTGAAAACCATTGGTGCTCCACTTTCATTTCTTTACTCTTCAACCTGTACCGTTGACACCCGTCATGTGATGGGTGGATTTCTAGTATTTAATATAAAACAAAAAATTAAATACAACAATAAAAATGCAAAACAAATTTAATTTCAAATTATTGCTTTAAATATATACAGATCGACATCCGCCTAATTAAGTTCGATGAAGGGAATCTAAAAAATGAACAGTCGTCTTTGTTTCTTCGATTCAAGCAAAATTTCACTGCGCACCATTGATATTTCGGCATTTTTTTCAATTTTGAATCCGATGAGGTCGTTGCGTACGGAAACTGAAATTTCCACTGTATGATCAAACTGTACTGACGTTGTCAATGCCAACGATATAACAAGACATGGAAGCGGAAAAGTCAGCTAACCATGGGGATGCTAGGAAGAATCCAACATTCATCGTTTCCAAGAAACGGAAAAAACTGATGTTAACATCCAAGGTGGAGACCTCGTGAAGTTGTAAACAAACGTAATCATGACGACATGACAAAGCGCGTCATCTGGGTGAGAGCGGCAAAGCACAAAAATCTCGAAATTACATGCAAATTAGCCGTATGTCACATCTCGTTGTATTGAAGATCTCTGGGTTGAAATGGGGGACCAAGATCCAATATGCAGACTATAATAAGAATGCGTGAAAGGAGAATGGATGAATTGCAGTTATCTTAGCGAAATCAGTATTTGCATTACGGAGCTCAGGAAATACGAGGGAGGGTTGAAAAATAACGCGGAACAATTTTTTGTGGCAACATTTTTAATAATAAGCAGAAGTGAAACAATGCATAAGAAAGCTGCAGATCCAATAATCTCGTTCATAAAACTCCGTTTTCTGGTTGAATAGTATTGTTTGGTTGTTTAGCGTATGGCTGATTTTACCGCTTCATCCGAACCAAACCGTTGGCCTCCTAGGAATTTCTTCATTGGTCCGAAGAGGTGATAGTCAGACGGTGCAAGGTCTAGATTGTAGGGGGGATGTTTGAGCATCTCCCAGTCAAATTCCTCAATTTTTTTTCACATACACAAGCCGTGACATAGGAACGCACATTGTCGTGACGTGTAGACAATCAGCATCATACATTCCAACTTTTCCTTGTGATCAAGCCATTGCTATCTGTAGTGAGAGATTCAATCTATCAATTCGCCAACTTTGAATATCCGGATAAAATTAGTATTCCATAAAAAAATTTTATTACAAGAAATAGGCTTACGTTGCTCGCCCCTCTTCTTGACAAATGTGCTACTGCCATCTCTTCCGCTCGTAGAAATTCCCGTCTCTTTCAAGATGAAATCACTCTTCCCTCCAATAACTTATATCGGTCTGGCTGCAGTAGAACTAGCCTATAAAATCATCTAAGCGGCCTCTTTTATGCGCCTGAGGCCTGTTTTCCTATTTCGATTACGACTCTCCGAAAATATTTTAATTTTCCCGTCTCAGAGCTCCCATGAGCTTCTTCTGCGGGGAAAGCTCTCGCTTTCAATCCATGTGACAATGCGCTATGTCACAGGGCCAACATTACTCGCGATTGGTTTGAGGAGCATTCTGAACAATTCCAACGAATAAACTGACCGCCTAGATCGCCAGACATCAACCCCATCGAACACACAAGGACAGGATTTTTTTTACCAGGAGGGAATATTCAAAGTCATCCCACGAACCGACAAGTGTCTAAACCGACATGGAGACTACGTCGAAAAATAACCTAATGTATATACTATCAGTTGGCTGTTGGTTGCATGAAATAAAATGTACACGTTTCACTGCAGGCTTTGTAACCTTAATTTTTGATCACCCCTCGTAGATACGAGGCTATTCAATATTCAAATTAGTAAAACCTCACATGTGTGTCAGATTCTCTATATCGTTAGAATTTCCACCAGGCCATAACAGGTTGATCGTTAACTCCTCCAATATCACTTTTAAGATGGCGGTGCTTCGTGGGATCAGATTTCTGCGATTCCATCATCACCTTCATCCCAAGTATATCCCGTATACATGTATGGATTAGATGCACTGATTTTATTAGTGGCAAGAGACTGGCGAGCACGTCTATCACCATGTATTGGTAATGTGGCCCCGAATGGCACGCAGTGAATTTTTATCTGTTCGGACCATTGGAAAGAGACCTGGGAGGCAAGCGATTTCTAACTGGGGGGGGGGGGGGTGAGTTCAACACGCCGTCGTTTCGTGGGTTTCTGGCATCTGCCACTTCAATACCTTCATAGATAGATGCCTTGGCGAACTTTGGAACAAATGTTTAGATTGCGAGAATAATCAGTACAAAGGCAATACTATTGTTTATGTGTACAAATTTAATAAATTTTAAGCAATGGAAGGTTTTGTTATTTATTGAACCATCCTCGGATATCAGAGCAAGCACTGTACAATTAAACTCTTTTATCATAACTCTATTTTCTTTGCATCATCCTTTAAAGTTAAACTTTAAAATAGTTTTGGATAGATGTGTCGCAAATAAAACTCTAATATTTTCTTCAGCACGATGTCACTTATATTATCGTTACTTTAATCACAATAAAGCACAATAACCAAACCATTTACAATCATTTCGTAATTACATTCGCAACTCTTCATTTTTAGGAACCACATAAATGAAAGAGGAAAATATTCGCAATTGCAAGAAAAAATTTGATTTCATTGCTTCATAGCAAATCATATCACGAGTTCTAAAGATATCCAATTTCAAACTTTAAAAACTGTAGAAAACAGTGACAGGAATTTGAAATAAAATCCGAATGCCAAGACAGAAGCTCATAAAATTTTTCTTCCATTATTGCATCCATTTGGAAAACGAGTTTCTCGACGAAAACGTGACACGGATAATTAATAGTTTGCACCAAATAACAGTTGTTTCGAGAAAAAATTTAATCCTATTTTTTTTCCTTAAATTTATTTTTTTTCATTGAGTTCGGTTGTGTGTTATTTCAAATTTTTTCATCTTTTCGAAAGGATTTAACGACAAACAATTTTAATAATTGAATCCTTGAATATTATATGCATTTTGTCCGTAAATCTTCTCTTGCTCTCGTTTGGCTGTAATGAAGTTTATATAAATTTTCTAAGTGTTTAACTTACGATAAGAAAAATGAATCTGCTTGCGTTTTAAAAACTTATCTGAAACCTGAAGCAAAGAACAATAGCAAAAGGATATTGGAGAGTTGGAGAGGAAAGAGAGCATTACGGGTTTCCTTTTCTCCACCCCCCCCCCCCACACGTATTTTTGAACATGTCTCTAAAAGCTGACGCTTCAAATAAAATGACGTCGAAATATGATGTCGACCGGGTCTGCTCACTGTCATTGTTAATATCGTCAGTCGGCGAGTTTCGATTTTTTTCTATTTCTACATAACACTGAACATACGAGCGAATGATATTGTTCTGTTTTGCTAAATCCGAATAGAATGGCGATAGTTAATACTTTATAATTTTCTTAATTTAAACCTTAATTATTTAAAACTCATTAAATCTGAGGTTAATTTGAATATTTTTAAATCATCTTCTAAATGGGATTAAACTTATTTCTAAACTATGTGAGAATGCGCAAGGTACCATTACCAAAACGAATTTAAAGACTTTATGAGGAATATAAATGTGAAAATATGAATGGGTAATTGTATTTCATAGCATTCGATATGAATTAGATTTTGTATGAACATTTTATTGTATAAAACTTTGAGTTTATATACGTAATTGGGTGCGAGAGAACAAAGCATGAAATTCTAAAAGCAGAATATGTATTATATAAATTAGAAATTCCAGGGAGTGTTATTTTTAGTAGTGAAACCACGTGCAAGTAGTATGTGTCAAATGAGATATGTTCTGTTTGATAACATTGTTGCAATGTAGCTCCCAATTGTAGAGTTGATAAATTGTACCTCACTGCACTAAGATTTACATTTTGAGATATTTTTTTTTAAAGTTATACTTTTTACTGAATCTAATAAACAGTCGAGTCAAAATAATGTGACCATCTGTTAATAGTCGGAATAACCACCAGGTGCAGCTCGGACAGCAGCTAGACGGGCTGGGAGAGACTTAATGAGATGTTGGAAAGTGTCCACAGGGATATTGAGCCATGCTAACTGCAGTTCAGTTGATAACTGTTGGAGGGTGGGAGGTGGAGTATCCATGGAGCGAATAACCCGATCGAGATGGTCCCATAGATGCTCGATTGGGTTTAAGGTCGAGGAATTTGAGAGCCAAGGAAATACAGTAAAGTCTTTCACCTGCTCTTCTAATTATTCGAGTACAATTCCAGCTGTCACATTGTGGTGCTGGAAGATGTCATCATGCCTAAGGAAAAAAATGTTCATGTATTTGTGTACATGGACAGCAAGGATCTATTTATACTTGAATCGATTCATATTGCCATTCACAAAGATGAGTGCTCCCAGAGAATACCACGAAAACATATCCCAGACCATAATGCTGCCTCTGCCAGCTTGTTGCCATTCACAAATGTCAAGTATCTGCATAATGGTCGACTTTGCTTGTAAATATTATAAAATAAGGACTTCTGATATTAGCAAAGGGTAGAATATTTAATTGCCTATGCGTTTCGTAATAATTACATCTTCAGGGAAACAATACAACTACAATTGAGGCTGATCGCGTTCACAAATTTATGGACATGCCCCACCAATTGAAATGCAAATTTCAACCGTGGGGTTTAACAAGGAATGTTATTCGTCCGAATAACACAGTTCGTGACTCATACTGCCATGTGTAGATAAATTATATAACCATAAGTTAGACGATCATAGAAAATAAAATAAGAATAAAACAAAATAAACAAAATCGTTAGATAACATAATACTAAAAGGCTCTTAGAAGCAGAGTAATCATCATGATAATCGACATTCCAACAATCGATATTTATTGTTCACGTGGCCGATTTCGATTCTTGCTGTTGATCACTTCATTTACTACATCCAGGATCGGGTTCTTTATAAAACTTGTCTGGTTGTTTAAAAGTAACGCCTCTCTTGCTAGCACATGTTTTCTGATTTCTAAAGTTTCCAACGTGAGGATTCGTCTCTGGTCCTTTTCATGTTTTATAATACTCATAATTTCTTGGATTTCGGCGAATGGGTGTTTCTTTTCAATCAGATGTGTCGCGAATGCAGATTTACGATCTCCATTCACCCACGATCTGCGATGGTCGTCATACCGTTCTCTAAATGATCTTTTTGTAAATCCTACGTAAAACGCTCCACAAATCTTGCATGTTAATTTATAGACACCGCAAGATTTGTATTGATCTGCTTGGTCGTCCTTCTTTTTGTCCGGGTTTAGCACATGTTCGCATTTGTTTCTTGTTCTATATCCAATTTTTAAGCCTTTGTTTCTGAATATATTACTGATTCTTGTAATTTCCGGGCCTATGTACGTAAACCCCACGGTTGAAATTTGCATTTCAATTGGTGGGGCATGTCCATAAATTTGTGAACGCGATCAGCCTCAATTGTAGTTGTATTGTTTCCCTGAAGATGTAATTATTACGAAACGCGTAGGCAATTAAATATTCTACCCTTTGCTAATTTCAGAAGTCCTTATTTTATAATATTCACAAATGGTTGAAAGGTGTTTGTTTTCTGACTTTTCTCGTCGTATACGCCAACATCCATCCGTCCGATGGAGCAAAAAACATGATTCTCAGAAAGCAACCTTTTGCCAATCAGTGAATGTCCTGTGTCGGCAATGCTGTGCAAATTCGAGCCTCTTCGCCGATGCACAGTCGTTAGCATAGGCGCTGTGAAGCCCCAGACGCACCAACGTTCGCTGAACTGTCGTTATGGACACAATGCAGTAGCCTCCAGGTTCATTTAGCCAGTAAGTTGCTCCACTGTAGCACGTCGAATCGCCCGAATGCGCCGCCGCAACCACCGTTCCCCTCCTTTATCTATGGTTCGTGGAGCACCACAATTTCCACGTCGCTTATTTCCTACAGTGGCATTTTGCCATGCGAGTACTCTTTTACCATAGTAGCACGCGAAATGTTAACAAACTCCGCAGTTTCTGAAATGTTGCCAACCTTGACCCAAAGCTAATAATCACTCCTTTTTGTATATCTGCTAAATCGCTCCGTTTCTGTATTTCAAGAATTGAAATGTTTTTCGAATGCCTACAACACACAGTATATATTTACCCAATCTGCTGATGACACGACATTTATTGCCTCATTATTTAGTGCCTTCTGCGATTGGTTATTTAGCGCTGACTTCACCATTAGGAGGGTGGTCACATTAATGTGATTCGACTGTTTATATGTATGCATACAGGTCGCATCGGTATCGACTGTCAAATATTGAAATATTGAAGATCAGTTATCGATAGTTATGGGTTTTTGATAGTATTCGTCGTAGTATTATACACTGGTGAATATAAAAACTTATTCATTATCTGTGTACTGTTATTTTGTTTTGGTTCCATTTTGCTATGAGTCACCATTATCGAGATATATCAAAGTTTGGATTTTTTTCAATTTGACCGCTATGGAATGTTCCATAGGAATTTGGATATGATATCCGTAATCAGCGATGAAAAAAAAACCATATTCATTTCGTATATCACATGTTCTACACCTTAAAAAGTGCGGATAAAATTCAACAACGAACTTTGAAAAAATATAACAATCCTGGAACAATTCAAAGTTTTGAAAGTCCGTTTAGCAGAAATATTTTATTGGTTTGTTGCAAATGAAATAGCAAAGTCATTCTATTGGCGGAAGGGGGAGAGCGCAAGTTACGGATTATGCAAATTTAAGGTGTTATTCGATAAGGCAACACAGGGTCGATGCAATAAAAGTGATCATATTCACTTCTCTTCTATGTATCACGCTGATGACGACGACATAATCGTCGAAATGGTCAAAAATTTAAAAAAATAAGTTTATGGAATTTGTATTTTTTCTGTCTATTTCGCGCCAATGACTCGATCATCGAAGAGGGAATATAGTGGACTCAAAGTTATTCATGGGACAAGTCAATTAAGAACAATATTTCTTTTTTGAGTTTAAATTGGAGAATATTGCGAGGGCTGATCCAAACGGATTAATAAAGCATTCGATAGAGAGGTTGTTTTCAAATGAGCCACTCGGCGCTACTTCGCAAAATTGTGATACACAGTACGAGCCTGCAAAATCAACCTCGTGGCCGTGATCCTTTCTCTATTGAAACATGTGCCATGCACCCGACAAGAATCATATTGAACACTTATAAGCTACCATCCCTAAACTTGAGTATATTCTGAGCATTTTGCAACTTGATATATTTCTCTATGTTGATTTTTTAAAAAATATATAGAATTTTGAAATCGGATGAAGATTTTTGATATATGCTGTATACTTCACCATTTTACTAGGGATAAAGATGCTTTTTGAAACTTCAGTAGGATTGAGAGGGGATAAAACCTTATTAAAAAGAGGACATATAATACAGCTGAAAATAACTCAATTGAGAACCTACTATTCAATTTTGATCTGCACTTGACTTCTGACATTTGAACTGCACTTACTGTAGTAATAGATTTCCAAAGTGAAATATGAGCGACCAGAACAAAGAGTGCCGTTTTTGTTCTTTCACGAGATAACGTAAATTTATCTTAGGATAGATCAATTCATCTACATGCATTAATTAGATTATTAAGATGAAGCAGGTAGCACAATTTTGTATCAAATATTTTTAAATCTTATGATTAATTAATATTTAAGCATTATTTTATTATTATATTTTTATTTCATTCAGTACATGTAATTATCTAGTATCAAAACAAACAAAACAAACTAAACTAACAAACACATATAAGTTGCTTTAGTTAAATGTTAAATATCTAAATATTGTTTTAAAAGGCGTGAGTTTTGAACAGCCGAAAATGTGCGGAGTGCTTTTATTAAATATAATTCATTAAATTAATTGTCATCCATTCTGTAAAATGCTTTTAGAATATTCGTACATTTTGGATAGATCTCTATCTAAACAAATAGAACGCTTTTAGAATAGTTTTAACTTATTAATACATCATATTTCATTCTTTTTTGTAGCTCTGAAATTATCTTGCATTTCATATTTTTTATCATTATCTTTTGAACCGAAGTAACGATATGTATAAAATTTTGTACAGAAGTAAGTTAAATCAAATTATTTTTTTTTCTATTAGAAATTTTATTCTCTATGAATTACATCACAAGAAAAAACCAATAGTACAGGAAATAACTTATGAGGGATTTTCAAACGAATTTTTACTATAATTCTGAATTTGTACAGTTCTTCTTTATGAAATCAGAAGAGCTTTGACTGCGAAAAATTAATGGAAGGCCATCTACTGGGTTCACGTTAACCGGAATTATCAGCATTTTCTATCATTACAGATAAGTTAGTTTAAATTGAGTTAACAAATTACTAGATAAGGCATCATAGGCCCTGTGAAAGATTAGATTTTAATTCTTTAAATTAATTTTATCATCAACAATTTGTTTGTTTTTAAAAGCTTTTATTTAACTTGCAATGTTATTTTGTTTAGGTCAAATCTTGCAAACTGAATTAGAACCACTTCCCGACAAGATAAAGAGCTGAAACATGATACACTTATACAGGGTCGACGACAATGCATGTTAACGAAAAAAATTTTCAAATCGGTTCACTAGTTTGTGTTCTAATGGTATTAATTTATTATTACGAATTTTCCAATTGCCACAACAAAGAATTCGTTATGACGAGGGTTTAATGTATCCGTTGTTTATTGTTGTAAAATTAAGCTTTATTAATTATAATAAAACATAAGATGACTTGAAGATATTATAATAAAACATAATAAAAGCGTGGTTTTAAAAAAACCTCTTTTTCCTCTTAACTTATTTGTTGTAAAGGTGCGTTCCCATAGCTTGCTAGAGCTTTAAAGCGAAGTTTTGATTTTTAAAGCAAATTCTGCTCGCGAGAAAAATGCAGCTGTAGCTTGCAAGCTTTAAAGCAAAAACTAGCGTTGAAGGTATCCCATAGCTAAAGTGCCTTGCGAGAAATCGCAGGTGGGAATTCAAAAACACATGGCGCCTTTTAAACCGTACGAAAACGTTTGTTTTTACAGAGAAGGAGTTTAATTTTAAGAAGCTATTGATAATTAATCGTAAAAATATTTTGTAAAAAGGAAAACATATTTCTACTTTACCAATACGTGATATTTATTTTTATTTTCGCTGACGCTACAATAAATGGAATAAATAAAATAAAACAAAACCAATTAAATTTAAATAAACAGAACTATTAATTAATTAAATAAACTTAAGTAATAAATAAAGTATAATAATACACAAATTAATAAAATAAAATGAGCAAAATAACAATTAAATATAGATAATAAATTCAATAAAGACTATAAACTAATTAATGAATATAATGTATAAAGAGTCCTGGGCAACCGAAATGCCCAGGACCGATAGGATTTTAAAGCATTCGAGAACGAAAAGGAAAGCATTTGATTTCTAAAGAAGCCTTTCTTTTTTAAGAATTAGATGAAGTTGCTAAGGATGCCTCTGGTTGCTAAGAAGGTGTACTTCTAAGGGAAATGTATAGTTCAAACGGAATAAAAATACCTAAAAAGTTAAATGGAGAAAGTAGCAATTCTCTATAGATTAAAATATATACGAATCCTTTAATTTGTCAACGTTCCTATTTAATAAAATAAGCGTTAATTGTTGAAGCGTTCTGTGTAAAGGTCACTCTTTCTTCATAAACTATTGCCAACGCTTTTCTACGTAAGCATGTACCATTGAAGGAATGATTAGCTACAAGCTGTTGTTAAAATTTGCCTACAAAAACTAACTATTGATAATATAAAGCGTAAATACTTACAAGCCATATCTTAGCATTGAAATTTGCCAGTGGTTTCATAATGGTATCATTAAAACATGAATCATGGAACCAATTACGATTATCATTAATTTTAAGTTATATTAATTCATGACACGTCATTCCAAGTTGTTTGATTTATTACATGCCATATTTTAGCATTGACAGTTCCAATGAACCATAATGGTTCCAGGAAACAAGGTGCCTTTGAACCAATTTCGACTATCATAAATCTTACGTTATATTGATTCATGGCACATCATTCCAAGTCGTTTGATATATTACATGTCATATTTTAGCATTGAAAGTTCTAGTGTCCCATTATGGTTCCACTAAACCAGGTTTCTTGGAACCAATTTTGACTATCAATCATTTTACGTTATATTCATTCATGGCACATCATTCCAAGTCGTTTTATATATTATATGCCATATTTGAGAAATGAAAGTTCCAATGAACCATAATGGTTCCACGAAACCAGGTGCCTTTGAACAAATTTAGACTATCAATCATTTTATATTATATTCATTCATGGCACATCATTCCAAGTCGTTTGATATATTACATGTCATATTTTAGCATTGAAAGTTCCAATGAACCATAATGGTTCCACGAACCAGGTGCCTTTGAACCAATTTCGACTATCATTATTATTACGTTATATTCATTCAGGCACATCATTCCAAGTCGTTTGATATATTACATGCCATATTTTAGCATTGACGGTTCCGATGAACCATAATGGTTCCACGAAACCAGGTACCATTGAACCAATTTTGACTATCATTAATTTTACGTTATATTTATTCATGGCACATCATTCCAAGTCGTTTGATATATTGCATGCCATGTTTTAGCAGTGAAACTTCCAATGAACCATAATGGTTCCACGAAACCAGGTGCCTTTGAACCAATTTCGACTATCATTAATTTTACGTTCTATTTATTCATGGCACATCATTCCAAGTCATTTGATATATTACATGCCAAATCTGAGCTTTGAAAGTTTCCCCTGAACTATATACCCTTGAACCAGTAAACCACATACCCTTGAACCAGTGCTGACTGATATTGACCATCAAGGAAGACGATCACGTGTCTTCATTTAATTCACAAGCTTTTTCTTTGATTTAGTTATGGAATGCCAAAGGGAGAACAGCATTTGGCAATGCACAGGCCATTTATACATGGAATTGTATAATGAAAAACGTGGTCCCCTCTATTATTTTTGACGTTTTGAACCGGAAGTAGTTCACCGATTTTTTCCACCAACGAACTCAGTCTTCCGATTTCCCTAAGTTGTCGAATGACGAAAACGGAAGTCGAAAATTCGGAAGCGTTCGAAAGCTAGAGCACCAACAGACAGACGGACGGACGGACAGACGGACAGACGGACCGAGTACCTATCGGTCCTAATAAATGAATAAAATGAAAACAAAATAAAATAATATAAAATAACAAATTAAAAGTTATATAAAATTAGCTCAATCAAATGTAATAAACAAACAAATAAATAATAAATAAAATTTAAAAAATTAATAAAATAAAAAATAAATAGATAAATAGATAATTAAAATAAATAAATAATTAATAAAAAATTTTTAAACCATTGTATAATACTGAAAGAAGAAATAATTATAAACTGAAGATATTCATCAAACAAATCACGAATACAAAGGAGAAAAGGGAAACAAATAAAATTCGCGGAATTCTTCCTTCACTTTTCTCTTTTGTATTCACACTCTCCTCACGACCCAATGCATGCACCCATTGCAGTTATGAGAGAAAGAAGCAGTGTACTGCGCATGTGCCTCGGTCATTTCCAAGCTACTAGTAGCTTTAAAATCAAACTGACCTAGATATCCGCTTGAAGCGAAAAGCAGCTTGAAAATCCAAGCGTTTCACGCAACTCGCGCATATCAGCTTGGTGTTTAGGATAGCTTCAGCTAGAAAAATCACACGCAAAACGCTCAAAGCTTCAAGCTTCACGCTCCAAGCGAGCTATGGGAACGCGCCTTTACAACGTCAAATGAAAATGCTGTTTGTTGACTGAATTCTAGTAAATTGTGGTACTGACACTGACTGAATTCTAGTAAAAGTACACTGCATTTTATTTGCACTACAGTAAGAACAACGAGTTGTCATTATTTTTGGCCTACCACTCTCTAAGAGTGAAGGCCTTTGTTTTCGTTTCAGAAACTCCAAATTTTTTTTTTTGCTGAAATCGACTTTTCAGAATGTTAAAATTTTGAATAAAAAATTTTCCTTCTGGACGGATGTATGTACGTATGTATGTCCGTATGTGACCAATTTTGTGCAACTAACTCCTCTGAAACGGCAAATAGCCGAACAAAATAAAAATTATACATACTTAGAGGGTTCCTTAAATTGTGCCTTAGCGTATATTTTATGTCAATTGGGTAAGCCTTTTTCGAGGTATTAATTATTTTCTAAAAATTAAAAAATGTCTGTAGCATTCAAACGAGCAAACCAAACTCAATAAACTCGACATGTACATACTCCTCTCATTAAGGCGAATTTTTTTTTGTAAATGACTTGTTTGGCTGTGATGAGCCGTTTTGGAGTTATTTACTATCCCCTCCCCCCAGGCCCCCCCCCCCTCCGTCAATTTTTTTTATTTTTTTTTTAATTTTTTTAAATTTTTTTTAGAAATTCAGACAGCGGGGTTCTTAAACTATACATTGACCATTTTTTACGGAAATGGGCTAAGCCTTTTTAGAGAAATTAATTTTTTTTTGAAAACATGAAGAAATGGCAGAAACATTCATTTCAAAGCTCCAAACACAATATAAAGGGCATGAAGGGCTTCCTCTAAATCTAAAATACAATTTTCTTTTTGACGTAGAATACAACTTATGTTTCGATACTGGGATGCCACGCTTAAATCGTGAATGTCACGAAAACCTTAATATCGTCAAAACTATTAATGATAGAAAAATGAATGGTATTGCATTCGATAGTATATAAAACAAAGCATGCTGTAGATTTTGACCGACTTCATGGTGACGACATCGACTGATGCAATCGAAGTGCAAAGATGAGAGAATTTCCATGTTTACGCATAATAAACGCCAGAAAAATTATAGAAAACGTCACAGGTAAACAGATTTAGAGATGGGGAATCCATGAAGACCCAGATGTTCGATTTTGAACCAAAAGTGTTCACGAAACGTTAAACCACCCATTCGAGTGACTTTCACTAAAAATCATGAAAGCTTGGAAATAAGAATGCATTAAACTGTAAATCCACCCATTTGGGTGACTTTCGGTGAAAATCATGAACATTTGTCAAAAGTGAGCACGTGTACGGGCTCAGCAGGAACGACTGAAAATTGAGTCGTGGCGCCGCCAAAGTGAACTATAGCCCGATACGAATGCGCCAATAACTTCCACTGCTAAGTTCGACTCAAATAACATTTCTGATGATATAAACGTTTCAACACCGAGTTATAAAATCCAACCCATGGTGGTATATAATGAGCCATAACCGTCAACATTAGCAGCATGTTCATCAAATGCGATTTATGTACGGAGCGATATACAGGGTGAGACATTTATCTTGAGACAACTGAATATCTCAGAAACTAAGCATTGTACGAAAAAATGTCCAAAATCAAAAGTGAATTATTTCGCGGGGGAAATTCATTAGTTAAAAAATTACCCCCCCCCGCTCTTGTGAGGGGGGCTTGGGGAGGAGGTAACTTTTAAATCTTACATAGGAACCCCTATTTTTAATGGTATAATCAGATTGTACACAATATTTGAAAAATGTTTTATTATTAGTGCTTTTTCAATTGATCCAACCGTTTAGGAGATAGAGGCCATGAAAGTTTGGAACTTATAAAGTTTTGAACCCAATTTTATCGATGAAGACAAAGAGATAGAGAGTGGGTCTCACAGACATTCCTATTCTACTTTTTAATGGTCTTTAAGAATCTGAAGTCAGAATTTCAAAAATTCATATTTTTTATGCAACTGTTCTTTGCTCAACTTAGACAAAGCCTTGTGATATTCTGGTTTCTAGGCAAAAACCAAGTTCCAGTGCACAAGTTAACTTTTGGGGGCAGCAATCCTATGGAGATAGAGTCAATGCGCGTGCTTTGAAAAATATTACAATTTTTTGAAATGTGACTCTTTAACGAATGTGAACCTATACTGACAGACTGGTCTAACTATAGACGACTGATCGACAGTGATATCAATGATATGTGTATTGTTAAAGCTTTCTACAAAGGTTTAGTGAGATCTATACTAGGAAGTGTTTACTCTGAGTGGCCAGATTATTATGACTACGTGATGTTTGTAGGCAAATTAGCTATGATTTCGCGCTGAAGTTGCAAAAGAGCCGGACTAGTGTAAATAGGCAGGCAGATTGTTTACCACGACATTGGAAGTGATTTGTTACACAAGATTATAGGTAAACGACGCGATTTAACAGCCTTTGATGATTGTTGGCGCTCGGAGCCATGGAGCTAATACCAGCAAAACGGCTGCGTTCGTTAAATGTTCAAGAGCAGCTGCTGTTAAATTGTTAAAGACTGGATTTTCTTTCGGAAAACTGTGTCTGAACGTGCCAGTTGTGGCCATCTATGTTCGGAAAGAAAGGAGAGTGGCAAGACTGGTACAAGACAACAAAAGGGCAACAGCGCATCAAATTACTGCAGATCTTTATCAGGGATCCTCTCAAATGAACTCTAAACGCACTTTTCGCCATAGTATGGAATACGGGAGCCGAAGGCCAGTTCGAACACCTTTTTGCTATCTGCAGTTAACAAGATAAAACGTCTCCAATTCGCACAGGAACACAAGGATTGGACAGATGAGCATCGAAATAAACTCATGCTGTCTGATGAACCACGTTTTCAGTTGCATCATACAGATAACAGAATGAGAATTTGACGGAAACTACATGAAAGCATGGATCCCACATGCATGAGTACAATTGTTCAAGCTAGTGGGGGAACTCATGGTTTGGGGCATATTTTCCTGGCATAATATGGGTCCTTTAATTTGTGTAGAAAAACGTCTGAATATCAGAACATACCTAAGTATCTTTGCTGATCAAGTTCATGCAATCATGTTGACGGTGTATCGCAATGGAGATGGCTTCTTCCAATGTGACAATGCGGCATGCCACGGTACTCGTATTTTGCAGGAATAGTTTCAAGAACAAACAATTCCTGCGCGTTGTTGCTACTAAAAATTTTTTTGCTACTGAATGTTTGCTTTAACTCCTATGTTGATTCGACAATTGAAAATGATAGTAAAGCGAGATTGTTGCGATCGCCATGAATGACGACGAACCTGGCTTAGGTGGCCCCCATAATGACCAAATCTCAATCCATTTGAGCATTTGTGGGAGAAAGTTGTACGAGCCATCAGATAGGTGGTTCCAAAACAACAAATTTCACACAACAGGACAGTGTTATTCATCAAGCAAAGACTGTTATGACAGCCTATAAGAAGCAGGGAAAGACATCATCCGCGAAGCACAACATTGCCCGAAAGTCGAAGCCCACTGATAGAGACTGAAGGGGTTTGAAGCGGATTGTGGCCAGAAAGCACTTGACAACAGCACTCATGGTGTCAGATTCCTCACATCACCTTTCAACATCTCGTGGAGAATGCGAATCGCCGCAGTATTGAAAGCAGAAGGTGGCTCAACGAAATACTGATGGGGCGGTCATAATAATCTGGCCATTCAGTGTATATTCATCCTAAAGTGTCGATATCTGATATGGAAATGTTTTTGTTCAGTGCGAATATGAAATATTCACCAACAACTAGACCAGTCAGTGACAATATGGAGGTGGATACTAATATTGCAATTATAGATGCTTCATTAAATTTATACGCTCTTAGCTTTATGAAGAAACATTTTAATTTAGATTAGAAACCCATCGAATCACCTATTACATTGGGTGGCAGTACTATAAATTTGATGTTTGCGCGAAATATTGATTCTTGTCTGTTGCCATTTCTAATATACTCCTCTTATCATTGACCAGTGATTTATGATGAATTGCAAGTACATTTTTTGTGTGAACATTTTATATCAGAAATTAAATTATTTAAATTGTGTTGCACAAAGTTCATTCTTATTCGCCATATGGCTTCAAGATGTAATCTACGATTTAACTAGCGGCCGTGTTGCAACACAGCCCTGTAATATTTTTTGATTCCGTATCATTATCTCGTGGTAGGCCTGTGCGAATGTACCATTCCGCCATACAAATTTATTTATTTTTTGTTACGGAAGCGTGATTGTGCTAATATCGCAGATGATTATGGGGAAGACACTTCGGTTAAGCATAATGCATCAGAACGCAAATAATAGGGAATTTAATAGAAACATACTTCACTTCCTGTATGACAATCTCTCGTAACAAAGGCATAGTAAGAGAGTTAGTTTGTTTTCGTTACGAGAAATTTTTCGTCAGTTTCGTTCAGTTTTGTTTGTAACGAACGAGCATGGAAGTACAGAGAATAACCATTCGATGTTTAGTTGTATACATCCATGCGTACATACCTTTAAACAACGAATGGCTGTTCTCTATACATCTATGCTCGTGCGGAAATGACGCAAGAAATTTCTCGTAACGTAAAAAAAACAAAACTAATTCCCTATGCAATGATTTGCTTTGAATAAAGAGGGAAACTACCAAATACGTAGACATAATCATTTTGGTGCTTGACATTGCTGACTTTCATGTTGTGGGAGACATATTAAAAAGTTTTTCAATATCTTGCCCAAATTTAAGATTTAGCTTTATTAGGATTGTTTCACGGTTGAATAAAGTTTTTAAAGGGGTTAATATTTTACAGCTGACAATTAAGATAAGCGATAACACTGGCCAACAAAATTTAAGATTTTTGGTAGTATTTTTTCTGTTGATTACGAATATAATTTTGAAATTTCTCTACCATGCACAGATTTCATTTTTTTTCAATGAAACATTTTAAAATTATTCAGAGTTTGGGGCCTGATAAATTTCCTTGCGGCTCCAAAATATGGATAGTTTAACATTACAGACGCTTCTCTTCACACCCATTACATTAACATAGAAGTCTCTAAGTGCATAACTTGGAAACGTGACGTGACAGCAAAAATATAAAAGCAGATTCTGATTCTACATACAAATTACTAGTTAGAACACTTTGTGTGGTCTTAGTTAAAAAAATATGTGCTGACTAGTGTAACTTAATTGACGATGACTTCACAAACAATCAGAATCTCTTTGTTTTTATATAATGTAGACGGGCGTTATAAGCGTTACGAAACGTAACCTCAACATAAAAAATTAAAAATGTGCCGTTTTTAAATATTGCAGGAAAATTCTGAAGATTTCTTGCACATGAAATAGCCTTTCCAGAAGCTACTTTTAATTAGCCTTTTCGATTTAAAGCGATGTAACCATTATTAATTGATTCAATTTTAGCGTGTCTGTCTTTGCTATATAAAAAAATAAAGATTCATACAGCTTTGTGTCATGCTTAGTTTCTCTTGATCTTTCAAGGAATGTTTTTTTGAAATAAATTTGAAGAGTTATATTAAAAATTCGTTAAGGCAAATTAATATAGAAAACGTAAACAACAAATTAATAATCGAAAATAAATATTTAAAATCAACAATGCTAAGAGATAAACTGTCTGCAAAAAATAGGAGCCAGCAACCCATATAACACAATTCTATAAAATTTTATTCTGGAATCGTGTATTGTATTGCTTCTTTAGCCAATCACTTTTAAAGATAGTTTAACTATTAGCCTTATTGATATTAATTATTTATTTCCAATTATGTTTATATTGTCGATAACATGCTCAGAAAATTAAAAAATGCGCCTCAGGGTTGCCGAGCGCGACTTTTGCTTTCTATTAACCTGATCAGGTGAAGTTCGAGAGATATCGGAAAACTGAATTAAAACGTTGGGTTTTCCTTTTTACGTGTAATAATAAGAATTTTCAATATTTTATGCGAAACGTCGCCCTTCAAATTAAGCTCTGCACGGACAGATGCTAGATAGCACAGGTCAAACCTGTATAAGTAAGAATATTAAAATGAGGAATCTCAAGTGCTTCAACGTTCTCATTATGAGATTTAAACGCTCACTGAAATTCACTTAACAGTTTTAACATTAAGCAAGTGTTGAACCAGACATTTGTATAGAAAATCAGTTGATAGTTGACAACATGCAGGCTACAGGGTGGTTATAATTAAAACTTTCTCTACTTAAACGCCTATGTGGAAAAGGAGCGATCACACGAATAGGAACCATAATGTGGACATTACCAAAGATATTGAGAAGAGAAATAGTGAATAAGCAATTACATGGAAACACTTTCAATGCGTTGGGATATTGTACATTAAGCGAGGTTTTTGTGGACGTAGCATATGACAAACAGATGACTTAAAATGGCCGGATTCATTCACCTGCCCGGGTACTGCTTTCCGGACGACCCTTGTACGGAGAGCAACTAGCAATGTCTATTGCTTGTACCATTCACAAGACGGCTTAAAATTGTTTCTAACAAGTGATTTTTCAAACCACTTATCGAGAAAATATCGATTCTGAAATCTTCCAACAATTCAAAGAAGCAAGTGACTGATAATACACGTTCTACTGTATCTAGCAACGTTGACGATACTTTTCTTATCGGTTGTCAACGCAATCGCTGGTTCCTCGATGGCCGAGACATGCTTCTTCTCCCGGCTTCATAAAGGCTCTGCCGAGCGTTCATTAGCGATGCAAAGTAATATCGAGAGAAAGCCATTGAGCGCGTTTTCGGTCAGAGATATAAAGAATTCAGTCTTTATCTGTTTGGGAAAGCAGTTCCAAAGGGTCAAAACGTATCTATGTTCCAAAAGGAATCGGATGACGATGAAAGAGGAAGAAGGTTTCCAGACCTAGAACGACCCCTGTTATTTGGACATTGATTATCAAAGGTCTTCACGATAACATGGAAGATCAGGTGACTTCTTTTGTTCTGTTGATATCTCCCATTGTAAGCCTCTTCCTTCAGATATAAAGAATTCTTTCCATAGAAGCCGTTTTCCTACAACGATTTCATCAAGGCAACGATGCCTTCTGAGGAACAGTTCCAAAAAGAATTTTTTCATTCTCAAATTTCAGAAGTGGCAAGGCCACCAACAAAAATGAGATGGAATTACAGCTTCCGATTTGCTTGCTTATCCTATCTATTATGGTCCGTTGTACAGACAATAATGCTGTATGTTGTCTGGCATTAGGTCAGCATTACTTACCAGATTGAATGCTGCATACAATTACGTGATTAGACGTGTCTCGTTTATCTTGTCATGTAAGTATTACTTTAAATGGTGTCCTCTAAATCTATCTGTTCTGTCGATTTTTTTTATTTCTGAAAGGCATATAAATCAAACTAGCTGGTCTTTATATTCACTTATCTAAACACCCAGCTTCTTTTGGTCGAAAACTAGCTCGTTTTGTCTGTTGATGCTCGCCCTCCTAGAAGATAAAAGTTTAAAGTTAATGTCAACATTTCGACTTCATGACATTGTTGCTTTTGCCTTTATCCAATGGAATCCCTTAACCAGCCGGTTTCAAAAATCCCTTTTAGGCTAGAGTAAACCAACACTATTGGTTACTGTCAGTCCTTTAAGAATAATTTTACTAATTACTTACATCAACATTAGGCTTCTTAGGGGTCAGAAAGAAAAAACGAAAACATCCAAGCCACTGCGGGGTTATAAGAAATAAAAATAATAACTGTTTTGCTTGAAAACTAACTTTTATTATTCATTAGTATCCATGTGTGAAAAAAATCATAGTTTCATAACAATTATTTCTATTTTTTGAACCCAAAAATCAAAAATGGTCTTCTCAAGAGTTTAGGTAAATTTTGTCTTAATAACGAATTGTGCAACAAGAACGTGAAAAAAACAATTCTAACGTTTGATTTGCTGTCCTTGGCATTTAATAACACCAAATAAACGATTAGGCATTTTTGTGATATGTTTCTGCAAAATCTGTGGCTCTAAACAATACAACAATCTTCAATGGCAGTTTTCAAGTCTTCCACACAAGAATATTGTTTCTGACCGGCATATACTTGTCTACACATAAATCCCCAAAGGTTTTCAATCGGGTTAAGATCAGGACTGGCAACTTCATTACTTGAATGTTTTTTCTTTAACCTGCCAGATGTAGACTTGGATGAGTGAATGGGTGCATTGTAATATTGAAAAATAAATTCTGGACAAAGAATGTTGACAAAAGAAAGGAGGTGATGGTCCAAGGTGTCTTGATAGTCTTTAGATTTTTGATGACCAGAAATAATCGCTACACTTGTGACTCCATTATAGCCAAAGGCTCCCCAAACCATGACACTACCTCCTCCCTGTTAACAACTGAAGAAAGACTCAACAAGTCAAGTCAGCAAGTCAAGCCAAATAGGATGCTCAACCATCTGATCTATCCAGGTTAATCAGTAAATGATATACTAAGCCACTCATCGTTCCAATTCTTGTGGTTACGGCCCATTCCAACCGTTCTCGATTGTGTATTTCTATCAAGGGTGGTTTTTACAACCATTCTTCTATAAACAAAATGTGGATTTCTTTGCAGACGCCTGTGAATTGTGTCAGTTGATACGTTTATTTCAGAAACAGCAGCAATTTGTCTTACAGACAGGAACTGGTGCAATTTTACTTACGAAATGTGGAATCCAAGACATATCCTAATGCCTCAACGGGACGCTAAAATATGCCCAAATGCCATAATGTCATTTTCACAAATTCAGAGATGGGTTTTCTATTTTCTTTTAAAATGTACTCGCCACATATAAAACAAAAAATGTCTGGATAATTCGTACTTTGCTATTTGCACAAACAATCCTTCTGTCATCTCTGGCTGAAGTCACTTTTGAACGTCCACTTGCAGGTTTCACATGAAGGTTTTCAACCTAGACTTGTATTTTATAAATTTACAGATGTTCGGCCGATTTCACTGGCAATTTCATTTACAGATTGGCCTTTTATTTTCAGCATCTATATTTTACTTACTTCCACTTCAGAAAACAGCTTATTTTTAGGCATTTTTACATGAAACGAGAAGTAAAGCTTTGAATCAGGAAATAATAAACAGGTATGCAAATTATGGAATATACCAAGTGACTCGTTGTGTATTTGTAGAAGGTGAATTGTATAAAGGTAACTTTACCTAAACTTTTGAAAGAAACTGGGCTTTTTTAGATTTTTTCGTCTAAAAATAGAATTAATTATTACGAAACTTTGATCTCTTTCACATATAAATGCTAATGTACAATAAATGTTAGCTTTCAATCAAAACAATTTCTACTTTCATTTCTTATGTAAAAAGTAAAAAAAAAAAAAGAAAAAAAAAAAAAAGAAGAAAACACCATTATCTAAACTTTTGAGACAGACCTTATATGTATCCCACCGGTCCCACAAAACAGTCTACTTTATCCACTGTTTCAGCTGACACGCTTATCGACCTATGCTTTTCCGTCTTTAAACTGTCGATACCATCACAAAATCTGTTACAAGGTTGTTCTTTTCTAGTATAGTCTCTTCTGAATGCATGCTGCACTGCAATAACGAAGTGTCCTAGGTAAAGTTAATTACAAGGCGTTCGAAGTTCAACACGCCTCTAATTGCCTCAGAGGAAATAAAACCTAAAGAGTCTTTTCATACGCGCTAGTTTTTACTATACGAAATTTCTTGGGCTTAAAAATAGTGCTGCTTAATGGGTACAAGAAGCGAGGTTGCCAGATCGAATTCACAACCTCAAAACTATTCGAGACAGTAACGCAAAATTCTCGAAAAATAGCTGATTTTTGTGTCAAAAATAGCCCAAATTCGGAATTTGAACGCCACTTGTGAACGATTTCAGGCCCCGTTGAAAATCAAATTAGCGTATTTCATAGTTAAATTCAGGCTAATCCTTAAAGATAATCAGATAATAGAATCGCGACAGACAACTAAATTATGAAAACCACCGAGGCCTAGTATTTTTTTTTAAATAGCCGATACTCACCTAACGATATAATTGATGTCATATTGCATATACTGCATAAATCAAAATACCTATTAATTTAAAACTAAAGTTCTTGAGATTTGGAGATCCTTAAAGCATATTTGTTGCTAAATGCGCAAATTAGACTGGCGTGTATCACATTCTTCAATTCATGCTAATATGCTATGACGGAATCCAATCTCTCACCAATCAAAACATGCAGTTTAAACTAGCAATGAAAGACTGTATAATTTAAATTTTAATTGATTAACGAATTCTGCATGCAACGACTACAGATTCCTCTATCGTTAGTTATAACCTTAAAAATGCTTAACCTTAAGCCAAAAAGGACAAGACATGCGTTGAAAAACTTCAATTCATTTCTTATCCACAGAAATTATAAAGACAACAAACGCAATTCCACAATGTAAGGATCGTTGAAATGAAACAGCCAGTGCACTGTACTACTCGAATAGATGAAAGCAGTGCTACATATCCATAGGCAGCACATATGCAGAGACTTGGGAGAAACAGCACGCCAGCTTCTTAGATGACATGAGGCTTCGCTATGATAAAAGGAGCCACGATAAGCTGACGCTCGAGTAAGTTGTCCTGTGGTATTGTACTGTCTCACAATAACGTCAAATCACTCGCAACAGCGTACATTCTAAGAGGTTTCTGCTATGAGATCGTTTCAATATTTCCTATAGAATCTTCAGTGACCTATATTAAAGATAGATTCCGAACCCTATTGTTAGCATCGCCACCAAAGTCAAGCCAATCAAGGCCTCCTGTAGACAAGGCCTGCTCACTCAGACAAAATGGCGGCAATAGAGGGCTGGCAGATGATATAGCTGAGATGGATATTTTTTATATGCTGAGCAAACAGAATGTAAAAATGCACAATATGATTTTTTATTGACAATATTCATCACATTAAATTATTATAATAATGTATTTTAGATTTATTAAGCTAAACTAGCTTTTCTTAAGGAGAATTATTTTGAATTACTAGAATTTAAATAATTAGACGATTGGAATATTTTCTTCTGACCTGTACTCCAGTTGATCAATCCCCTGGCAGTAAAAACTTGCCGGTCTTGGACTCAAAGAAGTCCGCGAGTGCTTTTCGCAGGTCTGTATCATTGGTGTAGGATTTTCCACGAAGATGGTTGTTCAGAGAATGGAAAAGGTGATAATCCGTTGGAACAAGATCTGGTGAGTAAAATGGATGACAAAGTTTCCCAGTGTCTGAGCTGTGCGTAGTGGAAAACAAGAAACAGCAGGACACAGTAGGTAGGATGATAAACAAAATCGGTTTAATTAACTTTAAGGCAAACTACCAATAAAGAGAGCTTGCGAATAGCTGTTCGCAAGGACAGCTTTGTCCACGACCACAGCCAGAGTCGTGGGGAAAGATTCTGCGAAAACAAAGTTTACACAAATTAAGAGAAGAACCCGTTATAGGCAACTACTTATACATCACAAGGGCTGTCACTTGCGCCCATATACATAAACAGTATGCTTGGACTCTTTTACACGATGAGTCAGCTAGATTTATAGATATAAAAATGGCAGCACGGGAATTGCTGCTGAACCCGCCTATTGGGTGAAATCATTAACAGTCGGAATAATTAAGAAAATGGTACTCGGACCTGGAGAAACCGAAGGTCGGAGAAGGATGGGAGCCAATATCGCTAGCTAGGAGGAAATTGTCTTGCGGTCACCGCAGGGATTCCAAATGCCCCTCTTACAAGAAAGCGGCGATGTCTCGGCGTTTATTTTAATATATAATTTGTAAGAACCTATGGAATATACAAAGACAAATATTTAATTATTCCTAATGATCCGAGGAATGGAGGGTATCCCCCTGAGTTTGACACTACAAAGTGCGAAAGTATTTTATGCACGTAATTGGAAACAAAAGTTTACCTGAGTTACAGGCAATGAAGGGCCTTAACAGTAGATTGTGCCCAAATCGTCTCTGCAGTAGGCCGAGAGCCCCCAGGGCAAAATGAGAAGCTGCTCGGTTTCTTGGGAATGAAGGTTTATCAAGCCTTCACGAAAACTTTCGAGCGCTAACAAAGAACTACGCGCTCTAACCAACACTAAAGTGCGCAGCGCAAATCCTAATGTGTCTAAGGGCCTAAGGTCTAAAGGCAGAGACACACATGCACGATTTACATCCGACTAGCTGTCGCATGCAACTCTGGAACGATTACTTCCGGTCTCAAACAGTCAGTCGTAGGCATAGAGATAGATATAAAACAGAGGTGGAAACTCAATACTAAATCAAGGGACTTGGGATCAAGTGCTCGCCAGGGCGGCGCTTCGATTCACATGAAGAATAAGCAGACGACGTTCTTGCTTAATATGGCATTTCCAACGTTCAGTGTCCTTAAATAGAGCGCGCGTTTCATATTAAATTTTAATTTTCACACTATTATTCTTTCACTCTTTCAATAATAATAATAATACCTTGTAAATTTTAAAATGAAAAAAAATTATGCCCTGCTACATCTTTGTCTTTTTTTAATTTTATGAATTCTTATTTTAACTTTTTATTTCACATTTTAAACCAAAAAGGAATACTTTTTTTAAAAGTAAAAACAAGAATGGATGAAGGGGGGTAAATATATAAAAAAGTTTTTTAAATATTTTCTTTTATTTTTAGTAATTTTAGGAGGACAAACGAATAATAAGTTAAAGTAGAAAATTAACTGTTGTAGATTATATTTAAAAAACAACTTAATTATTCGAAATTTTTGAAATTTGAAATTTATTCATCCAATAAACAAAGGGTTTAGATATGTACACAAAAAAATTCCCTTTTGTGAAGTCATTATTTCTTTTATTAAGATAATTTCAAACTCTTTTGGCATATTTTAATTTTTTGTTTGCATATTGTTTGTTTAACATTTTTAAATACTGTTCTATTCTCATTTTTACATATTTAATTATGATAGTTGCAAGTACAATTCAGCTATTGAGAACGATATAGTGATTTCCAATAAATAATTGGATAGATTTCTTGTAAATGTTTTTCTGCCTTCAACTATCAACCGAGAAGTAAAACACCCTTTAAAACCATATGATTTATGGGGGTTGTTTTAATAGTCAAAGTGTTGGTGAATTGATTTTTTTTTTGTGAACAGCCGGTTCCATACAGAAATGATGGAATTCTTTGTCACTCAATTATTGAGAAGATCTGTTCATCTGAAGATGTTCTTTTCAAACAGGATAGTGTACCAGCTTATAAAGTTCATGATTGGTACTTTTTCCTCATGTATACTAAGAACCTCTTTGTATACAATGTTTGTTGTCTTTTCTTCTAGCTGAAGGATGACCAGACTGTCAGGTGACCTAAATCTGGAACAGGCTATGGCAAAAATTTAATTAAAATATAAGTGTCCTGAAATGGCCAGGAAGTTTGCCATGAATCTAATCGAAAATCTGTGGGCAATGGTGATAAATAGAATACAGAAACCGTTGACAAAGGACAAAAAAGATCTCACTGAATGCATCCAAAGTGCTAGAAATATATTACACAGGAACTTTGCCCTGATCTTACTAATATCATCGCCCCAAAAAATTGGAACTGTTATTACGGCAAAAGGTGATTCTACAAAGTGGTAAAATAAATTATATATATATAAAAAAAAAGATATTTCCGATTTAGCAATACGTGAAAGTAATTTTATTTTCGCTGAGGCATGTTGTAACAATGTCTTCAAAGCACTGATTAAATTTAAATGTTATTTTACTGATTTTTTTTTATTAATTTGTGCATTTAACTATTTTACTTTTTTTTATTCATTTAGCCAAGTTTATTTAATTAATTAATTATTAACTTTATTTTATTTGGTTTTATTTATTGCATATGTTTATCATTTAATTAATCTATTCTTATTTTATTTTATATTTTAATTAAATTTTAGCTATTTTTTATTTATTTAATGAATTTTTATCAAATTCCATCATAAATATTTTATTTTATTTACTCATTTATATTTATAATTTTGTCATTAAAACGCCAAAATGCAGAAAACATTAGCAAGCAGTCTTCATAGCGCCGCCATCTTAGTTTGACAAAAAAAGCTATGAGTTTCACCCCCCTGGTCGTAGGAGTCGTGCGACTAGTTTTTCCGACTTCAGTTCTGTCCGACTTTCACTCGACTTGTCGTTCACGATAACCAATCAGGTTGCGAGAATATACGCGATTAGCATCATGGGAAGTGACCGCTCTATAATATTTCCCGAAAGCATTTCTTCGACGAAATATATCACGGACCCATCTTCTTTTACAAGTCATTCTTCGTTTGCGAGCCAATAATAATAAAATTAATCTTTGTTGGATTAATAATAAATTGTATTTTTGACGCGTAATCGAATCCATTTTGGCGGAAATGAATACAGTTTCCTGTGTGACTACAGCGCTCTCACGGACACAATTTGAGTTAAAATGCTTGTCGGTTGAAAGTCGTACGCGCGGAAGTTGGAAATATGTGTTTTGCTTAGTCGCATGCACTCTGGGTCGCTTCAAGTCGGATGAAAATCGTGCGCGTCAAAGTCGGGTATGTGTGTTGGCACCTTAACGCTGTCACACGAAGCTGCGTACTTGTACCGCGACAGCGGTGAAATATCGAAAAAGAATAATTACAATAGCTGAAGACCTAGCTGCTAACCTAGCTTGTACTCGCTCGCAGACTGGCTAGAAACCTCGTCTAGTGGCGTGGAAACAGGATGGCCAGGATTACCGTACGTGAAGTTAAAATCCGTTGAGAACGAAGCTGAGAATCGAGCTGGCGACGCTAAGGCCGGTGTTGCCTCACTTTGGCGACGCAATATCTGCTCGCTGGCGCTCTGCAACGTGCTCGATGCCGCGTTGCTTGGCACGGGTAACCAACGCGCTCTTCTCGGCGGAATTAGCTGC